>JACEGR010001121.1:0-189049 GCA_014170235.1 Listronotus bonariensis | reverse complement strand
ATTTAAATAAAGTGCTCGCCAAAAAATCGGGACAAGCAATTTTTAGCACCGTATTTAACTTGTAGTAACTTTGGAAATAAAAAATATTTTTAGCTGCGGATTTCGGTATGTTAAAGCCCATTTCGTCTAGATGACATGGCGCAAAATGATTTTTGAAAAATAATCAAATGTTCATGGTATAGTGGTCATGGTGGTCAATGAACAGATGCAAAATTACAAAAAGTTTAGAGGTGTGTGATTCCAGTAATATTTTTTTCGCATTTAATTATAGGTCATTATTAAAGTAACATCAATATCTCCAAACGTTTTTGCCAGATTTTGGATTACAGCCCTTTGGCCCCAGCGACACTACTAAACAAAAAATGTGTCAAAACTTTGCTACCAATATCTTTAAAACGCTGTAACTTAAAAACGGCTTTACCGATTTCGACCAGGTTTTCACATTCTGAAAGCTTATTTTGTGGTTCTTTTTATTACCTAACTACTTTATTGGTAAATGGCCATTTCTATAAAATACAGGAGTCAAACTAAAAGTAAAGATAAAATTGCACAAAATATGGCTATTGTTCGTTTTAAGCTATGACAATTGGGCTGTACGTTGTTGTTTGGTTTGAAATTTGGTCAATACGCAGCTTCGGTCAATACCTCTGGACGGTTTTTTTACTTTTTCGATTAGTGCCCTTTGGCCACAGATACGCTACCTGGCAGATCCATTGTCCTAAAATGTGTCTTTTGTGGATTTTTGATGTGATCTGGAAATTTTAAACTTAATTGCTACCTAATGATTTTTTTTTTGTACAGGGTAATCAAACAAAACTGACTCTTTCATTATACAGGGTGTTTCAGATTTTAATCGGGAAAATTTAATAGACGATAACATGTATGTTTTAAAGCTTCGTTCTCGAGATACAGGGTGTTAAAGTTTTGGAAAAAAATTGTTTTTATTCATAGCTCAAAAATCCCTTGGCCGATTTTCCTTAAACTTGACAGGTTTGTTTCTCATGATAAGAGGTATCATTTGATGTAATGAGATTTACCGTAATTATTGCAGTTGCGTCCCAGAGGGCAACCTAGTTAGTAAAGATAGAAAAATAATGGTACGCCACTGCTTTTTATAATTTTGTAATTTTTTTAGATTAAGCATTTAAAAATACAACTTTTTTGTTTCTTGTTCATTTTTCGTATCTTGCTTTGTTTTGAGAAAAAAAATAAAAACTAATACTTTATTGCTTGGCCCTAAATCAAGAAAAATACAACTTTTTGTTTTTAAATAATTTTTCGTATTTTGCTTCGTTTTCGAGAACAAAAAATAATAAAAAAAAATCCTGTTCTTTAGTGGCCTCCTAAAACATACATTTAATGTTTTTATTTTTTTTATTAATAATTGTTGCTTTACACATACAAATGAGTATGGATATGTTCTTATTTACAAACAATATTTTTTGTTGGCTGCAAGTATGGTATTTATTAGGAATGTTACACTTTTTTTCAAGAATTTCGTTTTAAAGATAGCCCAATAGGTTATAATAAATTATTCTTAACTTATACCTTATCAGAGTGACACTGTTATAGAGAGCCCTATTTTATTTAAAATGGCGCGATTTAGTGAAAACGAGTTAAGAAATATCGTAAGGTAATTAAAATTTGATATTTTTAACGTAAGTATTTTCGTTTTAAAAATTTATTTTAAAAACAGATTGTGGCAGAATGGACGAACACTTCGAGATATTGCATTTCTTTTAAACTTCTCAAAATCTGCTGTTGCCCGAGCAGTTGAAAGATTTATGGCTCATGGAGAACCCACTTATCGGAACCAGGGAAGAAGTGGTCGGTGCAGCCACGGGTGTTAGAATCTCCAACACCACAGTTCGAAGGCGACTGCATGAACGCGGCTTGCATGCTAGGAGGCGTGCTGTTTGCTCTTTATTGCTGCCTGTGCACCGAGCTGCAAGAATGAGATGGGCACAGGAACATGCTCACTGGGGAATAGCAGAATGGAGTAGATGTATGATTGTGGATGAAAGTAAATTTAATTTGCATGCATCTGATGGACGAATCTTAGTTTGGGGAGAGAGGAATGAAAGGTACCGTGAAGAGAATATGGAAGCAAGGGTTGCGTTTGGTGGGGTTGGTGTTACTGTATGGGGTGGTATCATGAGTAATGGAAGAACGGAAATGGTTATATTGATATGTGAGACTATGAATGCGAATAGGTACAGGGATTTGTGTGTGAATGAAATTGTTCTTCCCTTTGCCCAAAACTTCGGGGACGGATTCATTTTTGTGGATGACAACGCTACTCCGCATCGAGCGAGGTCTGTGCGATAAGTTTTGATAGAGGACAACATTGAGCGTATGGACTGGCCTGCAAGATCCCCTGATATAAACCCAATAGAGCATGTGTGGAGTAATATTAAATTAAGGTTGAATCATGAGTTTCATAATTTAAATGAGTTGGCAAATGCAATTAGGGAAGAATGGGAAGCTATCCCCAGGAATTTATTGCAAACTTGGTGCACAGCATGCCTCGGAGGGTAGCAGCAGTTTTGCGTGCTCAGGGAGGCCCTCCTAAGTACTAGCAGGTGATAATTTTAATCTTAAGTTGTTACTACTCTCCCAAAAAACACAGTTTTTTTTTCTTTATGTGAATTTTGTCTACCTGCTCAACACTTGTAATTTTAAATGCTTAATCTAAAAAAATTCACAAAATTATAAAAAAGCAGTGGGTACCATTATTTTTCCATCTTTACTAAATAGGTTGTCCTCTGGGACGCCACTGCAATAATTACGGTAAATCTCAATACATTAAATGGTACCTCTTATCATGAGAAACAAATCTGTTAAGTTTAAGGAAAATCGGCCAGGGGATTTTTGAGCTATGAATAAAATACAATTTTTTTTCCAAAACTTTAACACCCTGTATCTCGAGAACGAAGCTACAAAACATACATGTTTATATGGACTTTTTTTGAACTTTTTTTATTTTTTCATGTTCTATCGCCCATTAAATTTTCCCGATTAAAATCTGAAACACCCTGTATAATGAAAAAGTCCGTTTTGTTTGATTCCCCTGTATGAAAAAAAAAATCATTGTGTAGTAATAAATTTAAAATTTCCAGATCACATCAAAAAATCCACAAAAGACTCATTTTAGGACAATGGATCTGCTAGGTAGCGTATCTGTGGCCAAAAGACACTAATTGAAAAAGTAAAAAAACCGTCCAGAGGTATTGACCGAAGCTGCGTATTGACCAAATTTCAAACCAAACAACAACGTACAACCCAATTGGCATAGCTTAAAACGAACAATAGCCATATTTTGTGCAATTTTATTTTTACTTTTAGTTTGACTCCTGTATTTTATAGAAATGGCCATTTACCAATAAAGTGGTTAGGTAATAAAAAATAACCAGAAAATAAGCTTTCAGAATGTGAAACCTGGTCGAAATCGGTAAAGCCGTTTTTGAGTTACAGCGTTTTAAAGATATTGGTAGCAAAGTTTTGACACATTTTTTGTTTAATAGTGTCTCTGGGGCTAAAGGGCTGTAATAAAAAAAACTGGCAAAAACATCTGCAGATATTGATGTTACTTTAATAATGACCTATAATTAAATGCGAAAAAAAAATTATTACCGGAATCACACACCTCTAAACTTTTTGTAATTTTGCATCTGTTCATTGACCACCCTGTATACCATGAACATTTAATTATTTTTTAAAAATTATTTTGCGCCATGTCATCTAGACGAAATGGGCTTTAACATACCGAAATCCGTAGCTAAAAATATTTTTTATTTCCAAAGTTACTACAAGTTAAATACGGTGCTAAAAATTGCTTGTCCCGATTTTTTGGCGAGCACTTTATTTGCAACCATTCCGGAATTATTCTGAAAAAATAAAACGAAACTTTACATTATTGCCTGTTCTATAAAAAGATGTCATTAAATTTAAGATCCGATGTTTCGTCGTCCCAGGGACCCTTAAACAATAGTGCTATTTTTTTACACCTTGTATATTAGAAAAAAGTAGTATATTTGGATAGCTCTAAGCTACTAAAAAAGGTAGTCCTGTTGAATAATAATAAATTAAAGCGTTTTTGACCAAACCAACCAGAACTAACCAAAAGTTTTGGTTAGTTCTGGTTAGTTTCCACAACACGAACATCTAAAAAATTAGGTTAGTCTGTTACAATAAGCACCAAAAACTTTATAGAAAAGATTTTTTTAATTTTCACAAAAATAAAAATTAATGTTTGAGCATTGTAGAGGGTTTCATAGTCTTCGAAAACAAAATTATTGAAAAAATTAATAAAAGTAAAAATATATTTTTAAATTGAAGCACCTTTTTTGGATAAAGGTTTAAGGTATTAAAAATTCTACTTTTATTTCTTTAATATACAGGGTGAAAAAATAATCAGCACTTTTGTGTAAGGGTGAGTCCGCCCCTGGAGCCCTAATAAATGCAAATTTTCTAAGAGAGAATCATTGGGTACTTTCAGCCGACTTCAGCGGCTGAGTTGCTTGGTAAGCGATTGCGTTCACCCGACCGGATGACAAGCTGCTTGAACTCAGCAAATGTCCATTTTACAAAGTGGTCTTTATTTATGCTAACCAAAGTCAGCATTTCTTTGGGCTTGCGCAAATGTCGACCTTTGGGAAGTTCCGTTAGTCATGTGTCAAATTTTGGCTATATTTTTAGCTGAAATGTCGAACTAATAAGCGAAGCGTTCAGAGACTTGCCAACTGCTGAGTCGTATTCCGCTGAATCGCTTTGTGCTTACAAAAAGCTGCTGATGTCGGATGAACGTACCCATTTTAAGGAGTCCTTAGCAATATCTGTCATATTAAAAAAATATTTTATTATAACAAGCACTATAAAGGTTATTTAAGAAAAACCGATTTCCTGCTGCGTGCAATCTTTTGGGCAAGTATTTATGTCTTGGTGGGAAGAGCAGTGCCGGATTAGGACTACCTGAAGCCCTAAGCAGTCCACTCCCTAGCCATAAAAAAATTGACGACAAAAAACAACTCACCTTTTTTACACTCAGAAAAGGTATTATAATATGTCGTAACCAAAAATTTTTGAAAACAATAAAAGGTCTTCAGTTTTTTACACACAAAAGTTATTAAATTTCGTAATAAAAAATTTTTGAAGACTAAAAAAGAGGAGGTCACTTTTCTAAAACATTAAAAGTAGTTTTTTCGGGACGGGAAAAAATTTGACATTGTATCTCTGTTAACAGGTACTAAAATGTGACTTTTCATAAAATTACTTTTTTCCCGTGGGAAAAAAGTGAGTTTTTTCCCGGACATACATACACGTAAGTAAAGGTAAATATTTAATTTTGTAATTCTTCTTCTTAAGAGTTTCCATAGTAGTGAAAGGTCTAATTGTGTTTCAAATATACCAGTCAACCTGAACATACCCTCGAGTTAAAATCTAAAGCTTTTTCCCTTATATAATAAATACCTAGTTAAATTATTTTTTACTAAAAAAGGGCCCTAAACATCATTATTTACTTTCTTTTCTACTCTTTATGTTGAGTGCTTCCTTTGTGGTGCCCTCCCACAACCTAATGTCCTAAGGAATTGCTAAATTTGCTACTAGGTTATTCCGGAACTGGGAAAGAGATAAGTAAATATTTTCATTTTTTAACGGCATAAAATCCTTTGTTTACAATATTGCAAGAATCGCTAATCTACCAATAACTTTATCTTTCTTTAACATATCCGCTCCTTTTCTTCACTTGGCGCCCCTCCACTTGTATTATTAACTACTACCTAAAAATGAATATAGATCTAAGTTTTACTTTCTTCCTACCGTCAATTTTGCGCCCCATCGATTTAACGCTGAAGCAGTCGCTTCAAGCACCGGCACTGACTACGTTTATATTGAATAGTTTAAGCTGGCTTAAAAACAAAGCAGCTTTGAAGCGATTTCCAAGTCTACGTGTTTATTTCGGTGGCTTGAAGGCCGATTGAAAATCGCGGTCAAGCACATTTCGGGCCATCGTCGTACGCATGCGGCAGTTTTGCATCCAACTTCACAGTAGACATCAAATGAACAACAAACCTCACTTTTTAATTCGTCCTGTTTTGTGTGCAGTTGTTGGTGTAAGCGTGTTTTAAAGTTTTGTCACCTGTTTTTCAATTCATTTTTTTATAAAAATGTCAAAATCATATATGAAATTGTCACTGATGACGTTCGAGGAAGCATTTATCTGAAGTTAGGCATTTATGAAGCCCGCTTAAATGGTTTATATCGTGTTTCTAATTGGCTTCAGTGAAGTTAACTCTACTGATTTTCAAGCTTACTTGGACGATTCAAGTCACTTTCAAGCCCGTTTATATCGCTTTTTTCAAGCCACTTTTAAAAGCCAGTTTAACTCAAGCTAGCTTCAAATATTCGATCTAAATGTAGTGACTAAAACATGGTTTCGCCGATACTAAAAAAATTACAAAGTCAAGTCGACATGTTTTTTTTAATTTACAATAAAAATAAATATGTTTTTATAGGAAAAATAAAACAATAAAATAAATAGTGTTCAGAGGCCTCAGTAACTATACCATAAATTAAAAAAAAAGTCATGTAAATTTGTGCAGTTTTACTCTTATAAACTTGCTTCAAATGTGGCTTAGCATTATATAGATATTAGAAAAAATCAGCTGGTTAATAGATGTTTTTCACGACATCGTTAACCATACATGTTGGTGGTAGGGGACTCTTTGATGAAACCTAACATTTTGTAGGACAAATATTTTTTTGGTTTATTTAGATAATTATCTTAAAAATAAACAGAGAAAATCTCTGTTAGTAATAAATTTTTGATATTCGTCAAATCAACAGACTTAATTTCTGCTGTAAGCTACCACCAACCAAAATTGTTATAAGGAAAGAAGTTGAGCGTTTCGTCAAAATAAAGCTACTCACGAATAATTAGCTTTGTAGTTATGACTTGTAGAAATGGTCCAGGGATCCTAACTATGGGGTACCAAATCAAAATCGTTTATTAATCTAGCGACATGTACAATAGGCAACCCACAATACATTTTGTTTGTTTGATGGTTGCCTACGTGTCCAAAATATGCATATGCATATATAAAATATTGATATATTTTGTTTTTAAAGAATAAATCGAAATAAAACATTTAAAAAAACTAGTGATGAAACGTCCCAGTGACCAGAGGATCCTTTTACAAAAAAAAAGTTATGTAAAGCGGTACAGTAGAAGTCTCTAACTAAGTGTCTGAAAATTATGGCTTTGCGTTTTAAGTATATAGATTTTGTTACCGTAATTCTAAAACCAGAATTAAAAATAAATCTCATAATTATCGGTTTGTTTTTGCAAAAAATAAACAAAAAACGTTAAACACGCATTAGGAACACCTGAAGAAAAGTTCTATAACGGTTAGTTGATCTTACGTATACCAACAATCGTTTTTACATTTGTTTTCCTGCTTTGCATAGGAAACTGACCATTTGAACTGCTTTTGCAGCCGCCGCGTCCTGCACAAATTGCAGAGCGCCTCGTATTATAGAGATGTGTTAACGGTAAATTAAATTATTTATTTTGCAATGCATAATTTTAAAATATGTAAAAATAATTGTCACGCTATTGTTCTAGAAACAAGACTGTAAGTTGTTTGTTTTTACAATGGCTTTAAATTTATTTACGGTATTTTTAAGGCAAAAAAATGTGGCAATAAAAACTGATATATTTTTAAACGGCTTTACTTAACTTAACCTGTTTAATTATTTATTTGTTTATTATTTGGTATCTAGTAATTGAAATTTGACCCCTTACCTGACGACCGATCGATCTGAAATTTGGTACACTTCCTTAATTTTGATGACAATACAATATAAAATATTTTTATGATTGTAAATCCAACATGGCCGCCGATGCAAAATGGCGGATTACATATTACTTCACTACAACCTCAATATGGGTATCACACTTCCACAACTACCTTAGTATGGGTATCAAATGAAAGGGCTTGAGCAGAAAATAAATTATGTAAAGTTTTTTTATGTTAAACGGTTTTATTACAATTAAAATGATGAGGGTTATGTACTAAAAGCTAAAAAATAATTTTGTAAATCTTAGCTACCAGATCGAACCAATCTTCTCCTCAATCTGGGGTATACGATTTTATTATTTGTCTGATCAATACCCCAGATTGAGAAGAAGATTGGTACGATCTGGTAGCTAGGATATTACTTTTTTTTAGCTTTTAGTACATAACCTTTATCATTGTAATTTTAATAAAACCGTTAAACGGAAAAAAGTATATAATTTATTATTCATTCCATTAAATTCGTAGCACTTTGGGGTATTACCTTTTAGTTTTAATCACTAATCTTTAACCTTAAAAAAATAATTGTAAATTACTCTGATTGCGTTTTATTTTTAAAAGATCAAACTGGTATACAGCAAAAATAAATAAATAAGTTTGGTGAATCTTTATTAGTTGCCTCTTTTACAAATATTACTCTTAAATAATTATTACACAATAATAATAATACTTAACCCTTAACCATAGATGTGCCTTTTGGAACGTAAATTCACAGACCACCGGTCATTTTGACCGGTTGTCTTTTTTGCCATACATGAACAACAAGATTTTTTTTTATTTTTGTATACGGGTTAGTTTTACCATATTTTTTATTTGCATTTAATAGAGTTTTAAGAATTTTTTGATAAACAACAGTAGATATGGATAAAATTCATTTTATTTTTATATCTTTGTTATATACAACCAAAAACATTTATAGGCATGAAAGAAAAACTGCAGCACGCCGTTTTTATAATAAAAAGAAAATAACTATTCTGAAATAAAAATACATTAAAAAGGTATTAAACATATGGATTTTATGAGTTTTTTTGCTGGTATGTGTAACGTAAGTGTATTCTTAGAACTAAAGTAGCTTTTTGTCCATTTGTAGCATCTGTTATCATTTAAAAAGTTTCCTATCGTAAAATGTTTTTGAATTTTTAGTTTTATCTTTATTTTTTGTCTTATTTGTTGATCTCGATCTCAAATCATTGTGATGATCCGATGGTATATAGTCGACATCTTATTGGATAATGCTAATATCAGAATCCACTTTTCGCCCATTTTAGCGAAATATCCTCAAAATGGTAATTCTAATATCTTCAAGGGCTTTAGATTACAAACTATGCGCAATTTATAAATTTAAAAGGGCCAGAAATAAAAAAATATATATTAATATTTTAAAAATTGGTACGTAAACACAGACTACCTGTAAATTTTACCTGTACGTACTCTGAACCTTTAATACTTTTGCTTGCTTTAAGACATACACTTTTCACGACTTGGATTATAGCATGAAACTGCCAGAAAGATACATGACACATAAAAGAGAAAATGCTGGGCATGCCATAATCTTGATCAATGGGTAAGCTCCGCCGGTCAAAATGACATCTCACATCTCTTTGGTTAAGGGTTACTAAGAATAATAAATAATTTTAAAATCAAGCCCAATAAAATAACAAAATATAGTGTTAAACAAGCGGTATCCAAGTTATTGAAAAACTGACAAGATGGTTTTTGATATTTGCCCCCTCAAAATTGTAAAATATGCTAAAAGAAATTAAGTAAAGGGACGCAAGGACTCGTTCTATCCAATGTTTTACCGTAGTTTTAAAACACTTTTTACGAGGACACATTTAGAGTGAACACCTTAGGAGTAAAAATTCCCTTTTCTATAATGTCACCAAAACCAATTTATTTCTAATATTCAGTCTTTATAAGGTCTTGCTCATAGTCCATGTCTTTACCGAGCGTTTCTGAATGCATCCCTAGGAACAGCGTTAAATTCAGGGGATGGCCCAAGGGGATAATCCCCCGGAGCAAAAAAAAAACCCGGAAAAATTTACCAAATTAAATTTGTTGTTGAAATTATAAGTTTTTCCCCCGGAAAAAATATTTCTGAATTTAACACTGCATAGAAAGTCATCAAAATGGCATTATCTATCAACTACCACTCTACCACGTTATAGCCATATGACCATGTAGAGAGATGCTTCTTATTTTTTTAAAGTGAAAACCATGCGTTTAACGAAAGAAAATTTAGAGATTAAAGCTTAGAAGTAAACAAAAATTAATAAAATTATTTTTGTTCTTTGAAGAAGCAATGCTTCTGCGTACCATATTTTTCTTTAAAAATATATACTTTCAAATCCCGCTAGAACGTCTCTGTACGAATTTTAAAAAAATGTGATGCATCCAAAAATTCTTCTTAACGGATAGTGGCTATGTGCCAAATTTCATTAAAATTTTTAACTGGTGTCACACATATTTTTAAAAACTTTACCACGCAGCATCCTAAGAGTTAAGACATTTTAAACATAGGTTTTTGGCTGGTCTGCTGTGTAGCTTAATTAAAATACGCTTTTAATTTTTTTTGCTCAGTTGAAACACCTTGTTTACTTAAATTTAATTATTATACAGGGTACTGTATTTAAAGGTGCAAATAAAATGCTACCATAAATTTTTTCGAAGATACAGGGTGTCAAAAGTTTAATCCGGTTTAAGTTATTTAAAAATAATTTTATTAATAATAGGTTTATTGTCACAAAATTAGGATAAAGGGGTTTTTTTGAGGTGAAAAATTAAAACCTTATTTCTATTGTAAAATTCAGAGGGCAACACTTGGGCTGTCTTGCAGCCACTTAATACGAAATTACTTTTTTGAGCCACTCTGTACTTAACTTTAAGATGAAAATCGCTTTTCTGTAACAATTTGTATCTAAAATGAACGGCTGATTAAGTCAACTTTTACCATGTAAACCTTTTTAAAGTAAAGTATGTTATAGCAGTGTG
The DNA here is from genome assembly GCA_014170235.1 of Listronotus bonariensis. Classification (NCBI taxonomy): domain Eukaryota; kingdom Metazoa; phylum Arthropoda; class Insecta; order Coleoptera; family Curculionidae; genus Listronotus; species Listronotus bonariensis. The sequence continues at coordinate 178,202 of JACEGR010001121.1, read as the reverse complement.
TCCCAGGATAGGTGTTACAAGGTGGACAAATGGACCAAAAAATTTTGAACTTTAAAACGAAATTTTGGAAACTATACGGACTTACTACTTTAATTTTAAAAAATCAAACAAAATTGTATGAGTAAATGTTGGGGAGAATTGAATTTTATGTCAAAATTTATTGTCAATTTTTTACATTACGCATTACAACTTAAATAATGGGCAAAAGAGAGCAAAAAACTAAAATTTTACATATTTTTTTCTAAATTCGATGCCTTAAGCCAAGCTCTTTAAAAACTGTTAATGCATATTGTAGAAAATTGACCAAAAGAAAAGATTACTTTAATTCTTAAAATTTAAATTTTCACATGAAATTTAATTATCTATTAACATTTACTTATACAATTTTGTCCTATTTTTTAAAGTAAAGGATCAATCGAAGCAAAATTTTGTATTTATTAGTTTTGGTTCATTTGTCCTCTTGTAAGACCTATCCTATGACACACTGTAAAACAACAATTTTTAATTTAAATATATTTTTGTTTTTTTTAATTGTTTTTACCTGTATATTTACAAAAATGTTTTATTTTATTTATACTATATGAGCAAGCAGTTTTGGTTCATCGGCGAGTAATGTAATAAACAAACAAGCAGTATTAGTCACCTATGTTTACATGGTGGTATTTAGTTAAGACTCTTTCTTTTCCTTACATTGCCGATGTGTTATGTTATTTAGCTTAACCGGTAGATACGAATACCGATTACATGTTGTTGGTACTATCCCTGTTAGATAAAAAGTCACGAATTCCAAAAAGATTAAATACAAATACAGATATTACTTAACCAAAAAAAAAAAAAATCGCGTTTATTGTATTTCTTTACACGCACATACGTACGTAAACATAAATAAATAATGGTGTTCAACAACGCTTCCGGCGGATGTAGGCTCGGCACCGTAAGTGGTATACCTGAATAAAGAGTACTGTAATCACGGCACCCAGTACTTGGTGATATTTTATGAAAATTTGATCTGAAAACTCTGATCAATATTTGTTTAGTTGGATCGGATGATGTATTTCGAATTATCTTAGTTAAAAAAGAAATACCACAGTTTTTGTTACTACGTTCATTAAAAAACATTATCAGTATTGTAAAACAACGTATTTAAAAATATGTCATTACCAGTACAGGGTGTCCCATTTTGGTTTCAACAGCGGAATATCTCAGTTATTATTAAAGATAGGACCTTGCGGATTTCGCGAACCTGCACCGGGACTGTGTGTACTATAGTATTCTACAAATCGACTTCATTATACCTCACTCGCACTCTTGTGTTCAAGAAAACACACTTGAAGTCGATCAAATTGGTCGCCTATAAGCAAGATCTCCGAACGTGTCGAATTCTATTAAAATTTTAAAAAAGGTTAAGTTAATCTTCAGAAAAAAATTAATTTCATAACAGGAGGAAGTATCCGATAGACAAACCTAACCCTTTTTGTTCCGTGTGAAAAACAATAATTAAAAACTCGATTGTTCAATAATGATATTCCGTAAATCTAATTCGCAATAGCTGTATGTGTTTCCTTTTTTTATCTCGCACAGCTAAACAAGGAAGTATTAGTACACATATAGACATTTTACGAACATTTCCGATGTTTAATCAATTTTGACAAAAAGTGCAATTATTGATTTCTCGAGTAGAAATATACGATAGAAAGCGAGGTGTAGAATTCTATAGAGCATGAAGTCCTGCAGCTAAGCTACTTTTTTGTGTAACGAAAGATGCCATAAACAAAGCCGTCAAGGCACTCTTAGTTTCTGAGCTACAGGGTGGTTTTGAAAATTTTGCATTTTTGGTATCTCTTGTATCTCATTACATACAAAATGCTGGTCTGCTTTAAAATGCGATTTTACGAAAAACAGTCCAATATATTGATTCAAATAGAGTTTTTTTTGTAGAAAAAATACAGGGTGTGCCAACTCTATTTATACACGAAATAACTTCACCCCTTTACAAGATATAAAAATAAACTTAACATAAGAAATGTTTATTTGGAATCACTCTTTTATTGATAGTGACAGTTAATTTACAAGGTGTTTCAAAACGGAATCTTTGTTGTTGAGTCCGTTTTTTAAATAGAACACTCTGTATATTTTTACGAATTTTTGCTCTGTATTAAATTCTAAATAATAAATGTATCACACACTATACTTTAATTATTGCTGGTTTTTGAGATATCAGCAATACGCTGATATATTCATTAGCGATTAAAATTGAATGATATTTTTATTTCAATTATTTTAAAACAATATTTCTATCACTGCCAGACTAACAAATAATATAATTACAGGTAGTTAATCATCTTGCATTGTAAGAACTACTTATTGGTAAGTCAGCTATTTCGTTTATTTTAAATGCAAATTTATTTACCTAACGTCAAAACCAGCCATAACTGACATATTGTTGTTTTTTTTTTGTGAAATTAAATATATATGTGTCCAAAATAATCTAAATTGCTGACATACCTATCAGTGGTTCTTAACAATGGAAGATAATTAATTACATGTTATATTATTTGTTACCCCAACAGTGACAGAAATATTTAAAAATAATGAACACCAAAATTTTATTTCCTTTCTATACTGTTATCATTGATAGATATATCAGCTTACTGCTGATATCTTAAAACCAGCAATGATTGACGTATAGTGCCTTATACTTTTCTGATGTAGAATGTGATACAGAGTAAAAAATTTGTTAAAATATATAGGGTGTTCCATTTAAAAAAAGGTATTTGACAATGAAAATTATGTTTTTGAGAACCTTGTTTATTAACTATTAAGTACTGTTAATAAGAATAGAGTATTTAAATAAACATTTTCTATTTAAAGTTTATTTTCATATCTTGTACAGGGGCGAAGATATTTGCTGTATAGAGTTGGGATACCCTGTATAAAGGAATTAAACGGTCAAAGCAAAATGTCAAATTTGTTAGCTGTGTCAAAAATACATAAAAAAATGAAAGCAAAAAATCGTCTCACCCTGTATAATCCCGACTTACTGAACAGTCGTTTACCTATGAAAAGAAGCAATTAGTATAAGGTTATTTGATTGTCTAAATATCGTTAGCACTGTGGTAACAGTTCAACAGATGTGATTGAAATATGTTTTTTATTATAACTTCACTCTAACCCCAACGAAGCCGACATTTGAACTTCTTTTATATGTAGTACTAACATTATTTTGGCTCACTCTATCACCCCTATTATTTTTGACCTCACCTTTCCGGACACCCTGTATAGTATTTAATAAAATGCGCTGTGTAGATTACGGTATACGTGAATAAACTACAAAATTGTTATTTCTGAGAACTATTTGTACGTTGTCAGATTAAAATTCGATTCGCATAGAAAATCGTTTATTTTATGCAAATATATATTTATTATTAAGTATATATTTCAAGAAATACTGATATTATTTAACTTACATGAAGTTAGTTAAAATATAAAGCCTTTTTGTTAGCTTAGTAAATAAAGATCTATTTAAAAGTAAAAAGCCACAAGCGTCATAAAATAAGGACGGCAATCAACTATTGCTGTGTAAACCCGTCGTTAACAAGTGTGCGAGCAACAAAAAGGGAAATAATTGAAAATGAGAAAGAACAGATGACGCCGTGGCATTTTTATTATTGACGATTAGTCTTCCAATGACTTTACAGCTAGAATATCACTGTCAGTCTTTGGGATAAACGGTTTTGTGTGGAAAATGTAAAAATTGTCAGAATTCAGTACTAAGTAGTTTACTGGTAAGAAAATTATTTAATCAAGGATTAAAAGTCTTAAAGGTGGTAACAAATGTTATGTTTTTAATAACACTACTTTCTTGGACTTCCATTTCCTTTATTTTTAACTATTACACGACGTTTCGGATGGTATCTCCAACCGTTTTCAAGTCATAGCTGGTTAGTTTAAGTAAGTGATAACAATTATTACTTGAAAATGGTTGGAGATAGATACTGTTCAAAACGTCGTCGTGTATTAGTTAAAAATAAAGACAATGGAAGTCAAAAAAGTAGTATTATTAAAGATTAAAATATTTAGCAATCTGTACCTTTTGTATGCAAAATTACAGCGATAATAAAAATTGGGCTACATTGTTTATAAGAAGTATTTTTTTTAGTTAGAGGACAAAGAACTTGAAACAGAAACGTCAGTATTTATACCAAAAAACATTAGGAAGGTCCAAGATGTGGTATGTTTTTCGCAAATTGTCGACTTAGAGTAAAGTGACCACATCGTTCATGCCTGCCGATCTTAAAAAAATTCCGATTTTTTGACAAAGTCCCGATTTGTAGTAGGACTGCAGGTAAACAAAGAAATGAGGATTTTTTGCCGGACGTGAGGACTTTTTTGTCTTCAAAAAATGTGGGGGATGAAAGAGTTGACCCAATAATTTTACTTATCGTTTCCTATTAAATTATTTAAAATATAAAGACCTTTTTTCGATGTTTTTTATCGTATTTAATTTTTTTCCATTTGTCCTTCTGTATTGAAAATGTGGTCACTTTAAATTAGGGTGAAATCATAGGTACCTTATTTTACTTCTCTAATTTTTTATCTTATAGGCTTTAATTTACTTTGTTTAATATAAATAATAGTTAGTATTTTTCTTTAATTATTTCCCTTAATCAGAAAATAGATCAATCAGAAACCACCATTTTTCGGATAATTTTGTTTAGATAAGTGATTAAACCACATGTGCTGTTTAACCGCGAATAAACTGTCTTGCAAACTAGTTGTCAAAATTGAAAGAAAATGTCAAACATTATTATCAGTAAAATTTTGTGTCTTTGGCTTAAATTTAAGTTTTTCACGAAATAATCTAGCCGTATACAACTCGACCAACAAATTCAAACTTTTTCAAGAAAAATCTTGCTCAAAATATTTTTGGGTAGTTTAATCGATTAAATTTGTAGGTGTTGTGATATAATATAATGACTATTTCACTATAGTGTTTTACACTGGCAAAATGTTATAGGAACCTCCTTTTTCCTTTTCGTTTTCTATTAGCAAAACTCCTACCTGCTCCTACCTTGATAAAGCCAACATAATGGAATTTTAGCGATAAAACTTAGTTGGGTTAAAGTAAAATATATGGAAAACTATTGTTGATTTATATGTAAAAGCTGGATTTATAGATGATTGTTTCCGTTTTCGTTTGCCGTTTAAAGTTTTCAGTTAGAAGATGAAACATCATCTTTCCATTTGTCAATTTATATTTTCTGTTTACCGTTTCCATAATATTTACATACAAAATGGGGGTATGTCTGGTTTTAAAATGCGATTTTATAAAGTACGGTTCAAGATATTATTTTAAAAAAGGTATCCTGTTTTTGTACAAAAATAATAAAGGAATAAAACGGTAAAAGCAAAATGTCAAATTTTTCACGTTTGTAAAAAATGCATACCATATACGAAAAAATTAGTCTCACCCTGTATAATTATGACATACTGCGCAATCATTTGTTTATGGAAAAAAGCATTGGTATGGGTAATTTAAATGCCCCAATATCATTAATATGGTGGCAACCTTTCAAAAGTAATAAATGAAATACTTTTTTAATTCTAACTTTGAAGGTCAATCACTCCCTAAGGAAAGGCGATAGTACTTTTTTTATATAAGGTACTAACATTATTTTGACTCTATCAACCCTATTATTTTTGACCTAAACTTTCCGGACACCCTGTATATTTTTTAACGTGACAATACAAAAAGAATTTAGGTTAATAACTCAGTAACCGCAAAATACATTATTCTGAAACATTTCATTAACGTAAAAATTGTTATGTGGTGACAACCGGCAACATTAAGATGTAAAGATTAGAATACACCAGAAACTTTTATTGTTGTTACAGTAACACTTTTGGAAACGTTATTTATAAAGTATGAACAGTTGTTTAATTCTATATTCAAAAACAGTTAGAAGCATTTAAAAAAGTAAAATCCAAAAGTGTCAATATGAAGTACCTATTAATTTAATTAAGTTTAATATTCTTTAATTGTTGTTTATATTTTAAATATTTGTTTCTATTTTTTTATATTTATTTAAATCTTATTAATCAAACGGTGGAGGACTTGCTTTCGAAACCTTGGTAAATATGTCGCAGTCAAATGGTAATTTTAGAAAAATGGATTCTGTTTAGGCAAATGCTTTCTGCCTGAGCAAATGACTTAATTCAATTAATTTCTTGTTAAAAGCCATTTACCTAGGAAAAAGGCATTTGCCATGGTCCTTGTGAGTCAAACGACAGTGCTATATTTGATAACATATTAAGCTGCGTCCAGACTTGCAACAATTCGCCGTGCTGCTCCACGCCGCATACCCCGCCACATAGCGCGAACGTGGACGTAGACGTGGACGGAATTTACGCCGTTTTAAGGGCTTGGCGAAGGATTCGCCAGTGATTCAGAGCTTGTCGGTTTTTTGTTTCACAGAAGCGCGCAAGCAGGTTGGTTAGTTTGGACGGATGTTTAGCGAATTGTTGCAAGTCTGAACACTGCTTTAGGCGTACAGTGTGTTTCACAGACTATAGTAAAAAGAACATTTTGGGAGACTTCTCGCTGGCTCTTCCAAACAACACGTGAGATATTTTTATGCTTTTCATATCACTTTGGTCCATAAATACCTTAATTGGATGAATCTTTTTAGATATTCAGACGATTTTAATAGGTAGGTGTATTACCGAGTACCAAAAGATAAGTTTTTTAACACTTAAAAGGAAAAAATCTAATAAGAATTAACCGTACTTTGATTATGTTATAATATTAATCCTGCTTTTATAAGAATGTTATATAAAATGTGCATTAATAATCTATTTATTTAATTACAGTAATAAATTACTATTATAGATATCTGCTTTATGTTTTATTCATAGGACATTGAACTTATTAATATAGTCTTGAATTAGCAATAAATACTGTTCTTTCATTTTCGCATGTTAGGTAATCTCTATACGGGGGTAACCCTTATATTTATAACTAGGGGACCCGTGCCCACTTCATTGGTCGATAATTATATTTTTCTCCGAACGTTTTGTTCAATTATAATAAAATATAGCCTTTAGCGCTTTTAAAGCTTCTGATTATGAAAGAACCTTTGACCTAAAATGTGGTGTTGTCATATCTTAGCAGCCTTCATGGTCAATACCTTCCAGATACCAAATTTGATGAATGTACCTTTAACGGTTTTAAAGATATTTAAAAGTTGCAGTACTTTTGACTAACCCAGTATATTGTAAGTATTGCCTATAATAACTAGATTATTTATGTAACAAAGATGTTAAAAGAACGGGGAAAAAATGGGTCAAACATCCAATAACCTGGTACATCCACAAATGTTAATGTGATACTAAGGCATATCCTAGCCTTCATGACCTGTCACAAAAATACAGAAACTTTTCACAGTGCAATCAAAATTCCTATAAAAATTTATAGTTACCAAATGTGATTTAGTAAGGGTAACAAGAGGTAACAAGCTATATTTATGACTATAATTTGTTTATTTGAGTTTGGGACACTTAGTTACTAACTATGGTTAATGACTTACATACATTTCTTGTTTAATAGTTTCTTTTAAATCAAAATTATAAAATAATGTTTTCGAGTTTTTACTTTGAAAAGATTAATAAAAATTTTTCGAAAACACTGGTTTGGTTACCGATATGCAGCACACTATACATGCTCGTGAAGTCGGTCAGAACAAAATATACACGGCACTACGCGAAAGTGTAGACCATAGTCTAAGGACGTCAATTTATCTTCGTGCACAAGAATTGAACATTACAACAGCCACTCTTTTTATTAAATATTTGCACCACCATGGAAACGAAATGCAATTCCCCAACAGTATCTTCCATCAGACCATGCACCGCGAAGATAATTTACCAATAGGCTCTTAGCCAAAATTTCACAATGGTAAGAAACTATTTTAATTAATAGTTAAATACGTCACCAACCCGGAAAAATTAAATTTTAATAAAATTGTCTATTGTTTTTTGTAAATAATTTTTAAAGTTGATTAAAATTTATTCCACAATTTGCGATTTTTTTTCTTTATTTTATATGAAATTTTAGCTATCTGATCCTCATTAAATATTGAAAGATCTTTTTTATTTGACATTTTGCTAAATTAATAAAAATAAAGAAAGTGTTGTGTTGGTCTATTTTCACATTTTTGTAGTTTGTGAAGCCCTTAGTACAAAATAAAACAAATATCTCAATGTGAACCATGTTATTTTAAGAAGTAGTAGCAGTTGCCATTCACGACTTTTTTAAACATTTAAATTTTTGATCCATGTGTCCTATTGTAAAGTCCATCCATGGACATACTGTAAATAACACGTAGACTGTGACAAATGCTCATTCGATGAAACCGGCACTGCGCAACGCACAGTACTGTTTCGTCAAAAATAGACAATATGGATTTCGCCACAAGAGATCTACAGCAGATCTTCTTGCCTTCGTGTCACACTGCTGGAATAAGTCTCTTGGATTTTTAGGTGAGTCCCAGATCGTTGCTCTTGATATATCCAAAGCTTTTGACCAGGTCTGGCATGCCGCACTTCTTAATAAACTTTCCTCCTATGGTCTTTCAACTAAACTCTGTACTTGGCTCTCTAGTTATCTATCTGATCGACGTATATCAGTTATTGTGGACGGCCATTTTTCAAGCTTTCACCAAGTAAATGCTGGAGTACCTTAGGGCTCAGTTTTGGCACCAACATTGTTTCTTCTTCACATCAACGACCTTCTCTCGTCCACAACTAATTCCATTCATAGTTTTGCCGACGATTGTAGGTACCCTTTACTCCAGTTTTCAGGTTCCTAAACCCATCACTAAAACTGATTTGAAAAACAAACGCAGAGCGATGCAGATATCTCTTTCGCAGGATCTTAATTTAATATTAGATTGGGGCGCCAAAAATCTCGTCCATTTTAATGCATCCAAAACACAATCATGTTCCTTGTCACGAAAAGAGTCATCAAATACTCATCCTCTACTTATGAGCGGCCAAGTTTTACAGAGCAAAGACACCTTCAATCTTGTAGGCCTCACATTTGAAAGTAACCTTAACTGGCACAAACACATTGTATCTATAGCCACGGCAGCTTTAAAAAGCTTGGATTTCTCTTTCGAGCCAAAAAGTATTTTTCCCCTTCTAATGTATACACTTTATATGTGTCCCAAATCCGACCTCCCTTGGAATATTGTTTTCATATCTGGGGCATGGCGTCCCCCACAACCCTCAGCTTTCTGGATTTCATTCAAAGAAGAGCTATTGTCGCATTAATGATTCTTTACTTACAGAAAGGCTTCTCTCTCTTGCCCATCGTCGGGCTGTGGGGGATTTATTGCTTTTTTTATAGGTACTTCTGCTCTGAGAAATTGCTGCCCGTGGAGGTCTTACCTTCCCTCCCAAATCTTCAAGTATTTAAGTCCCGTGCCAACAAACTCCCTCTTACTCACGCTACGTATTTAAGGCTTGAAGCCTTCGTGGATTGTCCAATGATAAAAAAATACAGGGTGTCTCAGCTCTATTTATACACGAAATAACTTTGCCCCTGTACAAGATACAAAAATAAACCTAAAATAGGAAATGTTTATATTTATTATTTATTGTATTATTTTTAAATAATTTTTCACTGCGAGAGTAATAAATAATATAAAAACATATAATTATTTACCCTTCATTGAAAGAACTACTAGTGAGTAAGTCAGCTATTTAGTTTATTTAAGATACATATTTACTTACCTAACCCAAAAACCAGCCATAATTCACGTATTGCTGTTTTTTAGTGCAATTAAGTAAATATGTGCCTAAAATAAACTAAATTACTGTAATACATATTAATAGTTCTTACAATAAAAGGTTAATATTCACAAGTTAATACATTTATTACTGTGACAGTGACAAAATTATTCACAAATAATTAAAACCAACATTTAATTATCTTTTTTCGCTTTTAATCATTAATGAGTATATTAGCATACTGCTGATATCTCAAAAACCAGCAATAATTGACATATAGTGTGTTATAATTTAAAAAAACCCACCTGACAATGAAAATTATGTTTTTAAGACACCTTGTATATTAAATATTAGTGTCAATAAAAAAAAAATATTTAAATAAACATTTTTTATTTTAAGTTAATTATGAATCTATTACAGAAGCAAAGTTATTTCGTGTATAAATAGAGTTAGGACACCCTGTATAGTTAAACAAATAATTAGGAATAGTAGGTAAGTTTATTAGAAAGGTACTAAAAATGAAGAAAAAAAGGAAATCCAGCAGCGGAACAAGTCTTAGATGTAAAATGTTTAATGTTTAAAATAAGGCATAAATAAGGTGTGCTGGGCGAAAAACCCGATGTGAAGACCCAAAGAGGATTTTCCGGTGGGATCATTGCGGGGCGGAAAATAGGAGTTTTAGTCGGTAAAAGACTGGCATGCTTTACAAATGGATGTAGATATCTGTAAGGATTTCCCTTAATCAAAAAAATAGCATATGTTAAGCCATTTTGTTAAGGCTTTAGCCTTCATAGAGTGTCCTAAGATAAACAAAAAATGTTGTTCTTGTATTGGACCCAAATTGATTAATTGAATTAGATGAGATCACTTTAAGATCTGTCCGTAGTCCCACAACAAAGTAACTTCCTTAACCATCTGTTAATGTCGCGTTCTGGTCAGTACACAAAAGAATATACGTGATTATAAAGGAAGTCAACGATCCTAATTAATAAGATTGTTTATGTAGTCACTTTCGGTTCTTTTAGTCCCTGGGCCAGAAATGAAATTCACTTCAAGATAATAACACTCTTTAAACCTTTTTAGAGGGGGTTCTTTTTGACGAGTCTACCACGAATATTCATACCGCCATATATGAAAGCGGCACGTTAACCCAGCCTGTCAATGTCAAATGTTTTGGGTGTTGAACCGGGCAAACGCGTACTTTCGGGTTTCGTAACTGTAATCCTTACGATTTTTGGCACAATGTTGAAAAATTGCATTGTAGTAAACTTGTCTAACAAAAAAGTGACGCGTTTGCCCGGTACGACACCCAACACATTTTACATTGACATGCTGGATTAGCGCACCGCTGCCATATATGGCGGTATGAATGTTCGTTGCAGACTCGTCAAAAAAACCCTAAAAAGGTTTTAGATTAGATTATCTTGGAGGTGGATTGTAATCCTCTAACACTGCAACCAGCTCAGGTTTACTGTGTATCCTCCATCCATATGTTAGAACAGGCTATCCAAGTCGGTCTCTTTAATGAGACTCCACAATCTTGAAACTGGCTCCTTAGTAAATGTTGCTGCTTTAGGTTTTTCCTCACACAGACTTGCAAACCGCAGACGACAAAGGGCTTCGCAATAGCACCATATGTGTTCTGCGGTTTCATCTTCTTCCTGGCAGAACCTGCATAGGTTTTCTTCTGCCCGGCCTATTGTTTCCAGGTGTTTATTCATTCTGCAGTGACCTGTTAATTGACCCATTATGATTCTTACTGCCTTCTGGTTGTAATTCAGAAGGTCTTTCGTAAATTCCGGCGAGTATGCGTTTATGAATTTTTTCGCCTGACGTTGTCCTGGTGTTCTTCTCCACCAGTCTTGGGATTCCCTCATGATCCATGATCTAATAGATGACCTTACTTGGCATGACGGAATACCACAGTAGGGCTTGGGGCCTACTATTGCCCTGCCTGCATAAAAGGTTTTAAGAGTGTTCTTATCAGAAGTGAATTTCATTACTGGCCCAGGGACTATTTGTTTATTTATGTATATCTACCTTCTTGCTAGAGTTTAGTCACCATCCGCTTGCATGTTCTTGGGCTTCATATCGTATATAATTTCGTAGTTTACTATATAAGGAAAATATTTAAATCGCAAATGTTTGACCTGCAGCCATGGTATGTAAGTGTACATGCACGGATGATTTTTCTGTCAACCTTGACATCGCACCTGTCACGAAAATTGATTTATTAGCTTTGACCTTTAACCTAAAATTTCATTACCGTTAAAAAATTATTTATAAATGGATATGCTGTTAACATGAACAAATCTCTTTAAATATTACTTTAGTTTGTAATTGAATTGTTTATTTTAAACCCCACAAAGTAAGAAAAATTGCAATTGCATTTTTTTTTAGTGCATTTTAGTTAGAACGTTTCTATTTATAATTTGTATATACTATGTGTTTTTTTAATTATATATATTCTTTTTATTCATGCATACTTTCCAAATAATTTTTTTCTAAAATGGTTAAAAATTACCTTTTGAAAATGCATCACAACTTTTGCCCAGGGCTTTGCACGCGTTAAATTTGCAATAGAATAATGCCCTTTTTCTATACCGTGAAGATTTTGAATATTATTATATACATATAAACCTCCCTCTTGAATCACTATATCTTTAAAATAAAACGCATCAAAATCCGTTGAGAATAGTAACGTCAATATCGAATTTTCAATGTAAATTATTTTTAAACACTCTATATGTTTTTTTACATTATTATATATATAAACCTTCCTCTTGAATTACTCTATTTATTAAAAAAACGCATCAAAATCCGTTGACAATAGTAACATCAATATCGAATTTTAAATGTAAACTTTGTTTTAAAACACTCTGTATATGTTTTTTTGGCATGATTATACATATAAACCTTTCTCTTGAATCAGTCTACCTAATTAAAAAAAAACGCATTAAAATCCGTTGAGTAATATCGAATTATAAATATAAACTATTTTTTTAAAACTCTGTATATGTTTTTTTAGATATTATTTTTCATATACCTACCTTTTAAATCACTTTATCTATAGTAACAACGTCAATATAAAATTTTAGTTACAGTTTATTCAAGATAGCCTAGAACACTCCTTAATAGTGTAGCTTTCTGATTGTGCAAGAATTATTATGATAGGTTCAGTATTTTCGAAGATTAGCGGCTACAAAAGTTACAGACTTTACCTCTTTATATATTAGTATGGATATTCCAAAGCTTTTCTGAGACTTTGCATATTTTGTCATTTTATATTAATATTGACTAGAAAGTAGGCAATAAAAAGGTAATCATGTTTTACTTTAAACAATTTTCTTCTAACTTTTGTATTTGAATGACTGCAATGACGTAAAATTATTTTAATTAACAATTTAATACTGCAAATAAGGGTAAGGAATAATTATATTTTAAAAGTAATATAATTTATTTTGTTAATATTTAGGAACTTTTAATCAGGTTTCATTTATCCGTAAATATTTAATGTAAAAACAATCATTATTTTTTTGTATAAGGTAAGTAAAAGATGGCCATGAAAAACAAACACAAGCTAAATTTAAGCCTTTCAGTAAAAAGCTTGCATTTGTTTTTCATAGTCATCTTTATTTTACCTGCATACGTAAAAATAAGTGTTGTTTATTACATTAAATATTAACGTATTAATAAAACCTAAATAAAACTCGCCTAGGGTAAAATATTAACAGAAAAGTTTAGATTACTATTAAAATAAAATTATCCTTTACCCTTATTTGCGTTAATACATTATTAATAAAAACAGTTTTCGTAATTGCAGTCAATAAAATAGAAAAGTTATAAGAATATTGTTTAAAGTAAAACATGATTACTTTTTTCGTTGCCTAATTTCTAGCCAATATCAGTAATAAATGACAAAATATGCAATATCTCAGAAACAGCTTAGAAGACATATAAAGTGTGATACATTTTTAAAAAGGTATTTTTTTTAACCATTTCAATACTGAAAAAGTATACAGGGTGTTTCATTTAAAATTTTCAAAAATAAATAAGTCCTAAATGCGTCACCTTAGAAAAAAACAAAAATTATATCTGCAATCTCCATAAAAAGTTGCTGTGAAAATATTATCTATATGCACTTTTGCCGAGTTTTTTATTTAAATTGAGATAATTGCTGTTTTTTAATTTTGGTATAATTTTTACAAATAGTAAGTAGGTATGTACATTTAATTTTCTAAAAATTCTTTATTACGTAAGTGCATAGTTATAAAAATATATTTGTCTATTTAAAAAAGAGGTCCAAGGCCGAGCTTCAAAAATTAAAAGGAATTAATAGGAATTGGTAAATAAAACGAATATAAAACTTTAATTTGGCATTGTATACAGTCGTGGAAAAATATCGTATGCAACATCTTTATAGAATTGCAGCACTCGCCTTACGGCTCGTGCTGTCAAACTTCCCATTCGTAAAAAAAGTATTACTATATGCACTTGTTACATAAATTACTATATTTACTTACATTATTATTAAACTATCGCACCAGTGGTTTCGCTTGAACTCCTGAAGATGGTAGGAAATGGGGTGTGTGTGAAAGTGGGGTATTTTTTAAACAAATTAATAAAATATACTTATTTTTAAAAAATCTTGTTAGAATAGGGTCGATAAGAAATAATAAATTATTTTTATAACTTTTTATAACACATAAAAAGCAGATTTAACGAAATTTTTATTTAATTTTTTTCCATTTTGGTCTATTTGTAAAATTTACTTTTTATATGGTAACAAGCCAGCCACAAATAAAAAAATATTACTCCGCGAAACGAAAGTTGCTGTTAGGAATATATACTGCCGTCATAAAAAAAGGCAGTACCATAAAAACATATACAATTAATTACTCTTGCTTTCGTCTTTTCAAGTATTTATTTTAATCAAAAATACCTTAGGCGTGAAAAGCTAATAAGAAAATGTATTCATTATTTGTTTTGTAGTGCGGTTAAACTAGGTGTGACACTTACAAAAATGTCATTAACTGTTTACATTTCTCTTTTATATCTTTACCTTGTTTGATGGTTTAAAGTTAACTAAAAATGAAAGGTTTTTTGACTAAGCGATTTGTTTGGCTTTTCATAAAAACTTTTTTATTTTATTTGAAAAGGTTGATATTAGTTTTGTACTTATTATAAGGTAATTTGATATTATAGGAGATTTCTTAAAAGCCGCTGAACAGGATGTTAGGGAAATAATATTCGTAACTTTAAGAGGTAATTTCTTGCAATATTTGAAGCAAAAAAGTTCATAATTAATTATGTAATTATGTAAATTTTTTCAAACATTTGGCAACGTTGCAAAACAACAGGGATACGAGAGCACGAGGACCGCAACTGATTCATCGAATTTTTTACGTTGGTATAATATTTATTTGTTGAAAATACTGCCTTACATTACTGTATGGTTTTATGCTTTTTGTGACTAATATTTTTTCTTTAATACCGCTTTCAGTTTATTACATTTACTCAAAAAAATGACAGGACCTACCGATACGTGGCGATACACACCACCAATATTCACGTTCATGCATTAAAACTATGCGATCTCACAAAAAAAACAACATTCGTAAATCACATAAAATTACAGTTAAATGTTTTAGTAATCAATACTACGTATAATAATAATAATATAATATATAATATAATAATACGCCGTATCGCATCCTCGTCAATTGAATTCAAATTTGTCCACTACAACTTCACGATGTCTTCCGCAATTGTTAAAATTAGGCACTACGCTCCCTGTGTTCAGAAGTCTTTAGGAGTTTTCTACAAATGTTCTTTTAGCGGGTAGCCTTCAATCAAGAAAAGGTTCTTTGTAAATGCGTCTAGCTTCTTTAGAATTGCAATAAGCCTCCCCGTACATAAAAAGCATATCGTTATACTCGCGTAAAAGAAAAACTCTTTCGTATGAAAATGCACGCATTGATACAGTATTATATACTATACATAAAATGTGTTTTCAAATCGGGTAAACATTATTTGCATTACTGTATGCAAGAAAGTAACAAACATTTTTTTCCCAACGTAGGTTTTTTTTGTCTACCGACATCATGTCGCTTACAATGTTGCCAATTGTGTGAGTGTTTTGTTTATCTGTTTTTCTTCAAAAAATTGTATTTAATAAGCAAGAAATTCATTTTTTAGAGACTGCTAGTTAATAGCATTTGTTGTAATAATTTATTTTACGATATTAGGCATATGATTTTAAAAAATTAAGGTGCAAAATTAATTTATTTTAAGACTTAAAAGACATAAGTTTAGGCCTTTTTTACTCCGAAAGGACTGATTTTCGGACCTATGTTATAAAGAACTTTTCTGCTTAGAATAATGCAAAAACTCACCTATTGAAGTTAAAAACAATATTTCCCCAACACCCTGTATATACTTATAATTTCGACAATATCAAAAAAAAGTATAAATACTTGTTTGCAGTGCCGGATTAAGACTATTTAAGACTATCTCATGCCCTAAGCAATCCACTTCTACTCCTGTGTGGGCCTTTTAAAGTTATATCTGATCCTTAAAAGTACGA
Source organism: Listronotus bonariensis (assembly GCA_014170235.1). Taxonomy (NCBI): domain Eukaryota; kingdom Metazoa; phylum Arthropoda; class Insecta; order Coleoptera; family Curculionidae; genus Listronotus; species Listronotus bonariensis. The sequence continues at coordinate 161,827 of JACEGR010001121.1, read as the reverse complement.
ATAAAGAATTTTTATTGTGCAAAAATAATTATTTGAGATTTTTTTTTATTTCATTGCATTCTTCATTTAAGTTCAGAATACGGGCAATAAAAACGTTTCATGTAGGTTCTAGAAAACGTTTATATTACGTTCATATAAACGTTTGTAAACGTAAACGCTTTCCTTTAGTCTTGAACGTTCGAACTTAAAGTGTACCTAAAACGTACGATTTCTAAACATTGTGTGTTATTAGGCAGAGCCGGTGTTTCTCAAAGGTGGTACTTCTCTATAATTGTTTTACTTTTTAAGATTTATGTGTCCATGTTTGACACAAGTGTGCATTGGTCGATCTATTCTCTTCTTTTCTATACCTTCCGGTTAAACCGGAAATGACTGTTACTTTTGAATTTTAAATCGCCACCACCGATATATTTTATCTTACGTCAATTATTCGTGACATTATGAATACAATGACACCTGAATACCGAAATTTTTATTTCTAACCATTTTTTTTAATGATATTTTCAATATTTTTAAAAATGAGGGTGCTTTTATTTATATTTTTTGAGATACGTCGTATACACCACTGAAAAAATAAATATCAAATGATTCACTTTAGGTTTTAGACCATGCAGCACTTTTTATAAAGAATAACTTTTCTTCGTAAAATTAATAATATAAAAGTTTTCCATATGTAAACAACTTAGGCGGACACGCTGTATATCACACAAGTGTTGTAAAGAACTTTGCAACACTAGTGTGCAGGCACTGGGGAAATGAGCCTGTGCGGCCCCCTCAGTAAAAGTAAATGGAATTTTGTACCCTAAATAAATTAAAGAGCACAAAAATATTCCTCATCAATAAATATTTTACTTTTATTTTGTGGAGGCCCCTAATTTGTGGGCCCCAGGGCAGTAGCACCGCCTGCCCCCATTAAATCCGGCTCTGCTAGTGTGATATAATATACAAGACATTTTTTATGCATGAAAACAGTGTACTTTTTGCTATTTTCACATGTGGTGGTGGGAAAAATTTGTTTTACATACTACATCGTACCACAGGTATTCTGATAATTTGTGATCGTACCAAAAGATAGTAATAATTATACTCCAATATGTTCGACTTTGTACATTTCAAAAAACCTTTCTCTCTATGTGTTGCTGTATATTGCACAGTATCGGAAAGTTTGCTAAAATCTTTATTTAAACTCAAGGTCGATTCCTAATATTCGAGACAAATAGCAACACCACCAATTTGCATACTTATAGCTCTCCGTATACTAAACGAAAGATGATACGTCACAGATCAAAGGTTAAAAGCATGCTCCAATGCATACGTAACGTATCCACAATATGCAACCAATTAAACCTATCTAATTTTCTTTGGTGTTATTTTGTATCAATTTTTTCTGTTTGTGGGTATTCCTCTATTTCTTTTTTAAATTATGTCTGCACAAGGTCGAGGTCCAATTTCATTGGTTTCTGCTAAGGCAGGTACATTGCATCGATCATAAAATGATATTAACAGTCGATTAGACAAGAATTTCGTAAATGCACTTGACTGGTCTATTATTTGAGGGAACACCGGTCAACAAAGAAAATGTTTTTAACACGCTTTTATTAACTTGGGTTGTAACTATCTATCTATCCATCTGGCTGCCTATGTAACGGAATCTTTGAGCCTAATTTTAACCAACTTCCAGCTATTCGATTTCTTTGAAACTTTGCACACGTATTAAGGAAACATGACAATGCAATAATCTGCAAACAGTATCCCGTTATCTTGTTTTTGATCGCCAGGAAAAAAATTCCATTATATTATAAAAACAACACCTAGGTTGCCATCTGTTGGCAACATTTCAAACTTTGCTATTAAATGAAGAAGAAATTTTTTAGTGGGTTGCAATATGTTGGCAACGGTCCAAACATTGCCTGGATTGCCATCTGTTGGCAAAATTTCAAACTTTGCTACTTAATGAAGAAGAAATTTTTAGTGAGTTGCAATCTGTTGGAGAAATTTTAAAATTTGCTACTCTTGTTCATTAAAAAAATTTTTCGCCATTTTGTCAAGAGTAGCAATAACTAAAAAATGAAAAATAATTAATAGTTTAAAAAAACTAAAAAACACGCTTTTATATGCAACCGAACTAAAAATTAGAAAATAATTTTTCATTAAAAAAATATTGTCATTTCATAGTAAAAGCGTGGGGTGATAAATATATTAAATGTTATAATTATTATATTTGCAAATATCTATGATGGAAAAGTTATGAAAAAATAGTAAAATGCACCCCACGCTTTTTACTATGAAATGACAATATTTTTTTAATGAAAAATTATTTTCTAATTTTTAGTTCGGTTGCATATAAAAGCGTGTTTTTTAGTTTTTTAAACTATTAATTATTTGGGTTTCTGCTCTCATGCTTAAATTCTGATTCTAGACATTGAAAAATACTTAAATTTTTATTTTTAGTTCTTAAAGTGTTCTTTTATTTGATTCACGTGGATAAGTATATTTAATATGAGAAAACTTATACAAACATAAAAGAAATACAATTTAAAAAAATATAGTACGCCATTGCTTTTTCCAAAAATATATTTTTTTATTATTATTTATTTTGCAGCAAATTTGACCTCCTGCCTTGTTTTTCTCCTATGCACCGTTTTCGCGTAACAAAAACTAAAAACAGGGCACCAGCATACTAGTTCAAAATAATTTTGTGGAAAATGGTGCATTGGAAGAAGGAAAGTCAGGAGTTAAATTACCTAAAAACTAAATGAGGATTTGAAAAAGGATTTTTATATTTGGAAAAACCAGTGCCGTAATTATATTTTTTCAAAAATCTTCAGTATACATGCCCTTCGGACGCCACTGGTAGAAAAAATTATAAATATTTTACATTAAAAAATGCCTATTGGTGCAAAGTAGGTGCATGTAAAATTCCATGAAAATATAAAAGAGTTTTGAAGTTATGATAAGAAAACGTTTTTTGTCTCAATTTTTTTTATCTTTGGACAAACCACGAAGGCTAAAAGCCTAAATACTAACGTACCGTGGGTGTCTTAAGCGAGGTAAGAGGGAGTTTGTTGACACGGGATTTAAATACTTGAAGATTTGGAGGGAAGGAAAGACCTCCGCGGGCAGCAGGTTCCACAATCTAGAAACTTTAGGGATAAAATAACGATTAAAGTGGGAAGTTCGGCGCCTGTCCAGTTGGACCGTATAGGGATGCATACGCGCGGAACCACGAGTTTCTCTGTTGGGAACCGTGAGTGGAGGAACTATACTGGACAATTCTTCAGAGCAAAAGCATTGGAAGTACCTATAAAAAGCGATAAATCCCCCACAGCCCGACGATGGGCAAGAGAGGGGAGCCTTTCTGTAAGTGAAGGATCATTAATGAGACGAATAGCAAAATTGTAATACCCTGTATATTAAAAATTAAGAGGTTTATGACATATGTTTATATGAACTATTTTTCCTAAAATAAGCCAAGAAATTATACTTTGTATTTTTAGCCATTAATTAAAGTTCACCCTATAAAAAATCATTGATTTTTGTCAAAAACTTGGAAAATTGGTTTAATTTCTACAAAAGCAAACTTTATTAAAAGTCCGACCCAGAAATCGTGTTGGCCAATGCTCAGAATAGCATGGCTTATTTACGGCAGATCCTGTATAAATATCAAAGTGTCATTTAAAAATATTTTGAAACAAGGGTAACTATTGGGGCTATACAGTTCCGCTTTGTAAACAATTGTTTCTATACAGGGTAATCAAACTTAAGTCGGCACTATTGCTTACTTCTTTATTATTGAAGATTATATTAGGTTAAATTAGTAAAGTTGTTGTATGTTTTCTGCAGATTAACTTGCTGTCAAAGAAAAACAACTGAACATCTTGTTTTTGATTGATTGCAAAAAATGTACTTCATTTAAATAAAACACCCCGTATATTATGTCACTATTCGAAAGATCTATTAAATAGGTTTCGAAGAAGTCCACATATTAAATTTTTAATAGTTTTGGAAGTATGGCTATTATCAGGAATTTGATAGTAAACTGGCACTTTTAAATAAAACACCCTGTATGTTTATCATCATTAAATAGATATTTTAAAAATCTTTAAGAAAATACCTGGGTTGATATGTCTATTTTCTATAGTTTTGGAAATATGGGCCTCGAAATCAGAAAATTGTGTTAAAATTCTATTATAGCTACAGCTCTACGCTATAAGCCACTAGTTTGGTGTCGTTACTATGATGGACAAAATATTGTCTAATTAAACTAACAATTAGTTTTATGTATGTAAATAATGTTTTGTGAAATCAGAGATTAACTAGGGTGTTTTTGTTTCTAATGTATTATAAATATGTGATATAACCTATGATAGGTACTTATTTAGACAATTTTATATGAAGCCAACATGTTAAAAAACTTAAATAATTGTAGTTAACATGTAAACAAACTTGTATTTTGTAAAACACGCAATAAATTTATCCTCTTCTACTGTATGTATTTTTTATATTTGGATGTCCATATTTTTAAATCTATAAGAAATAAACATATCAAAGCTGCTATTTTCGTAAAGCTCTTTAAAATATCCATATAATGGTGAGGTGTGAGGTTATATGACATATTTATAATACATTAAAAAATATATTATTTACATACCTATCAACCCAGGTATTTTCTTAAAGCTTTTTTAAATATCTAATAAATGATGATAAATATACCGGGTGTTTTATTTTAAAAAAAACTGGAATACCTAAGGAAAATTTGGTATATCTCATGTGGACCATTTTTAAACCTATTTGGTAGATCTTTTGAACTGTGACATAATATATAGGATGTGTCATTTAAAAAGTACATTTTTTGCCCGCTTTGGTCGAGTATTTAATTTTATTATTAAGGACTGAAATTTTCAGGGAATTTTTTGGAGGTAATTCCAACAAAATTTTACGATAGGACCGAAAAAAATATTCGCAAAAAATCACCCTAATATAATATCTATTAGATGCTCTCTCTCATTGCTTTTAAAATTATTTTTAAGTTTTAAGGTTTACTGTGTTTTTTTAATCTCCTTAAAGAAAGGTTAATACTGTCGTCCTACTCCCTTAACGTGTTTACGTTTGCTTTCAAAAGTATTGTTTTTAGGGGTTGTATTCCGATATTTGTTGTTTTTTTTATGTTATGCAGGTGCTTTTTTTAATCCGGTAACTTTTTTTTAATATAAAATGAGCGAATTAAAACGGCACAATGTTCAATTCACTCGCTTGTACATATGAATAGGTCAAGGAAAGTTCACAGCAACCATTTTTGTATTTTTCTTTTTCCTGTAATGTCCTTATATTTCAACTGTATTACTGTAATTAGTTAAGGTAGAGTTTAAACGCTGTTAGTTAAACACCGCTTCGTCATACTTTGATAACAGCAAAATGCTTTAAACACACTTCTCATCGGCTACAGAAACCCTTTATCTACCATTTTCCGTAGCTAGTTATTCTGTGCTACAATTAACCAATGCTCTTGGTAAAAACCACATGGCAAATTGGTGCTGTTGCGTGCAAAAATTTGGTTGCTGATGACGTAGCTGTGTTGAACTTACAGCGTTTTTACTCTAAGATAAGGATGACGTATAACTGAATCTTTATGTTGCTTCTGATTCCTAAAATTTCGTCGTTTTAAAAAGGGTTATTTAATTAAATTAGATTTAAAACATGAAAAACAAGGAAATACACTTAGAAGCTAATATAAATTCCAGATATATTTCTTTTTATATAAGATAGCTGTACATTAAACAGCGTATAAGTAATAAATCAAAGACAAGATCACACCACAATTATAACCGGTGTAAAAAGCTAGGTAATAGGCCGTTTAAAACATAAATTAATTTTTAAACTGTTATGCATGATTAATAATTGCAAAGATACAGGTTTGCCAATACTGCTTTATGTTACGACCTATTTTTATCTTAACTGACGTACAGATTTATAGTAGTTACTCACAAGTTTTATATTTATGCATACTCATAATATGAAAATTAAAATTGTTTAAACACTCATTCTTTTAACTTTTATTCTATTACATTACATTACCTAAAAAAATAAGGTTTTCCCTTTCCCGATTTAGATTACAACCCATTTTTAACACGCTTTTATTAGCTTGGGTTGTATCTATCTATCTATCTATCTATCTATGTAACGGAATCTTTGAGCCTAATTTTTACCAACTCCCAGCGAGTCAATTTCTTTGAAACTTTGCACACGTATCAAGGACCGATGACAATGCAATAATTTAAAAACAGTATCCAGTTATCCTGATTAGGACCGCCAGGATAAATAAATTCCTTTACAGATCCTCTGTCTCCTAATACTACTCATGACAAAATGGCGAAGGAATTTTTAGTGAATAAACTGGAGCATTTTTACATACATACATACATACATGCATATCGAACTAAAAATGAAAAATAAGTAATAGTTTAAAAAAACTAAAAAACACGCTTTTATATGCAACCGAACTAAAAATTAGAAAATAATTTTTTATTACAAAGAGTTTGTCACTTCAGAATAAAAGCGTGGGGTGCTTAATATATTAAATGTTATAATTATTCTATTTGCAAATATCTATGAGGGAAAAGTTATGAAAAAATAGTAAAATGCACCCCACGCTTTTTACTCTGAAGTGACAAACTCTTTGTAATGAAAAATTATTTTCTAATTTTTATTTCGGTTGCATATAAAAGCGTGTTTTTTAGTTTTTAAACTATTATTTATTATCCCTACTGACGTACAGATCTATAGTAGTTACTTACAAGTTTTATATTTATGCATACATAATATGAAAATTAAAAATGTTTAAACAATCATTCTTTTAGCTTTTATTCTATTACATTACATTACCTAAAAAAAATAAGTGTTTCCATGTCCCGATTTAGATTACAACCTATTTTTATCTCTAGTGACGTAAAAATTTATAGTAGTTTTTACTACCTACTCATAATATGAAAATCTAAAATGTTTGGACAATCATTATTCTAGCTTTCACATTACATTACCTAAAAAAGACAAGTTTATCCCTGTCCCAATTTAGAAGAAAGTCGCAGATTAAAGCGCAAGACCTTCATTCATCAATTAATTTTTGGAAATTAACCAATTATAAAACGGTATTTACAAATGTGTATGTCAAAGTTATCACCAATTATTACCGCGGTTAAAACCGTTGAGATTTCGAATTCGTAAAATTTATGATTACGTCGGTTTACAGGTAAAACTCACTAAGGGTCATTTTTTGGTTCAGGGAATAAAAACGATTTTTACAAAAGTTTTGATGAAAAAGAAAAAATAAATCATTTTTTTATGTATAATATGTTTTAACAGTTGTTTGTTAGTAATATCTATATTTTTAGTTAATAATATAAAACAGATGATAAAAAATCCCAATACACTTTGACCATTTTATTTTCCACCTAAAAAGTTAAAAGTTTGGAATTTGTATTTATTACTTAATATTAGTTTAATTTACACGTCTGTGGAAGCTTCAGTGTTAGCAAAACACGTGTCACAAGTTGTGAATAAAAGTGGAAGTTTTAACAACCAAGTATTGTTTTATTTAAATAAAATTATTGATAATGAAGTTTCATCAAATAACGATCAAATCAATTTAAAACAGTAAATCAGATTGCTAGTAACAAAATATTTAAACATAAAATTACGTCTACAAAGTTGGATAAAACGACCTTTGTCAAATTTAAGTGTTTAAGTGTCCCCCAATATCGAGGAGTTCAGCTGAAAGATCAGGGTAATCCCCAAAACTTTAAGTAACAATCGATTTTTTTCCAAAGTTTAGTTTGAACAATAATATAAAAAGTTAAGACCGTACCGTACCTTAAGTTCATTATCAAGCAGATTAGTAAAATTTTGTTTTGGCAAAGCTATTTTGGTAAATGTTATTAGCAAATTAGGAACGTTTTTCCTAATGCAAATTGTCTTTTGATTCGTTTAATATTAAAATCCACTTATCTCGTTAGATTCCCATATATCTTTGTTAGTAAATTAAAAGAAATATCGTAAATAGAATAAGTGACCACATTAGAATTACTTAAAATACCAAACCTTCATTATAGTGTGCAGTTGTCATACATTTTTAATCCAGTGAAAATGGCATATATGGGTAATGTACTATAACAGTTGTTTGTTTGTTATTTCTTTACAGTGGTGCGATTAGAGAAAATACAGGTAAATAGTAAATGAAGCATTGTTGACCTTTGATAACACACAATCAAAGGTTTTTATACAATTAAGGTAGTAGTCCGTGGGCTAGTAATGAAATTCACTTTATAATAATAACACTTTTAAAACCTTTTTAGAAGAAAACTGTTTACGAGTCTACTACGAATATTCATACCGCCATATATGGAAGCGGCGCGTTAACCCAGCCTGTCAATGTCAAATGTTTCGGGTTTGGACCGGTCAAACGCGTCACTTTTTTTATCGGACAAGTTTAGCACAATGTATTACATGCAATTTTTAAACATTGTGCCAAATATCGTAAGTGTTACAGCTACGAAACTATAAGGCCCATTGGCATGTTTTGGGTATCGGATTGGGCGGGTTTCGTAACTTTAATCCTTACGATTTTTGGCACGATGCTGACAAAAAAGTTACGCGTTTGCCCGGTCCGACACCCGAAACATTTGACATTGATATGCTGGGTTAACGTTTCGCTTCCATATATTCTTGGTATAAATATTCGTCGTAGACTCGTTAAAGGAACCCCCTAAAAGGTTTTTAAAGTGTTATTACCATAAAGTGAATTTCATTACTGGCCCAGGGACAATAGGACGTATGGGCGCCAATGTATCAAAAATTAATCTCATGGATTTTTTTACAGAATAATGTTCAGAATTAACAGCAATTGTTTAAACAATTAAAATTATAAAAATTGCATCAAATAATTTTTTTTTAATTTTTAGTCAAGTAAAATTTAAAATCTTAGTGTCATATTTATGGCTACATCAAGCGGAGCATATCTATGCAACGGTAATATAATATACAGGGTGTTTAATTAAAAAACAAACAGTAATAACTTTAAATTAAAAGTCAACAGAATAAATATATGTACGCAACTGAATTCTACGTAAAAACCCTAAAGTCTCTGACACGATACCTATGCGTAAGCGGCCAGCGTAGAGCTGGCCGCTTACGCATAGGTATCGTGTCCAGACTTTAGGTTTTCCAGACGCTAAGCGGAAAATGTAAGAGCGCTGTTTTTGATCTTTATGCGAGAATAAAAGTACTTGTTTTTTTTAAATCAGCTGGCTGCAATATTTCTGAGCGAAAATGATCTGCCGCTGGCCGCTCAAGACGAACAAATATTATATGTATATCAACTGGTTTAAAGACGCTGTTTACCACAAAATATTGTAGTCACTACTGGCAACATAAAAAGATTTGATACTTTCCGCTCGACGATTACGATTGTTATCGTGGCTAAGGCCTATAAAACATCTCTAATATCAAACGAGTTACAAGTGCCTGGCCACATTGACAAAATTTGAAAACACTATATCTCCAAAACGAATCAAGTTAAGCATTATTTACTTTAACAATTGAATTTTTTTCAAAACTTGAAAACGAAATCAGATTTGTTCTATCTCTTTTAGTTTTGCTATACCCATGCAAGGTCAACAAAGAGGCGCCTCCCTGTACTGTCACAAAGTAGTCGACTAGGTAATCAATTCATTTTTTAGCAATACGTAAATTATGTAGCCAATAATATTTAGCAAAATGCAGTTAAAAAATAAGAATAACCTCTCTTTTCAAATTGATTCGCTTCGGTATTGTTAGTTATTCTCACATCATTTAAAATCGAAAAACGAGTTAGCGACGGAGAGACCGCACGATGTCGGCCTTAGTACCTTCCAATTTTCATCGATACAGGCATCGTTTGGATGGACATCCCATCAGCGCCGGCCGCTCTTAAAGTGGTACCTAATAACAGGCCCAGCTTTACATAAATACTGACTAACAATGGCAGGTCGTGAATGACTCCTGGAGTTTGAGAAGAGCCGCCTCGAGTACCTTTAAGTGTCTTCTCAGTGGTGTAGCCGATTCTATTGTTATCCAAATACACCAGTGTCTTCATGCTGCTTATAATATCAATTGTCAATTCAAGTAACCTTTTATGGGTGAGGAAATACTAACGATTTTATACAAACTTTGAGATGATAAAAAAAAGCACACCATTCTTTACAGGTTTAATATTTACATTAAAGCTGTTTAGAAAACAAAAAGGTGATTGAAAAATGAGGGGTCAGTGAATAGTTATACAAGTGACAATTAGAAAATAACGAGGAACAACTAACCAGTACTGCCCCATTTAAGGCCATGTCAAATCTAACCTACTTTAAGATCTCATACATATTTGGATTTGGTACAGAACTTGGCACTCATTTAGATATCCCTTCTTTTGCGGCGAAGCCCACAACCAAGCATAATTGTAGTTTTAAACTTGGCTCACCTTTTTTACATTTATGTTTTTGGTGGGATAAAAGTAACTGCAAAATATTATTAATCGTGACTAGCCATGTACACACTTGACAATAGCCCATAAATAATTATTTGTGTTTTTATTTTTAATCCAATCGCAAAAAATGGTATGGTTGAATTTGTCAGAAAAAACGTTTTTCAAAAAATCCTTGTCTAAAAATGGTTGCCATTTAAAATCTGGAGGTGGTTGGAAAATGAAAAATAGGTATAGTCGTTGGCATCAAATAAGAGAATCATAAAAGTTATCAAGTCCTCGTTGGCTCCAAAATTTTATTACTCCACTTGTCGGCGCCTTTTGTGCTGATAGTAGGACAAAGCGGCGCGGTATAATAAGGTTTTTTTAATAAAAACAAGTGGTCGTATTGTGTTTATGTTTTTATTGTTTCTCTTATTTAATTCCAACGACTTTAATGCCTTTATTTAATACGTGTTTTTAATTATGCCTGGGTTATTGAAAATTATCTGAAGAAGCCGCAATAATGACTTTTAACTAAAAAAAAGTTTTTTAGGTCTTAAATTTAAAAATTTTCGGAAAATAATCTACGCATATCTTTTCATTTGGTTGGTCATAATATGTATTTCTACGGCACTGGTACTTCCTAACAAGACAAAGCATTCAAAGAAGGTAATTGAAGGTTTGTCCATTTGTGTTTAGTGTGCTGTATGACTATTGTTGAGATGATAGCTGTGTTATGGCATTATTTAAAGAGGACGGTCATAACACTTATGAGGATAAACTCACATGTTTCAACAAGAATATTTTTATATCTGTTATATTTGCTATTTTCTTCGCAAGCTACAAAATCATTTTACTGAATGTGTTGTAAACAATGATTTGTCAGTGATGGTAAAACAATTTTGTCCTTTATACAGAGTGGCCTAAAATAGGTGTTACAAGGTGACAAACGGACCAGACAATTTTTGAGTTTTTAATCGGCATTTTGGATAAACTGGTCGCATGATCCAAAAGTAAGAAATACAGAATTTTACTTCGATTGGTTATAAACAGGGCGAGTTATAACTAAAAATATGAAAAATGACCTGGGATAACGTTACTTTTATTTATTTTAAATAGAACAACGTTTAAAAGTAAATGTTATAGAGTAATTTTATGTAAAATTAAAGTTAAAGCATTTAACTTCAACTTTGTTAATTTTTACGTGCATAATTTTAACAATTAAATACTTGACACAATAAAGCGTATTTTGCAAAAATCTGTAAACCATTTAATTTTTTTACATTTTACTCCCTCTTGTTAAACAATTAAGTTTTAATGCGTAATGTAAAAAATGTAACTGTTTTTAACTTATATGCTTTAACTTCAAATTTTGACATTAAATTCAATTTTTAGCGGGCAATAATTTTTTCACTAGGGAGGGTGCGGCAATTTGTGCTTTTTCACGGGGTAACAGAATACCCAGGAACGGTCCTGGTTTTATTCATTTGTTTTTTACTTCTCCATACTGGGTAAAATTTGCAAAATTATGATCATAACTTTTTTCACAGACGATACATTATTAATTTATTAAGTGGTTTGTAGAATAAGTCCTACTTAAAAAAGCGCCTATGATGTGGTACTTAAATGTTTGAAATCAAGGGCTCTCTTAAGCCATCCTCGTTATATATTTATTATACAGAGTTTTTCTTATTGCGGTAAAAAAATAAGGAAATATTTCCGAACTAATGCTTTGAAAAAATGCTTGTATAAACATAGGTCCGGAAATGCAATGTTTCCAAGATACAGGGTGGCAAACTTTAAACAAAACTTTAAAGATTTATTACAATCCGATTTTAATAAACTTTGGCAGTGAAATTTATAGCCGCAAAGAGTCTTACGTGGCATTTTATTAAGTCCCGTGGCGAGTAGCACCTAAACTAATATTTCTAACAAAAAATGTACATCACTGGCTTTTGTGCATTTTTTGTAGTTTCCTTACAGAAATAAAAATACAGCTTTTTCCGGACCACTAAATATAAAGAAAATTATTTTTTATAATTTTTACTTAAAATTATGTATCAGCAAAAATATTTTATTAGGCCAATTAAAAAAAATATATAACAAAAAGAAAACAGTTAGTGGCTTATTTTTTTGTCAGAAATATTTGTTTACAAACCGCTCAACACGCCACTAGTCTTTTAGAGAGATATAAATTTAATTGAGTTAGGGCTAAATTAGTCCAATACTACAACACTATCAAATGTTATTAAAATTGCCTAGATAATATTTAAGAAAATATTATAAATACGATTAAAAGAAAAAACTTTAACACTGTATCTTGGAAACAATGCATTTTTGGACCTGTGTTCATATGAACTTTTTTGCATAAAATAAGGTCATCAATATGACTTTAATTTATTTTTACGCAATTAAGAAACACCCTGTTTATTTTTAATGTTTTTATCGTTGCAAAAACCTTAAATCTACGTACAAATTTAACATCTACAAAACAGTTATAAATTTTGTACACGGCAAGGGGGCAGCTGCCCCCTGTCGGTATCTGGCTACTCCCATAAATGTGGTATTTTCTTAAAGCTTTTTTAAATACCTTTTTATAATGATATAATATACGAGGTGCTTAATTAAAAAATATATATTTTTTGTCCTACCCTGTATATATTATCACCAAAATCATCATTAAATAGATCTTTAAAACAGCTTTAAGAAAATACCACATTAATTACATCTAACGTTATTACTTTCGAAATATGGCCATCCACATTAGGTATTTAAGTAATTTTTAAAGTACCGCCATGTTGTATTAGGTGAAGGTATTGACTTTATATTCTAGGGTTATAAAGTACTCATGAGGTGCTGTGAAGTCATGTGCCACAAGACCCCGTTTCCATTTAATTTTATTTTTCAAGTTGGTGTCTAGCTACCATCTTGAAATTCTTATCTGTTAATTTTACTCTAGAATATAGTACAGGATGTCCTACTATATTTTGACACATTTTAGAACAAATAAAGTTATTAAAATGCGGTTTTTACAGAAAGCCTTAGATTTTTTAAAAGTTGTTTTATCATATCCTCGCCATTTGGTTGTGACATTCCGTTAACACCAAAATAAAATGGCCGATTTTCTGGTATAGGGCAACTTTGTTTTTAATGGAACACCAAGTATGTTTTTTACCACCGTTAAAACTCAGTCTTTCCTATTTACTAAAATATAACATATGTTATGGTTATTTCCGAAACTAATGGATTTATTAATCTCTTAAAAATTGACTGCATGGCATGTAAAAGCATTATTTGACAATGAAAATTTTCTACATACAAGATTAAAGAAAAAATCGCTTGTCTGCAAAGTCGGTTTACTGACGACAGTTGAATATGACAAAGTCGAAAAATTATTACCTTTATCGCCGCAATTATCGTTGCCATAAACAATTGACACCACATTTACTTTTCACTGCGCGCTCACTCAAGTAGGAGAGAAACAGATGTCGAACGACGCGAAGATTGTGCCTCTTTGTCGCTGGTTTCGCGTTCTCGCTTGCACTTCAAGCCTTAAATGGAACGCGCAAGGTAACGCCACATGAGTCATGTTTTTTGATGCGTGCAGCCGGGTCCATCAAATTATAAGACGTTGTCACAACACAAATAGAGCTTTTAGGCTATACGTTTTTCACAAAATAATAGTTTCACTAAAGTTAGATTACTTTTTTATGATGTTTTGTTAATATTGTAAATATCCTACAGCTTTAATGCCGTATTTTTTCCTGTAACCTTGTATGTAGCAAATTTTTATTGTTAAATAATACTCTTAATTGTCAAGCAGTCATTTTTTTAAAATTATTAAATCCATTATTTTTTGCAATAACCATACCCTACGTAACATTATTTTAAAGGGAAAAGATTTATTTTTTAAATGATAAAAAATATACATGGTGTTCCATTTATAATAACAAAGTTGCCTTATATCGAAAAAATCGGCCATTTTGTTTTTGTGTTAACGGAATATCACAACCCAACAGCGAGCAGATAATAAGAAACTTTAAAAAATCTATGGCTTTCTACGCCAACCGCACTATGATAACTGTATTTATCTTAAAGTTATTACCGGTCAAAATGGGTCAAAATGTATAGGACCAATACACCCTGTATTTATGCATCAATATCTAATCTTAAAGTTCTACTCTTTTAAATTGACAAATTTGGACAGTCGATAGGGAATATTTTTTTATGAAAATAAGTACCTATAAACATATGTCCGGACTTTCTTTTATTCTGAGATACAGGGCGTTAAAATTTTCAAAGAAAGTCGGTATCGTCTAAATATCTTAGAAACTTTTGAACCGGTTTGAATAAAATTTGGGACACTTATTTAATTTAATAAGGCGCTTGTAAAGCTTTGCCTAGATTACTATTATTGGGTCCAGTGGTGTCTCAGTGGGTACCAAAGCTAATATTATTGCGAAAAAAGTACACCACTGACTTTTTATGAATTTTTAATATTTTTTGCTGATAAAGCAATTAAAAATTTATTTTTTGGTTGCCTTCGTTAAAAAAAATAAAATAAAGCTACTTAAATGTCTTCTAAAGGGTAGCCTTAAACAGCATACAATAATATCCAAAATTAACAATTTTGACCTTGGTAAATAACAAAATGCCAATTTTTGATGAAATACTAAACTGCTTATACATTTTTAAGCAAATATTTGTTTTATTTTTATTTTTGCTTTTTATATCATATTAGGCCATATAAATTAAAAGAAGCAAATGCTTTTGCTTATAAGTAAAAGGTATTATTATAATATAGAAATAAAGAAGGATTTACTTCAAACGTATAAATATTTGCTTACAAGTGCGAGTATTTAAGTATAGAAAATTGAATAGAACCAGCACTTTTTTAAGTAAATACCCGCACTTGTAAGCAAATGCTCATACGTTTGAAGTAAATCCATCTTTATTTCTATTTTATGATCAATACATTTTACTTATAAGCAGAAGCATTTGCTTTTTTATTCATATGTTCCATTGTCTATGGGTACTGTTTAAAACAAATTAAAGTAGCTTTAATATTTTTTCCCGAAAACGAAGGCAGTTACGAAGAAAACACTAGGGACCAAAAAGTTAAACTGTTAATTGCTTAATAGGAAGAAAATATTAAAACTTCATAAAAGTCGGTAGCGTACTTTTTTCGCAATAATATTGGTTGTGCTGCCAACTGATACACCACTGGACCCAAACTTTTCGGTAGTGCGAAGTCCTTGGACACTTGCAATTTTCTCACCACACCCTTACCTTAAATGGAAATATCTCATAAAAAGAGCAAAAAAAAGGTCTTCATGTAAAAGAGTAAGTTTTACGTTACCTTGAGCCCGTATTCTTTGTTTTATTCTAAAAAAAATGAATAGCAAAAACCTTGGGAATTTTCTTTGTCACCTTTGACTCCACTTTGTCATCAACACGCGACGCCCTTGGAAGGACACTGCGACGCGACGCACAGTTTCGGAAGCCCTTCTCAAAACTACATTCTTTATGCTTTAAAATGTTTCGGCAATACGTAATTTAAAAACTTTTTTAAAAGTTTTAATTTTAAGCAAATCATTATTAACCCACTTCGTATATCTTAATTATAGAAGTTTTTCTTAGGCAAAATTTTTTAATCTACGTAGCATTGAAGTGTGATATTTAAAATAATAACCAATCATTATAAAAAATCTGGAGGTTATTTAAGCGTAAACCACAATTAAATAGAAATTAAAAAGGAAATTAATTATATTTTATAGTCCAACTTACATGAATAATCAAGTACTTGACCCGATTCCTGGGTTTCAATATTTGGAAGTAAAGAACTCCGAATGAGGTTTAGAAAAATTGTGACAGAAAACAGGGTATTAATTTGTTTTTTAAATTTTTTTTAAAGTTTCGTAACGTAGATAAAAAATATTGTGGTAGGTAAAAATTAAAAAGTTGCCCATTTGGTACGAACTTCCGAAGACCAGCTGTATATTGCGCTTAAATTTAATAGCCTCCTGGAATTTTGTGCATATTTTTGTATTCGCAAAAATTAATCTTTTGTCCAAAAATACCCCTGTTAATTATTTTAATAATACGAAATAATAACGAAGCAATAAGCATTTCGAAGTTAATTAACTACATATTAACACCTGATTTTTCAAATGGCGCGTGACGTCACAGTGTACTAAAAAATATGTGCAAGGGATCTATTCCATCATGAGGGCAGCGTAGTCACATTTTAGTAAAAGAATTATGATATACTCTAATTACGAAATTTATCGGTTATTAATTTTAAATTTATTAATTATTTAAAAATATTAACGTAATGGTGTACTAAGATTGGACATTATTTTTCAACACTCAAATGTGCGTAAAAAAAACGTCAAGTAAGCTCGACATTTCAATTGATTTTCAGTATAAAGAGCTTTAGCAGGTAGAGATTAGACAAAACGCCTGCATTGAAACCTTTCTTGATAAGATGACGCGTCAGTATCGTATTGGCAAAATTGTCAATGGAAGTTTTGAAGTGATGTTGTGCAGATATTTATATTTTAAGGATATTCAGATTTGTCCTAATGTATTTCTACTACTTTCATTTTTTTTCTAGGTATTGAAAAAAACAAAGTAATATAAATAAATAAATATATATATATATATTTATATATATATATATATATATATATATATATATATATATATATATATATATATATATATATATATATATATATATATATATATATATATATATATATATATATATATATATATAGGATGTTTAAAAATTCAGTTTTGTCCTAAAATCACCCTCCTATTGTTAAAGATTTAATAAATGCATCAACGCTGGGCACATACGTCCATTTCTTCTCAAAAGGGTCGTTTTGGTCGACACGAACATTAAATAGTTATTGGACCAAAATTTTAAATCTGAAAAAATATATTATTAAGCAGGTGGTTTTCAAATAGTTACATAAAAAGTTGTATATAATTTAACATATATTTGATATGAACCTATAACCAATTGTAGGTAAAGTGCCTAGCAGCGGCTGGTAATGGCCAATTTGGTGGGTCAACCCGCACCATTGTTAAATTATATATTTATATATTTTTTTAATTGTTGATCATTACAGTCTTTAAAATCATGATGCGGACTGGCCCACCAAATTGGTCATTACCAGCCGCTGCTGGTGGTGACACTGGCGTAAATGAGAAATGGGGGGGCAATTAGGAAAGCTAAATAACGTGATTTAAGGGTTTTTACAAATAAAAGTTGTGCAGTAGCGTTTGTAACTTAGGGGAACCTTTTTTAGGTGTTTATGCAAAATAGAGCGTGTTTTAGTAAAAAAACGGCAATTAATATGTATTTATAATGGTGAGGAACTTTTTTTGTTCTTCAAATTTTTTTCGCCGATTTTTGATATTGTCAGACAAAACGAAGTAAACACACTTCATTTATTCCATTACCCTTTCCCCTCCCAGGAAATAACATTATTGACGCCACGGTAATAATTTAACTGTAAAAAATTGTTGAGTTTTTATTTTTATTCATTTTAATTTAAATCTGCATATATTTAAAATTAAAAAGAGGGCAATTTTATTACTTTGTTACAAAAAATACTGGACAAAATATAAAATTTTTGTATTCATAGTGGTATTTGATGTTTCTTCTGGGTATCAACAAAACAAAAACCTTTGTACAAGCATATTATTTTCCCAATATTTTGTTTTATTTAAAATTACATATTTTTAATAACCGTAAAGGAATTGTGATATTTTTACTTAAAAAAGAGATCTATTAAAAATATTTTACTTAAAGCAAAGACAATTAGTGAAACTATAATTGTCTGCTTAAAGCTAGAAGTGTTAAAAAATATTTTTAAGTTTATTGTCTAGGGCCAAGATAAAATTAATTTACATTTATTAATTAAATTGTCTCGACAACTGACTAGGAGGTCTAGATTGTCTTACTAATTATACAAATCCCTTCTGTCATTCATACTATTACATATTATTTACTACACTTCTAATGATGTAACCTACCCATGGGAAACTCGAACGCGTTAAAACACGTTTTTCTCAGCATCATCTTTGGACCCCTAAAAGATGTCTGTTCACATGAAATTTCTTTTGTTTGTTTATTTTGAATCGGTCTGCTGCGCTCTCTGGACAAGCTTTTATATTTTGATGCCGATGCTACCTGCTAGAGCCCAAACATACAGATAAACTGAAATTAACTTTTCATTTGGAGAGGCAGATTGTCTGCACCATTGTTTTCGTTGCTAATAAATAGTACAACAGCCTGTGAGTGGCAGACCATCGTTATTTTGTAAAAGCCTAGAGTTTCTCAGCGCACAGAGTTTGGTCGTATTCGAATACTCAGTATTCTGAATAGTATTCAGAATAAATTTTGCCAGTATTCGAATAGTATTCGAACACATTTGTGTGATTGGTATTCGGTATTCGACAGAATACTTTTTGATTAGTATTCGGGATTCTGTATTCAAATACTTCAGAAGTATACGACGAATTTTTTTTGAGTATTCAAATACCGGCGATCCGAGTATTCGAATACCGAAAAGTGTAAGCAGTATCCGAATACCAAAATTGCCATGATTAGAATAACAAAAGGGAAGCAAAATAGAAGAAAAATGAGGACGAAGTTCTTTTTTTTGTTCTGTGGGCTACTTTTTGTTTAGTAGTATTTGAATTTTTTCCTTTCCAGTATTCGAATACCGATTTCGGGTATTCATGAATACCGAGTATTCGAATACTTTTTTCCAAGTATTCGTATTCGTATTCGAATACTGATTTTCAGTATTAGGTCCAACTCTGTCAGCGCATGTACCTAACACAGGTAGAAGCGATGGGATACTATGAAGTTTGACTTATTGGGACTTTGGCAGGTACCAAAGGTTCATTAATTTAATCTTAACTTTCGTCATTGTGTAAAAGCTAAATTTTATATACGTTGCGTGTCTTCTTAAGTTCGCACCATATGAAAATCTTTTTTATTATTAATTTTACAGAAAAAAGTTATTTCTTTAAAAAGTTCTGCTTGGTCTTAAACCTAAAATGCAATCATCGGATATTAATTTTTTGCAGTGAGGTATGAGGTATGTCAAAAAATAATAATTTTGCTTAAGAGGAAAGTACACCTATTTTACATAATATGGAAAATGTTTATAGGGAAGAGATGTTTAGGATTAACAATACCTCTCAAATATTCAAATTGGTTTATTAAAAATAAAAGGCCTTTTTTAACATTTTGCTGCAATAACCTGCGTTTCTGTGACTTTTTGCTGTTTTAACAGTTCTTAAGCTTGCTTTACATATTACATTTCGAAATAAGTAGGCACTAGTGTTCAAACATAACTTTTCACTTCTAACGCATAAAAATTGATTAAAAAAGTTTTTCGAATACTTTTTTTCTTCCAAGTATTCGCATTCGTATTCGAATACTGATTTTCAGTATTAGGTCCAACTCTGTCAGCGTATGTACCTAACACAGGTAGAAGCGATGGGATACTATGAAGTTTGACTTATTGGGACTTTAGCAGGTACCAAAGGTTCATAAATTTAATCTTAACTTTCGTCATTGTGTAAAAGCTAAATTTTATATACGTTGCGTGTCTTCTTAAGTTCGCACCATATGGAAAACTTTTTATTATTAATTTTACAGAAAAAAGTTATTCCTTTAAAAAGTTCTGCTTGGTCTAAAACCTAAAATGCAATCATCGGATATTATTTTTTTGCAGTGAGATATGAGGTATGTCAAAAAATAATAATTTTGCTTAAGAGGAAAGTACACCTATTTTACATAATATGGAAAATATTTATAGGGAAAAGATGTTTAGGATTAACAATACTTTTCAAATATTCAAATTGGTTTATTAAAAATAAAAGGCCTTATTTAACATTTTGCTGCAATAACCTGCGTTTCTGTGACTTTTGCTGTTTTGACAGTTCTTAAGCTTGCTTTACATATTACATTTCGAAATAAGTAGGCACTAATGTTCAAACATAACTTTTCACTTTTAACGCATAAAAAATTGACTAAAAAAGTTTTTGTTGAAAAGAAACAAGTTTACATATTTAAATATTATTTTTAATCCTTAACGTCTTTTCGTTATAAAATTTTTCAATATTGTAAAAAATAAGGGTCCATTCCTCTTGAGCAAAATTTTTTTGATATACCTTGTATACCATTGCAAAAATTATTATCTGATGATTGCATTTTAGTTTTTAGACCATGCAAAACTTTTTATAAAGAATAACTTTTTTCGTAAAATTAATATTAAAGAACGTTTCTATATGGGGCGAACTTAAGTAGACACGCTCTATGTACATATGTTGCTTAAATACCTATTAGAAGATATTTTTCCAGTTGGCAGACATTTTTGACAGTTCCAACCCCTTGGCAGACGAACATTTTGGGGTGGCCCAATGGTCCCAGGATATAACCATATTTCTGTTATTCAACGAGATATAATAGAAAGTCTAATAAGGGTTTCTAAATAGGCATGTACTAAAAATATTTTGATGTAAACAGAGTCTCCCAAAACGATTTAAAAAATCTACACTCACAGCAATAACCTTTTTTGGGGACTCTCTGTATATTCTTAGACCATTGGTCCAACCTAAAATGTTTGTCTGCTGTGAGGTTGGAACTGCCTAAACTGCCTGGCGACTAGGAAAATATCTTCTAATAGGTACCCAAGAAACATATACAATATTTAGCTTTTAAAAAATAACGAAAGTTAAGGTTCAATTCATGAATCTATGGTACCTGGTACCAGGAACGGCAAGTTTTGAAATTTTATATGGGTGCCATGTGTAAAAACTTCTTTAAAGAGCAAAATATAAAGGTCCGTACCCACATACATTTTACTTACTTCATTTCTTCTTGCCTGATAGCAAAAAATGTTGAACAGTTTTGAAAGACAAACAAAAATAATTTAAAATTATTTATTAAAATTATTATACTGACTCTAGTAAAATAAAGCAAATATTGGTGCGGATTGTGTATTTTATCTGGCGATAGCACAACGTTGTCTGACATTGCGCTTAAACAGTCTACGCTGAGGTTCTATAGGTTTGTCGATGGTTAAACTGACTTAGTTCCCCAAGTTCTATCGCGGTTTTCGGTTGCGTTCGATTCGTTCTCTTACATCATCAGACACGTGTACGTCAATTACCGCAAGCAATATAAATTGTTTAGCAATTTGTTCGATTTGACAGCTGTTTATTTCTTTAATAAAAATTGTTCTACTTGGATAATACTGTGATTTAAGTCAATTACTGGTGAGTTTTATGCTTTACGGCATTTAATTTTCAATTTATCTTGTAGCTATTGGGTGATCAAACAGTCGTAACGTAATGAACTTTTTTCTTCTGATAATTTTATTAATCATTTAGTCCCATTAAAGGTTAAACCGATATATGTTTTTTTAATCCTTTTAATATGAAAACACTATTAAACCTTGATATGTATACCCTTATCACTGGATAATAGCTTTTTTATTTGTTGGTTTTGACCAATAACCTTGATTTGCAGTTTGACTGTGTAAATATTAAAAACAAACATTAAATTATAAATATTTTACATTGGATGAATAAAACATAATATATTTTTTCATTTCCATTAGCCACCTAAATTTTGATTATGCTATCTTCTTGTTCCGATAATTATGACTAATACAATTTACATATGTAGCACTTTGCATTTTTAAAAAATAGAATTATTAATGACAATTTAAATACCTATGCTTTGTTTTGTATTTTATTAGCCGCAAAAGATGAAACAATATTTTGTTTACTTTTCATTACATTTTAAAAGCCCAAGTAATTGTCATCAACGTTAGGAATTTTTTAATAATCTTTCAGAAATTATTTTATATATTTTTTTAAACTAAAAAAATATATAAAATGTATCGTTTTGGAAAGAACAATTACAACAAACCAGCTTGTATAATGTGAGTTGTTTAACTTTACTCATTTACTGCAGGCTGTTTTAACTAAGCAAAGGACGATGATAACCATGAAAAGAATTATATTTTTTTACGAATTTTGACTTATTCAGAGGTATTATTACTAATTAAAATAAACTGCAATACTATTATCTTTAAAACAACACAGATTAAATACTTTTACCAAAACGCTACAATCAATCATACCTACTACTTAAATGATAGCATGAATCATATGTATTTTAAATTTAGTATAATGTATTACCAATGTGTTTATTATGTAAAAATTGCTATAGCTGTTTTTACAGTTTGTACGTTTTTTGGCATGCAATTTTTTCTTGCTGCAATTTTTCGATATGCGCACGCTCATTTTTCTCTATTTAAAAATTGCTGCAAAGTGCGCGTGTGCAGATCGAAAAATTGCAGCAAGAAAACTTTCATGCAAGAAATTTTTCAAACTGTAAAAACAGCTAATGGATTTATTATAAGGACTGGATACAATTTTAAAACAACACTTAACTGATATGGATGCAATAAATATTGTTACTTTATATTTTTTTTCTCTAGTCATTATTTATGTTTATATAAACAGTTTTAAAAGAGATCTAAGTTCAGATCACCATTTTTAACAAAAATAAATTACCATTACTAGTTGGCTCTATATTATGACACATATCAGATGGTATAATTTTTCCTTTTATCATTAAAACTACCTTTTCTTTCTTCCCTATAGCACTGCAGAAATGCAAGCATTGGCTTATCATAAATTGGTAGAGTTGTTAATGTTTTTGTTTAGACAACAATCCATTCTAAGCAAAGTTCATTGACAAAATATTTGTACAATTAAGTAGTTGTTAATGACGAAACGTATTTCAAATATGAAAAATAAAACAGAAAGTTTTTGGTAGGTAATAAAAGAAAATAATTTGTTTTGATTATATTGGCTATTTTTGAGCTTACACCAACAAATAATTAATGATGTAAACTCACGAGAAATAATTATTCATTTGCTTATAAATATACATATTTTTCATCTACGGGTAAACCGTTGACGAAAATTTGTACGCTAGAATTCTACAAAATTCCATCACAATTCCATGACACTTTCACTTAAATTTAAGAAATTGATGATATGAAGGTGTGAATCAAAGCCTGTTATTAGCCATTTTGAATTTTTTTGTCAAAAAATTTAAAGAGCCAAAAAAGGCTTTTACTTGGAAGAAATGCAAAAAATGACGTGAAATTAAGATTATAATATTTACATATAACTACACACAATTCCATCACAATTCGACTTTACTTTACCTAATTCCACGCATTTCCACATAATTTTATCCATTTCCATCTGCTTGTACACCACAATTCCTCAATGGTTTGTTTACCCCTAGCTTTTTATTTATTGGGGACTCAAAAACATTAAATAAAATATACTGCACTAGAAAAAAACTTATTTTGATCCATGGACATGATGATGAAGCATTGTTATTTTTAAAGTTTTTATCCTAAAAGGTTTTTTTACCAATTTTCACAAACAGTTTGACTTGCTGATAAGAGGACTTTGTTAAAAACCGCATGAAAAAGAAACATATTATTTCTCAGATAATTTTATCTTAAATAAAAGCTAGTGCGTAAAAAAATGATTTAAATAACCAGTTACATAATCATAGCAGTGATATGAATATCCCCTATACCTAAGTCAAGTAGTTTCTGCAATATTTTTATTTAACTTTTTGTTTTTATTGGTTTTAGAGTTAAATTATGGTATCCGTAGATATCTTCCTATGGTTTGTTTTAATATTATCGATAAAGAACAAAAAGCTGTTCAGCATGTTAACTATAAAAGATGAAATTCCCCTATTAAAGACAACCCCGTAAAAATACTTTAGAAAAATTAACTTAATGATTTTTAACCACCAACTAATTTTTATGCCTTTCCGATAATGTAAACTATGTGTTTTTATGCCTAACCGATAACATAAACTATGTGAGATATCTTTTGTTAAAAAAAAATTAAAAACTTATAGAAACTGACTAATATGACTATTTTCTTTTAGATGATTTATAACCGGTATCAAGTTTACGTCAAAGCTAATATTTTGTCTAAAAAATATATATATTATGGCCAAAAACAATTACAAAAAAATTACGTTTATAATTTTAATAATAATATCAACAGAACTCAGGGTCTGACTCTTTGAGTACCACAGGTACAATCACAGTTTGGTGTGGGTTCGCCCAGTCCTACTAATAGCGCCACTAATATAGTTTTGCTATAGTGTATAATAAACATTTTATTTTTAAGTTTAAAGGCACTTATTATGATTTATAGTCGACACTAACTTGGGTTTCAACCATAAATTAATATTGTTAGAGTGGCCCTAAGAGGCAAAAAGGCAAATCAAACATTTAGTAAAAGTATATTTCAACAGAATTCTTAAGTCCATTAACTAATTCAACACTACGAATTACCTTTAACATCAACGAAGACATTTTTTAACCATCTAAGAGTTTTCAAATATTTACTTATATTTTTCATCATTATTATAATAGTTTACATACGCATTTACCTATTGCATAATTTAATAAGTAAACACAACTAAAAACTTTGTGTAAACCTGCTGAAACGCAGATCTTTCCTGTGTAAACAAGCATGTTCTTAAACAAATTTGTTTAAAACTAAGAATAGTCAGCTAAGAGTAATCTTAAGCTGCATAACTTAATGAATTAAGCTAGATGTATTTGCAGCGTAGTGCTCGACAACTAAATAAAGTGAATAATTAAGAGCCAAATAAGCTTGTGTAATAAAAAAGTTATACTTAACTTGTCAAACATTTGTTTTTAAAGTTTTTCTGTAAATAACTATAATATTAATAATTATTAGTAATATTTTAAAATTATAACGAATATTTTCCTAAAATTTCAACACACTGTAGTTCTAAAAATGCGTGGTTTATGATATAATATTGTTATAAAGTTATTGTTTTTATTTTATTGTTGCAAAATCACTTCTGGTTGGTTGGTTTAAGACGGAGTTGGTCACATGACCATATTTGCAACGCAGCCCTCTCATGTTACAGAAATCCGCTGACCTTTATCAGCTAAGATACCCATGCGGAAAAGGAATTCCGCTATGTTTATTTCCTAACAGACTATGCCTTTTTTGTGTCAGTGCATTGGAGTTTTATACTATGTGTCAGGCTGTTTTCTCACAGGAGAAGAGTCTCGCAAAGCCTGCGTGATATTTGACTGTAGTAAATACCCAATTTCTGCAAGTGGTTTTTTAATGACAGTCTTGCTACTTGCCTTATCTGAGTACGACCCAGTTAGAGGACCTCGGCTGTCAGTTTCTGGGTAGTATTGCCTAGGGTCTCCTTCGTAAATTTTTGAGCAGGTTTTGTATGCCAAACGATTCAGATGTTGTAGTTGTGACCATCTCTTTATTGTTGTTTTCATCACTTGTTTACTGTTCGCCCACCGAGTGTGGAACTAGGACGCCTAAAGGGACAGGGGAAGAAATCAACATCCTTATCAAGTATCATTCGACGATGCTTTGGAAGCTCGTCTCGACGGCCACCAATCTGTGAAAGGCTTTCTTTTACAGAAAGGCATTGTTGCCAAACTATTGAAATTGAAGGGATATGTTGGAGCGTTATACATATTTAACCATAGTTAATATTATATTTGTTTCTATTAAGAGAATGATGTAAACGCATTTAAAGGTATAACTACCAAAATAATGTATTTAATTTTTAAAAAGCCACTTATTAAGATTTTTTTCAGCCCTTTCGGGGTCATCCCACCCAGGTCCGACGACCGTCCCCCTAGGTGGTGCACTGCAGCCTGAAGGCTTATTGTACCTTGACCCCTACTCCTTCCCATTCACACACCATTCATTCCATAACTTGGATGGTTGCTGCTCGGTCCGTTCGTTCACCTCCGAGCAGAACACCGCGTGCCGTTGCCCAAAACCGACAACGCCGGTCACCCATCCAAGTTATGGGCGCGCACTTCACTGCTTAACTCCAGAGATCGACGCTGCCGATACAACCGGAGCAGCCACAAGCTTATTAAGGTTAATATATTTAATTAATTGTGTTTTCTACAGTAAAGAATATAGAATAGGGTTGCATTGTTTCAAAGCCACTTTTTAACAGTCGCCACCTACCTGGGGCTACTTTTTAGATTTTAATTTTTTTTAATATAGTTTTATGACTTTTCTTTAAGATTCTTTAGAAGCATATTCCCGCTAAAATTCGAAAGATTTTTGCAAATAGTGTCCGCTTGAACAACGTTTTGATTGCATTGGCATTGATACCTTTGATAAATGTGTGAGATACATTTGCACCCGCGAAGCTTGGAGATGCCCGATATTTTTTTTTAAATTATATTAATATATATGTTTACATTTCTTACTTATTTTAAGAATCTAACAGTTAAACATGAATTTTAATTTATTGTTATAAAAAGGTTTCAACTATTTTGGAGTTAAACGCTGATATCCCACATCCAAGTGAAAAAAGCTGGGGTCAGTCGCTTACCCCCTGCCCTAGGTTCTCCGAGTACACAAATATGCCCCAGGTGCGACTGTTAAGAACAAAAAGGTCACGTTTTTTCTATGTCTTTATTTTATAATATTGCGACGTACTTACAGCGGTTTCTTAATTAATAATAAAAGGTAACAAAATAAAGTTATATTTTTATTTTTGCAAGGGATTATGCAACAATATTTCATATATATTATACACAGGATTTAATTAAGTGCCCAATTATATTAACCTAATTGAAAGAGAATGTAATTAAATCATTTGGGTAATATTGTTATGATATAATAGGCTAGTAAAGTAATTAAAAACCATATGTCGCGGAACAAAGTATTGCATTACAACATTCTTGAAATTAAATATTTTTATTTAAGTGAGAATGTTATTTCTCTTGTCCTTGCTATTGCCTCCTATTTCTTTATACCTATCCGCTATTTGTTCATGTTTACTATAATTTTATCTATATTTAACAACAAAAACCATAAAAGAAACTAAGGTTTTTCTCTAGGATAAACTTAAAGTGGAGTTTTAACATCAATATTTGAAATTATCCAATAATTTGGTCCATTATCCATTATTCCCAAAAAAAAATCTTTGTGAAGTTTAAATATCCTACTTCTTCTTATGTAAATGAACAGGAACAGTAAGGGATAGCATGTTTTTAATTACTCATAAAATATTTTTATCATTTTTTTAATCACTATTTTGGCAGTGGTTCGCCAGTTGAAGAAAATGTACTTTTTTTGTAAGTTCAAATAAGTGCAAGTTTTTTATGTGTGCAAAAGCATATTCTTAATCGTAGCTTTTGATTATTTCTGATATTTGTTTATTACTATATTTGAAGAGCAGACTTTCTATATGCATTTTGTCCGTTTTTTTTTGTAATTTTGGCAAACAAAGAACTGTTATCACTTGAAAACGGTTGGAGAAATAGACACCTTCTAAAACGTCGTGTATCAATCAAATAAAGACAATGGAAGTCCAAGAAAATAGTATTATTAAAAACATTACTTTATCTACCACCTTCAAAAAATCTTTGTTATTACCTCATTTTTCACCGACTTCAAAAGGAGGAGGCTCTCAATCCGCCTGTAGTGTTTTTTTTGTATGTTACGCGATAACTCCGGCGTTTGATGGCTGATTTTAATAATTCTTTTTTATTTAAAATATTGCCCTTCCGCGGTGGACCTAAAAAACCAAGTTAGGATCGCGAGAAAGAAAGGTTACTAGACTATTTTTTTCCCTCCCTGCCGCGGCAAAGGTGCCTCTAGGTAGGGAATATGCTTAGATAATAAAGAAAAAAAGAGATCAGGGGCGCATTCAGAATGGACAACCTAGGGGTAAAATTTATCCTCTCTTTACAAAACTAAAAGAGGTAATAGTAGTGTTTTTAATGTATGTTTGCCGATTTAATAATAACAATATAATATGAAAAGCAAAAATAAGCATTTAAAAAAATTAAAACGACTTTAAAAAATTAATAAAGCTCACTAAAAAGTCAAAAGTAATAGAAAAAATGGAAATAGAAAAGTCGGGTAATAACACATGTGCTAAACTGTAAACACCTGTTGTTAATAATGTTAATAACTAAATAAACAAAAGTTTTTTTATACTTTATTACCATGTTACAACCTCGACTTCTTTTTTATTACTTTTAACTTTTAGTAAGTTTTAGTAATTTTTCGGTATATTTATTTATTTTTTATTGTTAATTTCAGTTAAATCACTTTAATTATTTTCACTGACTGTGCCAGAGGAGTATATTCCTGAGTTTATAATCAAGTTTAAAAGTTACAGTTGCTTTATGATTATCGATAGCCTTGGGTATTATTTATTGGCGTATGTTTTGCTGGTATACAATTAAAAAATGGTGTAAAATTATTTTATATTCATGTTGTCATTAGGAAGTAATAAAATAATTTATACATAGAAGTTCAACATAAGGTAAATATGCAACAAAATTAATTAAAAAGTTGTTGATAATTTATGCAAAAATAATCATCTAGCTAATAATTTGCTTTATGTATCTAGCAGGGAAAAAGTACATTAATTTACAAACTTTTTACCTGAGGATTTTTTTGTGTAAGTTGAAGTAGGTTGGTTGACAAAATTTGAATTATTTATGCCTTTATGTTAATCTGGCTTTCTTCTGTGCTATTTTTTTTCAATATAACTTTTATTAATATTGCAAAAATTACTAATTGTCTCTAAAATTACTGGTATCTTTAGTCTATGTAGGCAGAGGTGTATATTTCTCGCATAAATTAATAAAAATATCATTGTAAAGATTATTTAAAAAACAATTACCTATACGAACAAGATTTGTTTAAAAGGATTTAACAAGTAAATTAAATAACAGTACATAAAATATAAACATAAAAAATTTACCGACATATAAAAAATAAAAACAATACAAGTACCTCTTTTGGTTCGGTGAAAAGGGTAAATTTTACTATAAGGTTGTCGATTGCGCCGGAGTAATCGCGTAAGATACACACAAAAAAAAAACATACATGCGAATTACAAACCTCCTCTTAAAAAAATATAAACATATAGTTACCGACAAACTTGTTGAACCATATGGAAAACTTTTTAATTTTTATTTCTTATAAATTTTTATATATTATAAAAATCTCTGCATATGCCTAAACTCACAAAGTTTAAATAAATTCTAGCGTATACGAGGTAGATTACAAGAGAAAACTATTTTTATTTTTGGATCTAAAACAAACAATATTTGTAAAACCTGTTTATTTTAGTTTTTATACTTAAAAAAAAAGAACTTCCTGTGGTTTAAACAACAAAAATAAAACATGTCTCCCTTGGGCGACCCCCTGAATTCAACGCTTTGTACATTTATTAGGTTCCTAATGTCAAACAAAAGGGCAAACATTATTTTTTTAAATATATGTATTTTTTATAGCATATGAATTTATAATTTAACACAGACATGCATGTTTTCTGTAATTATTATTTATTATATTATTTACATTTACAAAATGGAAAACATAATTAAAAGAAATAAACCAATACTCTCTCTTTTATTATTTTTTAATTAAATTAACTACAGATGTCAGTAATAATCAGTTTTAATATATGACTCACATTTCAGTAATTACAATTTTTTGCCGTCTAGAAACCAATGATATTAATAGCTATAATTATCGAAATCAAGGCAAATTGTCGAACTGATGTAGAAAGCTTAAGTTATAGATTAGTTAGTAATAATTTTATTGCATTTTTATATATAATCTTGTAGCTTTCTATTACATTGGAAATTTCACTTGAAATTCTCCATGTTGTTAGTTGCGCTTGAACTAATAATCTACTGCAATTCTTAAGATAAAATCGGTGATACTATTGAGGATATTTGCGAATAAGATTGTTCTCATACCTGGCAATCTTAAAATTTATTAAGCAAGCCACGGGATAATTTCTGGTATTTTCTCAGCTATTTTCTTTGCCATATGGAATAAGGGAAATTGCATAATGGTTTTAGTTGGGTTGGAAATTTAAATATTTTTAAATATCAACATTGTATTTAAAACCTATTACCAGTTTTTTTACTTTATTTAAACAGAAATTGTTTTTTTCGCACTGGGATTTTTCCGGTGACAAATAAAGACATCTTGTACTACTACTGGAAACAATTATGTCATAGTAGTTAAATTTTTATTTTTATATTCCATGTTAATATTTTTAAAAGGTGATATAGGAAGATATGTTCTTTTTAAAGTTATTTTGGTAATATAGGCTTTGCAAAAAAATACTCTAAAACTAATTCCAATACTGCCGAAAAAGTCGGGTTCTGCTAAGTTTGTTTTGCTAAAACAAGTTCACATAAGTTTTTTTATTAAAATTAAAATGGAACTATCATTCTGAATTTGATTTTTATTAAGTCAATGCTAGTGGCGCAACTAGCCTCTGGTTTTTTTTTGGGGGAAATAAAATTTATTAAAAATATCTGGAGCTGTATCGAAACATTGCTCAGCGGTTAAATTTTCATCAAAAAATATGGCTCAATATTCTGTTATTTATTTTGTCATTCCAAGATGAATTCGTTAAGGATGGAATATTATTTTTCAGTGATTTCTTGGCAGAAATTTTATCTCCTATCGTAGGTATTCTCATGAAGTTTCAGCACAACAGATGTACTTTATAGAATGATATTGCTGGTTTTATAAAAATCGCTCTACTGAAGCTCTATATAATATCTTTATCATTCGGTTAGTTCTTAACTAAGTAACTTATCTTCTATTAACTGTTTTTACGTTTTGTTTAATACTTTTTATTGTAAAATGTAAAACTTTTAAAATACTTTTTAGTTGAACTAAACAGTTAGCTAAATACATTTTTATACTGTAGGCATAATTCGTAGAATTAAGCACATAAATCGACATATATTAGGTAATCAACAAAAGAAAAGGTGGCAATACAATAGAATGAAGATACTGCTAATTTTAAATCAGTTACATGGGCAACCAAAAATACCGGATTTATTAAGTTTTAGCAGGAGATAAATTCAAAATTGAATTTGAGAAATTTACCGTGATTCCATTTTGATGCAAAGTGAAGTTCAGAGTATTTACTTCAACGATTCAGATTAATTTTATATAATTTTAATAAACAAATATAAAGGATGCTCAAATTAGTGCTTAAGAATTTTTGAAATTAAACACAAACATTACTACAGTGTCAAAATATTTTTATTTTATTTTGAAGACCTATTAATTATAATTATAATTTAAAAATAATATCGGCCAAATGTCCTCCATGACATTATTGACAATAACGAATTTGATCAGTCCAATTTAGCATGACGTTTTCACATATTGGGCAGGTATCTCACGAATAACATTTCTGATGTTGTTCAAATTGCCTATAGTTCTTGGGTTGTTAGCATTAAACTTTAATTTGACATAACCCCATAGGAAGAAGTCATACCGCCAACGAAACCATCGCGTTATTGCAAGGACAGTTTGGTGATAATATGATATCACCATATGGTCCAGTGAATTATCCCGCACGACCCTGTGATTTGACTCCGTGCGACTTCTTCCTATAGGGCTACGTAAAATCGAAGGTTTTTTTATCATAATCCAAGAACCATAGAGGATTTGAAAATTAACATCTAAAATTTTTTTCGTGTGAATTTGTGAATATGTGAAAACGTCATGCTAAATTGGACTGATCGAATTCGCTATTGTCAAGAGTCATGGACGACATTTGGCCGATATTATTTTTAAATCATAGTTGTTATTAACTGGTAATTCGAATAAAATTAAAATATATTTGCCCTGTAGCAACGTTTATGTTTCCTATAGCACTTATTGGATCACCCTTTATTTTTACTCATCAATAAGCAACAAATTCAAATAAACAAAAAACTGTGGGATAAAACAACTTTTTCTTACTTATACAAAAATAAATCTATTTTAAACAAGGCCCATGTATAGAAATTCACAACCCATATGGGTTTGCAAGAATCTTCCATGAGTTGGCAATTTTAATTACACAATACAATACCTTTCCTATGCGTTCTCGCAATCAGCGTGGAGAAATAAGCGGCCAACCCATTTACTAGCGTGTCATTCTGTCAAGGACGACTTAGGTCGTAAAAGGAAAAAAATTAACATGTCTGACGTCTGTTTTTGCTTCAAGTATTTTGCCATAATCGAAACTTCACAGTAAAACCTGTATGTCTTTAATGCACGCTCTATGCGTTGAAATAAATATGTTGATTTATTTAACTTCATGGCAGCTCAAGCATAGAGAAAAGGATGACTTATAATACACTTTTTATACAATATTTTTTATTATATCTCTGTATAGTATACATTAGGCTTGGCCAAAGATATCTACCATTTTTTTTGAAAAATAGATCAAAAATACTCTTCAAGGTGACAAAATAAAGTCGTGAAGGTTTGAGCCCTAATATTATTATTAAGGGGTCTATCTATGTTTTTTTATGTAAAACCTGCAAAAAAATTACCAATACGCATTGTTAAAGAAAATTGAATTCCCTTCAAAAAAGCTTTAAATTGTCAAATAAACCATTGTCATGTAATCTTTGAACATTAAACTATTTTTCCAATTTTGTTTTTTGAGTTCAAATCTTTGTCTCCACTACAAAAATTAATATTTAAATAAACAATCCAAAACGTATTTTTAAAGAAAATTGGATGCGCTTCAAAAAAGGCCTCTCAATATTTTTCCTACCTTCAGGTAAAAATAGCAAATAGCACACTGTTTTCATGCATTTAAAATGCCTTATATCTCAATAGTGTTGCAAAGTACCTTACAACACTAGTGTGATATATGTTATGATGTTATTCCAAAGGATTGAATACATAGCTTACGCCATCCACAACAAAAAACAGCTGTCATCGATGCCGCTGTCATTATTGTTGCATTTAAAATAAATTTGGAGTTATCAGGCTGTAAATTGAAATTACATTAAAAAAACTATGCAATATAATATATTAGGTGTTTTTAAATTTTAAAATAATAAAACTTATACAAAGCTAGTAGGTAGGTGATTTTCGATAAAAAAAAATCAAACAATATAATATTCCGCAGTGAGGCAAAGTATATGACACTCTAGCAAAGTTTTAAATTATTTTCTTATTTTTTCTGTGAGGACAAATAAAATTAAAATTAGGATTTGGCGAATAATTTGTAGTCTTAGGAAAAATAGCGTATATTACTTGTGTGAAAATGACTTTCTTACACTCGTGGGTTTATTGCACACGGCCGACGCGTCGTGCAACAATATTCCCACTCGTGTGAAATTAGTCCACTCTTGTAATTTATTTGGAACCTTAAATTACGCACTGTAAGTAAAAGTGCTGTTTAAATATTACTTCAATAATAAATACTGGCAAATAAGATCTTAGTAAGTTTAAGCCACAATCTATACTTATATATCAAGAGGTAAAGTTTGTAACTTTGTGAGTTTGTGGGTTTCTTTGTAGCCGCTAATCTTTGAAAGTACTGAACCTATCATAAAAATTCTTTTACAATCAGAAAGCTACACTATTTAGAAGTGTTATAAGCTATGTTTTATCATAATTAAACAAAAAGTACAGATAATAACGCCCAACGAAGTGGGCACGGGGCGGCTATCTTGTATAAACCAAGACTCCCAGAATAATGCCAAATTTTTGGTCATTAGTTTGGACGCTGGCTTTGCTGAATTCATGAAGCGCAAATTGTACGTACTGTTTACGTGTGTACTTGATGGATACCCGCTTCATAAATTCCACGAAGCGAGCATCCAAGCTGATAACCAAAAATTTAGCATTGTTTTGGGTGTCGATAGTGAAACTACAATTGTCTTTGCTATAACTAAAATTAGATATTGACGTTACCATTCTCAACTGATTTTAATGCGGTTTTTTAATAGATAGAGTGATTTAAGAGGAAGGTTTATACGTAAAATAATATCCAAAAACATATACAGTGTTTAAAAAAATTGTTTACATTTAAAATTTGATATTGACGCTACTATTACCAACGGATTTTAATGCGTTTTTTAAATAGATAGAGTGATTCAAATAGAAGGTTTATATGTATAATAATGTAAAAAAACATATACAGCGTGTTAAAAAAAAGTTTACATTTAAAATTCGATATTGACGTTACTATTCTTTGATGCATTTTTTTATTACATAAAGTGATTCAAGAGGAAGGTTTATTTGTATAATAATGTCAAAAAATATATATACAGAGTGTTTAAAAAATAGTTTCCAATTGAAATTTTATATTAACGTTACTATTCTCAAAGGATTTTTATGCGTTTTTTAAGAGATAGAGTGATTCTAGAGGAATGTTAATATGTATATAATAATATTTAAAATCTTCACGGTATAGAGAAAGGAAATAGTTTTCTCCGAACTTTTCGCCTGCGAAGCTGCGGGCCAAAGCTATACAGTTTTAAATAACAACGAAATAGGTGTATCTATCGTTGTAAAAATTATAGTGATATCATTAAAGACCTACTGTATCACAATTAGTCATTTTTATTGCCCCCAAGACCGTTCCGGATGCCCACTGATATGCAAAGTTTATTATTAATAATAATATATTATAGTGTTCAATCTATTTGCTATAAACTATTATTATTTGTCAGCGGCCCATATATTATATGTAAGCCAGATATAAACAAAACGGTTAATCATTGTTCAATGGTCATAAACGCCGCACCTTCATTTAGTAATTATGTCTTACTGACCGCAATTGTTACGGATTTAATGTCGATCTCAATTTATTTTTTATTATGATTGTTTTCGCTTTTTTCTTTGCACGTGTGATTGGTGTAGTGGATTGGATTTATTTTGCAATTAAATATTTAAATGGATAAAACAATTTATTTCGTATACATTTGAGGAGTGAAATAAAAAAATAATAATAACTTAATTTATTTAATAGGTTGGCCCCAATTAGTTATATTATTGTTTTTTTTTATTATTGGCGAAAAATATTATTATAAGCCCTTTATCAAAACGATCTGCAGAAATAATAATACTTATACAAAGACAATGCATTTTAACCATATTTTTGCAGTTAAAGATTTTAAAATTATTTTAAGCCACTATTTTATCATTTACGTCAGTGATTGGAAAGTCGCGAAAATGAATGCTTTTAAAATTATTTCCTTTTATGACGTCACTTATAATTTAAAGTCATTTATAACAAAAGTTAATCTATTTTATTTTTAAAAATTTAATTATATTGTTCTGGATGCTATACTGTTACATTAGCTCCTTCCCCTTGCGAAAGTTTTAAAATACTATCAATAAATGACATTTGTGATATCATTACGCGAAAATATGGTTTTAATTTTACTAAAACCATTTTTTCCCGTAAAATTATTTGAAATCCTTCTATTTCCACCATAAGAATCCATTTGACATTTATGATTTTTTAATCCATTTCGAAACATCATCCTGTGAAGGT
This sequence comes from Listronotus bonariensis, assembly GCA_014170235.1. Classification (NCBI taxonomy): domain Eukaryota; kingdom Metazoa; phylum Arthropoda; class Insecta; order Coleoptera; family Curculionidae; genus Listronotus; species Listronotus bonariensis. The sequence goes on along the minus strand of JACEGR010001121.1, from coordinate 125,867 downwards.
TTAAAAATACTTTTAATAATTGACATTGGTGACGTCATTACATGAAATAATTTCAACGCGAAAATACAATTATTTAAAATTATATAATTTCACGGGAAAATATGGCTTAAGTTTCGAAAAATATTGACAGTTTATATGTTAAATGTGTTCTTATGGTGGTTTTTGTTATTACAACGAAATAGAAATATGTAAGAAGCGGATGTAACAGTGCAGCATACATAACAAAATTGCTTAATTTTTAAACTAAAATAGGTTTATTCCAGTTGTAAACGAATTTAAATTATAAGCGACGTCATGACATGAAATAATTTTGAAAGCATTCATTTTCGCGACTTTATAACGGTAACGTTAATGACGAAATCATGTTTTAAAATTATTTTAAAATCTTTACGATGAAAATATGGTTCAAACTTTCCGTCATACCGAAAAAAGCAAGTAAGTGAAAAACTTTTTAACTTTTCGTCATATCGAAAAAAAGCAAGTAACTGGCAACTTTTTATTGTTAGTTGATTATACAGGAGAATACGGGCTGTCCAATAATTCCACCGACAACCTTTGAGGTAATTCTACAATAAGAAAAGAAAAAAAAATCTTTATATGAACTTATGTCGTAAACGTTAAGTTTTTTAACTACGGAGTTTCAACTTTATTGTTTTTTTTATAATAACTTTTATATCAAGTCGATATTTTTAAAAATAAAGTTTTTTTTGTTTCAGATTTTGGATTAACTACAGAAATCTTTTGGAATGTAAGTAAACCTATCTAATCAATAAAAATATATGCTTTGTTAAGCAAAGGCTATTTCAATTTATAAGGAATTCATTTTCAAATCAATATTGATAATAGGCTAAACTGTGAAATTATAACGCGTCATTGAACAAATTAGGTCGCCTAACTTTATTTACTTGTTAAACTTTTTAACAATTATTCCTTATTTGTTCTGGTCGGCTTTAAATTTTATGTATATTATAGCGCATTGTAGTTTAGTTGATCAAATATTTTATTAAATCAGGGTCTAATATATTAGTAGATAACTTTATACAGGGTGTTAGGAAAATAATGTTCTTAACTTTAAGTTAAGTTAACTTAAGAGTTGATTTTTGCATTATTTTAGGCAAAAAAGGTTTTTATACCATATGTCTGGAAATCAGCCGTCTCGGAGAAAAAAGTGATAAAACCTATATTTTTTAGTTATAAAATTAATTTATTTTTATTTGAAAAAGTGCACTTTCGCGGTGGTCCCATAAAAACAAAGTCAGGATCGCTGAGAGAGAAAGGTACTAGACCTATTTTTTCGGCAAGGCGGACTCCAGTTTTTTGCGGCAAAGCTGACTCTAGTAGGCATATGCTCATATAATAGATAATAAAGCAACAAAAAAAAAAAAGAAGGGATCAGGGGAGCATTCAAAATCGATAACCTTGGGGTAAAATTTACACTTTTCACCGACCAAAAGGAGGAGGTTCGCAATTCGCCGCGTACGTTTACTTTTTGTGTGTATGTTTCGCGATTACTCCGGTATTTGTGGACCGATTTTAAAAATTATTTTTATTCGAAAGAGTGCACTTCCGCGGTGGTCTCATAAAAAACATTAAGTCAGGATCGCGCGAGAGAAAGGCACTAGACCTATTTTTTTCTCTGTGCCATACGTAGGAAAGATCAAGGGCACATTCAGAATCGACGACCTTGGGGTAAAATTAACCCTTTTCACCGAACTAAAAGACAAGCGAATAGCTGCAGCCCCGTGTGTATCGATTTGTTGCAGCCTTGCGTGTATCGATTTATAAGCTTTTGACAAATATAATGTATTGTACCCATATACAAGCGATTAGCTGGAGCCCCGTGTGTATCGATTTATAAGCTTTTGATAGAAAATATAAGGAACTAAAGACAGAGTATAAGTGGGGGTCATGGTTAGTTCTGGTTAATTAAATTTTTTATTTAATTCCTTAATTAAACCTTTACTTCTGTCAAAAGCTTATAAATCGATAAAAGCTGCAGCTAACCGCTTAAAGAGGTACTAGTAGTGTTTTTAGTGAACATTTACAGATTTAAATGTAATAATAAAAAACAAAGAAGCTAAAAATAATCATTTAAAAAAGATTGAACAGACTTCAAAAAGTTAGTAAAAGTCACTAAAAGGTAAAAATAATAAAATAATATTTAAAAAAAAAGAAAGTCGGGTAATAACATATGTGCTCAATTACTCAATGTCAATAACTAAATAAAAAAAAATTACTTTTATGGAATATGCTATTACCCGACTTCCTTTTTATTATTATTTTTAACTTTGACTAACTTTTTGAAGTCGGTTCAATCTTTTTTCAATGATTATTCATATGTGCATGTCACTCTATAAAAGCAGAAATTCATTGTCGAAAAAATAAATGTAAAAATTTGGGTCATTTGTTTTATTACATATTTGGTCGCTGCCAAAAACAAAACAAACCTTTTAAATTTTTTAGGAAGTTATAGCAATTTTAACGAGGAAACCTTATATGCATACTTAACACATATTTGTTTTGCAATGTGTATGGAAACTAGAACATTAAACCAGACTCGGACAAGCTATTATTGTTTTAAACCAAAAGAAAAGACAAAACCAGATGGTACACTTAATATCATTAAAACGCTCTACTTGTTAGGCTTCAATTTGCAAATAAAACTAAATTGCGTGAGAATCTTAACTTCGCTGATATGTTAAGTGTGATTAAAATTGATGTGTAGTGGAAACTCTGTTATTTTTTTATGGTGCAAACAGCAGAAAGTGTACAGTACTCGTCAAAAAATATATATAAGATCAATGCTGCCTCTATAGTCCCTGGGCCAGTAATGAAATGGACTTTATGATAAGAACACTTTTAAAACCTTTTTAGGCGGGTTCCCGGGTTCTTTTTGACGAGTCTACCACGGATATTCATACCGCCATATTATATAAAAGCGGCGCTTTAACCCAGCCTGTCAATGTCAAATGTTTCGGGTGTCGGACTGGGCAAACGCGTCACTTTTCTTGTCAGACAAGTTAAGCACAATGTTTTACATGCAATTTTTTAACATTGTGCAAAAAATCGTAAGGGTTACAGTTACGAAACCCGTCCAATCCGATACCCAGTACATGTCAATGACCCTTATGATTTCGTGACTGTAACTCGTACTATTTTTGGCAAAATGTTTAAAAATTGCATGTAAAACATTTTTGTAAACTTGCCCGACAAAAAAGTGACGCGTTTGCGCAGTCTGACACCCGAAACATTTGACATTGACAGGCTGGGTTAAAACGCCGCTTCCATATATGGCGGTATAAATATTCGTGGCAGACTCGTCAAAAGGAACCCCTAACAAGGTTTTAAAAGTGTTATGATCAATAAATCCATTTTATTACTGGCCAAAAAAATTAAATCAATATTTTCGAGTCAGTGAAAAAGTGGTACAAGTGGCAATTCGATATTAGCAAGTAACAATTAGAAATTACTGCTCCATTTAAATCAAAAGTTAATTTCTAATAATAAAATCCTAAAAAATGTAATGTAATGTATGTAAATAATTATCCTTTATACATAACTAACAAAATGTTATTTGTACTACTTTTTCACTTACCCCCTCGTTTATAATATTTTATATAGTACACTGAATTGTATCCGCAGTTGGTTTCTTGTGAAACATTTTTTAAATATTAATACTAAATAGGAAAAATTGCTTTTTAATGTTTCAATAATTATTAGAGCATTACTCTACAATTGTTTCGCCTTTCTAGGGCTTCATCAAGAGTAAGTAAGTATACGAAGTACTCTTGATGAAGCCCTAGAAAGGCGAAACAATGTAGAGTAATGCTCTAATAATTATTGAAACATTAAAAGCAATTTTTCCTATTTAGTATTAATATTTTATATAGTGTTATTTATAAAAAGTGGATAGTAACTACGAGTATTAAATTTTTATTAAAATGTGCCACAACGCATGTGAAATTTTAAATTTGAACATTAACTTTAAACTAAATAGTTTTATGATTTACTATTTGTGCTAATCTTCACCCATAAGTAATGCGTTATCAATTTAAAGATTGTAACTGAAATGTGCATGTACGGTGCAAATTTAAAATACGATGTTCTAATTCATTTACTCTGAATCCTGGAAAAGTCAACGGTTCGGATACATAGACAATTTGACATGGGCGGCTTTGGTTTCATTTGTTGCTCTAAGTATGGCTGTTCTGTCACTGGCTTTGAACGCGTGTTATGTTATTTTTTTACATTATGGAATATTCTGACGAAGAAAAAGCAAATATTTTAGCATATACTTTTAAGTAAATAATTACCGCAAAACGCAAAATTATTACAGGACAGAGTATCCTAATTTAGTAGCTTCCTCAACCCCCTACATTTCACCAGCCAGACGCATTGCTGCGTTCTCGCTGCGGTTATGTGTGGCCAGACCTTAACGCGACACTCACAGTGCTCACCATACGATAGGACTGGCTGTCGTTGTGCTATACGAGTTTCAATGAAACGACAACCACTCCTATCGTATTGTAACTACGACTTAGTGATCCCAGACCTAGTATAAGGCATAAACTTCGTGGGATGTCAAAAATATAAAAATTGCGATTGCTAATAAAAAAATAAAAATAAGAAAAAGATGTTTAGTTTTTTGTTAAAAACTTCTAAAATAATGGCATTTATAGAATTTGAAAAAAGATCCTAAAAAAAAGTCAATTTCCAATAAAAAATCCCAACTCCCGAAACTCTATCTTTATATATTTTTTTTAACGCTGAAAATGGGTGTCTACGAGGTCGGTGCGGCATAGGCGGGCCGTCTAAAAGCTAAGTTCTGATATACCATTATTATCTGAAATGTAATATAATGAAATATTTCTTATGTGGCCCAATGTTTGTGTATAAAAAATATTTTTTATAATGAATTTAAAAGTTGCAACTGTAACGTTATCAGATTTCCCATATAAACTTGTTATATAGAACAAGTGGCGGCATAAGGCGGAGGGGGGCAGAGATGGCCCAGGCCACCCCTATGTTATATCCCCCCTTAAAATTAGAAATAGGCGCTCTTTGAACATAACTATGCCAATTTAAGTGTTACAAGCACATTTTTCATAACATTTATTTTATCATTTTATAAAATCATGAACATAAGTAAACTTTTCTAAGAAAATGCATTTTGTGTTGTTTTACTGAGCTGCAGGCCATGGCCACTGTAAAAATACCTTTTTTTTTTAATTAATAATATAGAAGTTTTCCATGTGGACGCCAACTTACGTATATCTTTTTAAAATAATTTTAAAATTTTAGTCACTTCATAATTTTTTAGAACAAGTGGCGGCGCTAAGGGGGGCAGAGATGGCCCGGGCCACCCCTATATTATATCCTCCCTTAAAATTAGAAATAGGCGCTCTTTGAACATAACTATGCCAATTTAAGTGTTACAAGCACATTTTACATAACATTTATTCTGTCATTTTAAAAATCATGAACATAAGTAAACTTTTCTAAGAAAATACATTGTGTTGTTTTTCTGAGCTGCAGGCCATGGCCACTGTAAAAAATACCTTTTTTTTTAAATTAATAATATAGAAGTTTTCCATGTGACGCCAACTTACGTATATCTTTTTAAAATAATTTTAAAATTTTAGTCACTTCATAATTTTTTACTCTTCTACTGTTGTTTTTTTTTTCCACGTATTTACTGTCTATATTATTTAAAATTTATATAATGCCGATATAGCTATGTAAAGGTTAAAAATATTTACAAAATCGATAGGAAACATTGGTTTTTCCTCTAGATCACTTTTCAGAGAGGTCTAAAACCAGTTATTTAGTCATGTATTTAATTTACAAAGTTAAGTTTCGTGAATTTTATGCTGTTTTTATGTACATTGGAATTTGCACCAAACTTTAAAAACAAAATATTTCGATCCAAAATGTCCCAAAGGTAATAGGTAATAGTATGATGAAGGGGCTTTTAATGTAAGAATTTAGGGTTTTATCTAGATTTCAGTAAAAATAGTACTACCTACATATCTAAGTTATTTTTTCACGTATTAAGTATCGTCTTTGTAATAAGAGTATATTTTAGGAGATTTTTAAAATAAATTATTTTTAATAAAATTACTAGTCACGTCATTTTTTAAATTTTGTAATAGCCTGACAGGCTGGTGTGTTGGTCAGAATTTTAAGTCCTAAAATTACACAGGTCAACAAAGTCAATAAAGTGGTATGTGCTAGGTATCGGACAAAGATTGTCTCACGTATTTCTTCCCGCTGAACACGAATCTAAAGTCAAAACGGGGAGTTAAACTTTGCTGGTGCCAAGCGGGCACTAGCAGTTTTTCTTATAGAAAGGGGGAGGGGGTTATGTAGCACCTCGTTTTAAAAACCCTTTGATACTCTACTCAACACACGGTGACTTAGAACCATTTGAAATTACGCTTAAATACTGTAAAAACAGTGCGGTTTTAATGGTATTGGCTTGTATGGAGCAGCTAGGTCGATTATCAAAAACAAAGTGGCGTTGAATAAAGTATCAATGGGTCTTTAATAATGCCACATAACTTCCCTTTTTGTTTAAAAAAAAATCAATTCGGCTTTTTGCAGTTAACCCCTAGATTTGACTTCACATTCGTGTTCAGAATAAAAAAGAAAGAAAATGTTTGTCCGATACCCCGGCTTTCTGTGAAAATAATCCTTTTCGTGCTATAATTTAAATATTAAAAAAATGTAAATCGATTAACAATAGGTATAAAACTAGGTGGTCCTTATAATGGAATAAAAGTAAGGGCAAATTGTAACAATAAATCTAATGTGGGATCTCCAAAAGACCGCCAAACTAAAGCGTGACGAGGTACATCGTTATTCTTTTTGGATTGAAAGCGTCTAATTAAAGTAGTGGGCGGACGATCGATAACAGGTCCTTTTTTAGTTGATGGACTTATTTAAAATGTTTAAAAGTAAAGAGCAATAAACTGATTTATATGAGCTGTACGAGAAACTCTACCAGGGATATAGAAAAATTAGGCTTGATTCACATTATCCGGTTTGCTCTCGAAACGTTTTAAACTCGGAAAAATATTTTTTAAGAAGAAAGATTGGGCCTTTTTTCTGGCGTTATATATAATGTCTTTAAAAAACAAAAAGCACTTTCTCAGAGTTCAAAACCCCTTTTTCTGTATTTGATGTATTTGTTGAAATTTACCTTTAAAATATCTTATTTTATCATTTCATATAAACAACCAGGTGATTATAGTTTTGAAAGTCTTATTTAAAATCTCGTAGATATCAAGAAGTTGCAGATATACTGTGACAATTAAATAATAAAAGAAAAAAATTACTACCAAATCACCAATTTTTGGTTTTTTAAATTTCTTTGCGAGTTCCTAAATTGTATTAAACAATCAATTTGCAAACTCCCAATTAAAGCAACCATTGCACCAATTGCACCAATTCAACTTTATATCTCTTACGGTTTCCAGAATTCCAATGATCACTCTGTAATTTGGGACGCCCTTTACAAATTAAATGATTTGTTCTATAAATGTTGTATAATGTATACATTATAAATGTGATTTAAAACCGTTAATATAATTTAGCCCATTAACCACGAACAGTACCCATATCCATTACCTACGGCCCTCATAAGGTCCGTCTCTGTACGGTTGTCGCCACTTTAAACACGAATATATGCGTACATGCTGTTGAAAGCTCGTTGAATCTCGGTCTCGTCGTTGTTTCACCGACCCCATGTGCAGAGTGCCTTAGACACAAAATATTTAATAGGTACGTAAAATTACCCAATGACAGAATCCATAACATTCGATAAGAAATTCGTAATAGGCTATAATATCGCATATTTGCAATGGCTGACAAATAATCTGTCACAAATCGGTAACAATACATCGAAATAAATCCACAAGAAACATCTTTTAACTCCCTTTCACTGATATATTAATAGTCGAAAAAAGTATAGTAGGTATGCAACTCGCACGGAATACTTATTTTCTTCTCGTATACGATAAACGAAATAAAAAGTCATATTCGAGGGAAATAAATAAGGTTCCGCCAAAAAATCTGTCAGATTCGGGATCAGCACCCCAAAAACCCCCGTATACCAAATTTCGTCAAAATCGGGGTTACCACAAGTTTCTAGAAAATTAACAAAGTTAATTTCAGTTTCAACATAATAATAGTTTAAAAACAAAGTTATAATTCCTAACCAAACAATTTTTGCCGCCAGCTGATCTTTGGCACTTAACCGAAAATCAGAGTGGAGTTAAACGCATTACCTCGATCCTGATACAATGTGGGATTAACCCGTTTACTATTTCGTGAAGTGTAATTGACTTGACTTGACTTGAACCTAAATCCAATCTTCAATAATTTTAAGATTAGATTTGTTTTTCGATCCTGCTTAATTGCCTGATCCGGACCGTTTATTTTGAGGATTTTAGTCGGATTTACCCAGGTGCTTGAGATTCTATCCGAATAGGAGCACCCCCTCCCGTAATAAACGAAGTAAATATGATTTTTGTTCTTGCAAAAGTTGTTCCTTAATAGTTTTTAATTAACACAATATTGTAGTCAATACTTATAATAAAATTGCATGATCGTTAACTTAAAACATTCCTTCTTGTAACTTTGCGAATTTAAATGTGTGTTCTGTAGCAAAAATACCCGTTTTAATTTGTGGACGATAAGAGGTTACTTTCGTGACTTGGATATATTTACGTTTGTCCCACGCTATATGCTGTACCGTTAGAAAAGAGTATTTTAGTTTTGCTAAGTGAATACTCAAAATAGCTATTATTTGCTTTAAGTTTTGTAAAGACCAAAAGAAAAACCCAAAATAAAAATAACTTGGCATGTTAGAAACTTATCACAAAGTGTATGTATATAATTTTTAAGTTTAAATAAAATATTTTGGGGATATGATATGCGTGATCTAAAGCAATATTTCATCCCATTTTATTTAAATTGGTGTTATAAAGATGTTTTTAAAAAGAACGCCATTTTTGTTTTATAATGGTAACAGCATGGCTTTTGTGATTTTTGATATCTATCATCATTGAGGTTTTATGTTGTCAAGGAATTTTGTTGTTATTAGTGATTGTGTCTTCTGTGTTACCATGGAGAGATACATGCCACATTAGCCTTACTTCGACCAACTTAAGGACGTCCTAAGCTTTTGCGGTTTTGAACTGAAACACTTGTCTCAAACTTTGTGACCAAACTACAAACAGTTGATTCATTTGGAGCATTATGATGCTGGAGAGTAGTACGAAGTTGGTAAACTGTGGCTGCAAAATGTTCACGGTTTTTGAAATGCGTTAATATGATCAAAACTCGTTGCTCCGTAGTGTAACGTTTCATGATAACACACTAAACACAATCACTAATCACAAGATAAATTCCTCGACGACACAAAAACCTCAATGATGATAGATATGAAAAATCACAAAAATGCCGCCACCGTTAAAAAACAAAAATGGCGGCCCTTTCAAATCCAGGGTTCTTTTTGAAACTTCTATTATAAGGTCAGTTACAACAAAAGCTTCAAAAAATGACCACCAGATCAATCAAATCAGTACTTATGAGTTACTATATGAAAATAAATGTTCAGGCTCTCCCGAGGGCTACCTCTCTATTTATACCCGAAATAGCTTCGCCCCTGTACAAAATACAAAAGAAATTTATTAAATAAAAGTATGTGTTCAGACACGTTAATTTTATTAACAGTATTGGTAATTATTATTGTTATTTATTTTTAATGTATATTATACCAAATTTTGATTTAATTGAATTCCATGTTAAAAATATATGCCATTTATTGCAGATTTTAGGTTAAATATGTAAACAAGTATCTAAAATAAACCAAATAGATGTTCTACTCATCAGCGGTTCTTACAATGGAAGGTAATTAATTATTTATTATCATTTTATTTGTTATTTTGAGACTAGCAGAATTGTTTAAAATTATTTAGAACCAAAATATTTATTTTCTTACTTTACTTTTTACCGTTATATCAACATGCTATTATTATCTTAAAAACCAGCAATAATTTACATTTTTAATGTAGAACTCAATAAAAAGTCAAAAATTTGGTAAATATACAGGGTGTTCCATTAAAAGGACTGTTTTTAGCTGTTTAATGTTAATTGTTAGCTTTTTTTAGTCAAATGCAAAATTTAATAGATTCAAAGTCAAATAACGGGAAAATGCTGCATTTTTTGAGCAAAATTGATTAACCTTCCTAAAGTACATAATCAGACTTTTCTAAAAAAAAGGAGTTTTTAGCGTAAAAGTTAAGTGAGTTATGTTAAAAATAAGGTCAGTAACTAATTTTTTCTACGAAAAAATTAATAAAACAAGCCTCTAACTACACCTCTAATTAAAGCTGACCTTTAATCGTTTACAATTCTCTAAATACATGTAATAATAATACGTCCAAAAGTTTAACCAATTTAGAATGCCTAATTATAAATATTATGTAGATTTTTATGCTCTAAACTGGCCTATTCGAATTTTTCGAAGAAATATTGATTGGTTGTTTTAACGTATCTCCTTAATTTTTAATGATAGAAAGTTGTTTTAAAAAGTTTTTTTGTAGGATTTTTTAAGAGCTACAAGGCTTTGTAAGTAAAATTTCTTAAGATCCCTTGCTTTTGAAATGGGGTAAGTTTAAAGGGCTCGAGAAAGGTGGTGCTAGTTCGTTAATAGCGGGACTACATCTCGACAAATATGCACTTCTTTCGGAATTATTTAGAAAAACAGGGTGATAAATATGAAATTATAAATAATCGTTTTTCACTTTGCGCTAAAATTTTCCTGAAATTAGGCATTTAGAATTGGCCAAACTTCTTGGATGTATTATTAATACAGAAATAAAGAGAACTGAAACAGGATAAAGGTCAATTTTAATTAAGGGGTAGTTGGGGTCTTGTCTTGATTTTTCGTAGGAAAAATAAGATAGTCACATTATTTTTATCATAAGTCACTCAATTTTTATGCTACAAACTTCTTCTTTGTAAAACAGAAAGGTCTTATTAGGTACTTCAGAAAGATTTTATGAGTTTTTTTTCAAATATGCAGCATTTTCCCGTTAGTTTACTTTAAATCTAGCAGATTTAACATTTAAGGAAAAATTAACACGCCGTATCTTTGTTCGTATTGGTCGTAGAAAAATTACAATAAAACACTTTTGTTTGTCTTTTTAAAACCTACAATTTTGTTTTCTACATTTTTTTAACTAAAATGCATAAGTTTAGAGTTATTCGCGATTAAAAACCGTTCATTATTAAAACGCAAATAACTTGAAAAGTATTAGTTTACAAAAAAATGTAAAGAACATTTATTGCTTAGTCTAGTTAGTTTTAATCGATTTCTATTGTTAAAATGTAAAATAAAATTTTCACTTCCTAAGGGGTTGGCAACCACCCCCAGAGTTTTGGCGCCCTTCGGTTTGATATAGGTTTTGTACCTTAGGCTATTTCTTATCGTCTGTTACAATTTCAAGTAGATCCATGCAAAATCAAAAAATTGCCGGGTGAAATGCTTCATTTCCTGTACTGTTAGAAACTTATTATGTTATCATTCTATTTTAAACAAATTTTAATAATAAAAGTAACCGAAGGAACGCTATTGGTAAAAATGGTACCTTTATGTTCGGGAAAAATGATGAAAGTCCAGTTTTTGATAATATTTTATTAAACTTAAAAAGTTGTATCATTCTTAAGGCACAAAAACGTAACTGTATAATTATTATTTAGAAGTAATATTGGTAATAACCATAATTCCTAAAGAACTTCCCATAGTCTCGAATTTTTTTCAATGTACCTTTAGTTTTTTAGCAACAAGCAAGCTACTTTTTCTTATTTTCAACGTTTTTTTGCTTTTTTTATATAATCCAAACCTTACCTAAACGCTACCACGTGTAATTAAAATAATAATGCAAAATTTGCAACTGTTAATCATTAAATAATTGGACTCTCATCGTTCTTTTAAGTAACGTACGGATGTTTGTTGTTTCCGAGTGTAAGATATTCTTAAAGGCTTTTTTTTGACATAAGTATTATCAATATTTCTGTTTATTTTAGTTCTGAGATATGCATCATCTCAAGAGATATAATAAACTACAAACATATGATTTTATAAAAAAATGGACTCTCATCGTTTTCTGGTGTGGTCTTCAAATGATATTAATGAACATAGTATACCCAAACAAAGATTATTTCTAATTTGTTAGGTTTTTTATGTTATTTAGGGACGGGAGTTATTTCAGGTATAAACAGAGTTGGATCACCCTATACATCTGTACATATTAGGTATATTACATCTGTACATATTATATTACACAGCCCCACAAAAAATAAAAGTTGAATGTCCAAAAACCCGACCACAGTATTTTTTGTTTTTGGGTCGCTTAATCCGAATCCGTTAAACTGACCCGGATTCCGGATTCAGCGACCCCAAAAACATAAAAATACCACGTTTGTGGTCTATTTTTGATGAATTTTGATAATTTGATCTTGAAATACCCTTGACCGTGACTTGATGGGGTTAAACCGACACCAGATTTGGATTCAGCGACCCCAAAAACATAAAGAAACCATGGTCTAGTGTTGCGGACTACCAACTTTTATTTTTTGTGGGACTGTGTTATTAATAGATATTATTTAAAAATACATATGATGATAACCTTGTATTGAAAATACATGGTAATAAGAGAATCTTTTTCCAAGACGTAAATGATCGTTCTTTATATAATAATAATTTACCATCACCTAGTGTGGGAAGATTTCTGTAGGCGTAAAAATGTTTTGTTTTGGTAGAACACGCTATTGTTTTTACTGTTGTTGTTATAACATTTATGAGCTACGTCTGTAAAAGTAAAGTAGATCACCTTAATTATCAGTAATAGGCGTAAAAAAACAAATGACTTAATTTTTATAAAATGAGGTTAGTGATCTAAAGGCAAGAAGAATAACTTTTTTATAAGGAGCGCTCAATCCCATTTAAGCCTATGTTCACTAAATTTTGTGACGTAATCATGTTCCTTATTCTTTATATACAATCGTACTGAAAGCTTTTTTAGCGGTTTTGGTATTATTTCTTTCTTTTTAGTCATTGGACTTTTATATATGTTTAGTTTCTACCGTTTATAGTTAAATTGAGTGGTTATTAGTAGTGCAGTTACAGAGAATTTTTAACCTGTCAACAGGGGTCACTAACCCTTGGTAATTTTTAAAAGGGAAATTACGTTTAAATTGATATTAAGGGTAAGAGACTAATTTATTATGTTTTTTAAAGTGATTTTATATTATTGTATGCAAAGATTGGTTTATTTTGTCAGATAAAAAATAATATGGCAAAAAGGTGACGTCACAAACGTCACAAACCTATATTTTCGGACAAATATGAAAAATTTAGCGCTCCTTATATAAAGGTTTATCTTCTTGATCTAAAGGTACATAGGTCAAAGTATTAATTAGAAACTTTTTTATTTATGTATCATGTTTCCAAAAAGTTCCACAATTTTCCAGTAAGTTGAACATTGTTGTAACAACAAGATAAAAATGTTTGAAAAATCGAAAAAGTAGGAAACAAATTTAGTGGTTGCTGCAGTGAAGACATTTAATTCTCAAAGTGCGGACTTTCACGACAATGTGTACACGTAAAAACGATAAACAAAACTAAAATTGTTTTAAAGTTTAGTTGCTTTAGGGGAGACAAAAAGTTGAAACCTGTTGACATTTGTTTCACAATTTTATAACGCAAAGGAACATTTAGTAACAAAGTTCCTCATTATTGCTTTGGTGGATACGTATTTTAAGACTAAATTTTTGCACTAATAAACGGTATTTTAAACAGTCTTAATGGGTTTGATCTCAGAAAATTACCAGAAAATAGCTGTTACAGCTTTACTGCACGGCTTCCTGTTTATTAATACGCTAAATTTGACATAAATAGTAGTTTTTTAAAAATCTCTTGCTACAATTTTGTTGGTTTTAACAATAATTTAAAAACAACAAAAAAATTTGTAAAATGTTTAGGAGAAGAAATAAATACACAAATGATTTTGTAAATTTGTTATTAAAAATATTCTCTTAGATTAAGGTAATTGTCTAGTAACAATTTTTTAAATTATTATTTTAAAAATCACCAAAATAATTACTAAAATAGCAGGGTTGTTGCTAGAAAAATGTGGTGTATCGTATTTTTCTTTTATAAAAGATAAATTGCAGCCAGTTTAAAAAACATAAAAGTGCGTAGATAGAAAAATTACACCAAAAAAAATTCATGCAAGTAATCTTTCAAACTGTAAAAACAGCTTTAGACAACAACGGCCTTATTTGCGTGAGATGACCTAAATTGAATCATCCGAATTGAATATTATTATTACATTTTCAGTAAGTTGTATTGAATTTATACTAATAAATTTGAAATTTGGTGGAATATAAACTAAAAAATAAACTAATGTCGGAATTTATTAAAATTTGATCTCGTTTAGTTAAGGGGTAGTAAGTAAAATGAAATTGTAATGAAATTGTGTGGAATTGTTGAGGAATTGTGTGTAATTATATGAGAGGGCTAGTTTTAAAGCGTACCATCTCCAAAATCAGATTGCTATGTTATATAGAATAAATAATGAACAAAGAACGGATACATTGAATTTAATGCATTATTTTTAAGTTTGAATACCCCTTATATGTAAAGTGGAAGTGTCGTGGAATTGTATGGAATTGTGAAGGAGTTGTGTGGAATTGTACTTGAATTTTTGGAATTGTGGAGGAATTATATGAAAAAGTGGGATTGTGGTGTACACATTTTTGTCAGTGATTTACCCCTTGGTTTATACAACACAGATTGCATAAATTTATATAAAATTAAATTTTAGTGGCCATTAAAACACAACACTAGATCAAAGTGTAAAAGACGCGTCCAACTTTAAAAAAGGGACTTTTTGACACTTTATGTAGTTTACTCAAAGCATGTTTTCCTTTTGATTATGACTAGGAAAGTGGCATTTTAACGAAAAAACGTAAAAAAAAATATTTTTTAGGCTGCATCATCAGTCTTCTATTTTTTTTAATTTTGAATTTTTGGGAAAGGCCCGATTTATCTTTATACCCAGAATTATACCGATAACAGTTCTTGTGTACTTAATGACAAAACAGCCTCATTAATTTGTAATTACCTTCCTAATTATAATTTATTTATAAAAATCTTTAATGCATATGTTAAAATTAATTATTGAAGATAAATTATATTAGTATATCTAATTTTTATTATATATGGGTTTTAAAATATTTTTATCGGTAAAAATATAGTTTATAAATAAATAGTGTATAAATAACCCTATTTCTTAAAATTATTTTGGACATTAAATTTTATTATTGTTTTAATAATTGGAAAACAAGCTGTTTTTAAATAATGTCTGGTACGTTAACCCAGAATTAATAATATTTACTACACTAATGCGAAAGATATGTAAATTTACCATAGATATTAAGTAGCTAAAACTTAATTAATAATGGGAAGCGAATTATGCAAAATATGGTTTTTATAGACAAGCTGTTGTCTTAATAACCAATTTTTAAGCAACGTTAAGCCAACACAGGTGTAACGTTACGTTAAGCATTGTCTAAAAAATATAAGCGAACTAGGTGATAAGACCAAATTTTTTTCTAAAAGCAATAAATGTTGGTAATTTTGATATTTTGGTCGAATGTATGATGGTTGGATAGAATGCAGATTTCTAATGTTTTAGATTTTATGTGGCAAATCCGGTTTAACCGGAAGTGCTCTCAACTATGCTATTTTAAATGGAACTCTCTATATATTTTTCTAAAAATCAATTCTACAGGCAATTCCAAGAAAACACATGAAGCACATGTTATATCTATCTTAATTAGTTTTTGAGAGAATGGCGTTCAAAAATGTCATGTTAACCGCTATTTATATCGATTTGTTAAAAAACAAATGTTGATAAATAATTAATAGTTTAAAAACTAAAAAACACGCTTTTATATGCAACCGAACTAAAAATTAGAAAATAATTTTTCATTACAAAGAGTTTGTCACTTCAGAATAAAAGCGTGGGGTGCTTAATATATTAAATGTTATAATTATTCTATTTGCAAATATCTATGAGGGAAAAGTTATGAAAAAATAGTAAAATGCACCCCACGCTTTTATTCTGAAGTGACAAACTCTTTGTAATGAAAAATTATTTTCTAATTTTTAGTTCGGTTGCATATAAAAGCGTGTTTTTTAGTTTTTTAAACTATTAATTATTTTTCATTTTTTAGTTTCTGCTACTCTTGACAAAATGGCGAAAATTTTTTTAATGAACAAGAGTGGCACATTTTAAAATTTTTCCAACAGATTGCAACTCACTAAAAAATTTCTTCTTCATTAAGTAGCAAAGTTTGAAATTTTGCCAACAGGTGGCAACCTAGGTGTTGTTTTTATATTTTTATAATATAAAGGAAAATTTTTTTCCTGGCGATCCAAAAAAGAATGTTAATTTTTATTAATTGCACATTATGTATTATGTATACATTACACATAATGTAATTTTTATTATTTAATCCTTGAACTAATGGTGCAACTAACCCTATATTTTTATTTTTCATAAAAATTAAACACTCATGGTGCAACTAACCTAATTGTGTAAAAACTAAAAAATTTCTTCTTCATTTAATAGCAAAGTTTGAAATGTTGCCAACAGATGGCATCCTAGGTGTTGTTTTTATAATATAATGGAATTTTTTTTCCTGGCGATTCAAAAAAGATAACGGGATACTGTTTTTAAATTATTGCATCTTCATCGGTCCTTGACACGTGTGCAAAGTTTCAAAGAAATCGAATAGCTGGAAGTTGGTTAAAATTAGGCTCAAAGATTCCGTTACATAGATAGATAGATAGATAGATAGATGGATAGTTACAACCCAAGTTAATAAAAGCGTGTTAAAAAAGGCTGACCTATTACCTATAAAATGCAGGGCTTTGAAAACATAAAAACTCTTAGTTTTCCACGAAATTTATCATATTAGTCCCTGGGCCAGTAATAAAATTTTTACAACATGATAACAACATTTTTCTAACCTTTTTAGGGGGTTCCTTTTGACAAGTCTACCACGAATATTCATACCGCCATATTTAGAAGCGACGCTTTAAACCAGCCTGTCAATGTAAAATGTTTAGGGTGTCGGACTGGGCAAACGCGTCATTTTTTTATCGGACAAGTTTATCACAATGTTTTACATGCAATTTTTAAACATTGTGCCAAAATTTTTAGGGGTTACAGTCACGAAACCATAAGACCAATGGACATTTTTGGGTATCGGATTGAGCGGGTTTCGTTCGAAGATGTCAGTCCATTTAAAATCCTTGCCGCTGGTGTCAGTTTTTATAGACCTAAGTCTATAGTAACCTTTTTTAATTTAAAATTTCTTTGTAATTTTCAGTATAAACTTAAAAATGCTTTTTCTGTCTGACTAGACGAAATACGGGCACTGGTTGGTTCGGAGTAAAAAGTCACTGCGCAGATTTCTCTTTATTTTGGCCGTGATTGGCAGGAAAACAAAAACGTAGGCTTATTTCTCTTAAATTATCGCAGTTTAACACAGTGTAAAAAAGGGCAGCGGCCATAGTAGAATTTTTTTCTGCCCAGTACACCCATCGGCAAATAGACTGAAACTCCTTTTCTTCGTTATATTTTCTTAATGTTTTAAATACCGCAGTGTACACGGTGTTTTTTTGTTTTTTTTTATCATTGGACAAACCACGAAGACTAAAAGCCTAAATACTAACGTACCGTGGGTGTCTTAAGCAAGGTAAGAGGAAGTTTGTTGACACGGGACTTAAAAACTTGAAGATTTGGAGGGGAAGGAAAGACCTCCGGGGGCAGCATGTTCCACATTCTAGAAACTCTAGGGATAAAAGAACGAACAAAGTGGGAAGTTCGAGGTCTGTCCAGTTGGACCGTATAGGGATGCATACGCGCGGAACCACGAGTTTCTCTGTTGGGAACTGTAAGTGGGGGAACTATACTGGACAATTCGTCAGAGCAGAAGCCCTGGAAGTACCTATAAAAAAGCGATAGGTCCCCCACAGCCCGACGATGGGCAAGAGATGGTGTGTTAAATATTTAAAAAAAAACCTTTTTTTATTTTTAACACCCCGTAGTTGAAAAACTAAGACGCTTAATATATTCATATAAGGTTTTTTCTTATTTTTTGTTGTAGAATCGCCCTGTAAAGTTTTTTGGTTGAGTTACTGGACACCCAGTATTTATGTAGGTAATTTGATTAAAACTGATTAAAACTTTGATGTCGATTGTGCCTAAACGGTGGGGTTTATCGACTTTAATAAAGAGTACCTTCTTTTTTAAGTTTTCGATTGTCTATAAAATGGCGCCCCCAGTTTTGCGATATCTGTCAAAATAAAGAAGTTAAGATGCGGTGCAGACTCTGGCGGTATTTAAGAAAACTACTTTTTTCTTAAAATTTTAGAATCTGCAAAGCACGATTTGTGTGCCAAATGTCAACTAGATTGGTTAAAAAATGAATGCAATATGGCGAAAAAACTAAAATAAAAATTGAACTTTTAACCCCTGTAACTTGGTAACCGAGGAGATTTCGACATTGTATCAAAGGTCTTATCAACAGTATTTTACATTGCAGAATGACCCCTTAAAATTTCCTAACGCATTTTCCGAACACCCTGTAAAAGTGTGTCATAACATAAATAAGGTCTGCCCTTGTCTAACAATGGGTATAACTCATTTTAACCAAATATCGTGGTAGACCCTTCCTAATAACAGCTAGATAATGTACCAAAATATAAAAAAATCCAAGAAGGAAAAAATATTACCTTGTTTGCTACTTTATATGTATTTCAAATTTAAAGTAAACATTCAAAAAATATTTAAATATGTGTCAAAGAAAGTTGCTAAACCATAAATGTTCGAGTCATTGTACACTTTCCATTTAATTTATAGCTAGTCGAATATGGAATATAATTTGCACATATTATCATGGGTGTTAGGCATAAATGTTTATGCTTTGATTATTGATTTTATACTGTAACCAGCATAAATATTGCCACACCTTGTGGAAAATTTAGGCTCTATAAGGTAGTTACTGGGGTGTGCGAATTATTCGAACTTACGAATTATCGGTATCGAATCCAATATCAATATTCAATTCGAAACTCGAATCGAATAATTCGTGTCTTCGAATTATTCGAAAGTTTCCGAATAATTCGAAAAAATTCGAATAATTCGAGAAATTTCGGGTTTTTCGTTTTTTTTTCGAATAATTCGAATTTTTTCGAATTATTCTAGTAATCCGCGGATATTAAATTTAGGATTTGTTATGTTTGATATTTAAATATAAATTTGACAAATAATATAAATTTAATGAACCATAAAATTTAATTACATAAATAAAACAATCATTGAAATATTTTTTGGAGCCAGGAGAATAAATTCTTAATTCTGGAGCTAAAAAACTATTTTTGTTCTCAAATATTTTTTCTAGACCAAGAATTTTATTCTTTTGTTTTGATTTAAAAAAATTTCCCCCGGATGGTGTTCTTAAGTCAAGATTTTGGCTTTTGAATCAAGTTTTGTTTCTTATCAGTGTGTGTGTGTGTGTGTGTGTATAAACCTTTTTCTCATATTTTTTTTTTTTTTTTTTTTTGAAAAGTAAATTTAAAATGATAAAAGGTAAAAATGAATTGAAGAGAATAAAGATTTCTTGCTACTATAATAGTATTAATAGTATCTAAATTTTTTGTTACTGACTGAGATAAATATATATTAAAATTGAGCAATAGTATTCTACGGATAATTAATTTTTAATCAAAACGATATTATGGGTCAGTAGAATATTTTGATGCTCGATGTTATGGAGTCTCAATTGAATCAAATAGAGAATCCTTTCATATTTTGATAGTAACGAATTCGCATTATTCGTAAATTATTTTAAAATTTTCAAAGTATTCAAAACTTTTTGAATTATTTAAAGTTTTTCGAATTATTTGAAATTTTTAGAATTATTCGTCGAATTTCCAATATTTCGGAAATTAGAATTATTCGATTCGAATTTGGAATCGAATGCTAATATACGATTAGATTCGATTCGAACGATATTCGCACACCCCAAAGGTACAAATTAACGAAAATGACATAAGAGAAAACTACATAATATTTGATATAGTTTAGTTATAATTAGGTTTAAATATACCTCAGGTAGTTTAAACTTTTGGGTAAAGAAAAAAATATATGTGCCAAGGTGCAATTATGGGCATTTTATATTCTTAACACAAACGGAAATGTTAAAGACCCAAGTGAAACCTATTTGTAAATTAGTTAAACATTTTATAAATAGTTTAATCACATGGTTAAAAGTATCACAAAAACTAAGTCAATTCATTGAGACTACTTTACCACGCTCCGTTTAGTGTGGTTAGCAACCTTCGTCGTTTTTAAAACAGACCTTTTTTGCTATCAGGTTCTTTATACTTTTACCTTCTAATAAATGATTCTAAAAAATTAGCAATAATTTTGACGGTTTTCTTCAGCGTTTTTTTAATGGAAAGTACAACTAAACCCATATACATGTTTAGCTAAACAGAATCGTTAACAGGCGTGGAAAGAAGACGGTCTAACGCGAATGCCGGCTTATAATCGTGATGCTTTGTTGTTGCTTTACTGGCCAATATAACTTTAAATTTTGCTGATACAGTATATCTAATGTTTGAAACCTAAACTTTTTTGTGTATTGATGGTATCTTTAATTAAACTTTTATTGTTTTGTTCCCCTGAGGTATTTTTTTACTTTAAATTTTTCAGTAAGTACTCGTAAATGTCGTTTTTTTTTAAATTATGATTTGAGATTAATAAACATGAGCGTTTATATGACAGACCAGAATTTTTCTTCTTGAGTATTCTAAAGATTTTTCAGCAATTTTTTCAATAATTAAAAAGTGGTGTCCCAGACATTCTATACCGAGTGCTCACGAGCTGTATTTTTTTCTTTATCAGTACTGACTAAAGCTTTTACGACTTCCGATATTTCTGAAACGATTGATTTTTTTTATTTTTTTTTGGTTTCTACAGACTACAACAAAATTTTAATTTATGTTAAAAATAGAATTTGACCAAAATTTGTTTTAAATTTTACCCCAACATGGTCTCTAGAATTCAAAAAACAAAACAATATTTAGGGTGTCCCGTTTAAAACCCAAAATTTTTAATAATTTCTGATAAAACTGGAAGTCCTATGAGCTTATCTTATACGCATAAAAATAACTTTTCGTTCGTCTAACAAACTTTTTTAAAAAATGAAGTGTACGCCTATGTTTTTTTTATTAAAAACCTATGACATTTAATAACCTGCAATAAAAACCAGTCACAAAAACCAATTTTACCTCAAATTACGGTAGGTTATGAATATAACCGTATCAAGTTTCGTTAGTATCCATAAAAAAATTTAAAAAAAATGGCAACTAGAAATTAATCTCCTGACACCCGGTATAAATTTTTCGATGTATTTTTACGTAGTTAAAACAAATCCTTGATCAGGTTTGCTCCAGCACCCACCAATAATTAGTTAATTTTTTAAATCAGTTAAAAATGCGTTTTTTACAGTTTTATGGGGTTGGAGAAAACAATGACCATTACAGATTCGTGTTTAGGAGGCAAAAATATATCAGAAAGCATGTCTCGCATCCACGGACGTATATATATGTATATATATATATATATATATATATATATATATATATATATATATATATATATATATATATATATACTTTTTGGATAATATCTTTTCTTGGACTATAAAACGTATATTTTGTTTGTAGATTTCTTGGGGTATGTAGTCCTTTTAATAAAACTATATATAAAATTTAGCATAAATGCAATTTCTATTGACGTTTCGGCTGGCATCCCAAGCCTTTATCAAAATAAAATGGTCAAAACACTTAAAACATAGTACAACACAATTATTACATGTCAATTTACATCTATGACCTACGTATAATAAGGCAGACTTTTCCTAATCTTGTAATAAATTTTAAAGTTTAAGAAGCTTATATTGTTAAAATAAAATCAATTTAATTTTATCTCTGCATTATTCAAAAAAATTAAATATCACAAAAACGAATAAAATTAGACACTTAACTTTGATACGTCATACTTTTTTGAGACATCCTGTATAGAGTAAAATAATTTTATACTGTGGCCTTATCCGACCTGTATATGTTGCATGTTGCAGTATTTACTTTTTTAAAAACCCCATGGTTATCCAGCTACAGACCGTGTCGAATATGCCACCCTGTATATAGCTTTTGTATTGGGAGACGGGGTTCTAAATGGCAAAAAAATGAGGTATCAAAAAATTTTGAAGAATTTCTTCGCCTTTAATAAAAGGGAGGGAAGGGTTCGCGCTACCTTTCACATACAAAACATTACAAATAACTCTTACAATTTTTGAAATATTTTAAAATTGCATGTAAAACATTGTTGTAAACTTGTCCGACATAAAAGCGACGCGTTCGCCCAGTCCGACACCCGAAATATCTGACGCCCCTTCAGGGACTATCACTTTAATTATTCATGGCGCTGTTGTTAAAATCTTTCCACTTGCTACTGTGGTGCCACCTTATTTTTTCCCTTCCACTGGACACTTTTTAATACATTAAGATGAAACTTCTTCCTTTTACCCTCCATAGTAGTGGTGTTATCAAATTCACTCATTGTTGACCTTGACTGGATTGTAATAATAATCATATATATTTTTTTGTGTGTACATTTACTGATACTTGTTAAGTAGTTATATAAGAAAATTTTAGTAATCAAAAAAGTAAATAAATATCATAAATCAATTTTATTTATTTTAAATGGCAATATATGTGATTGTTTGAAATGATAAACGTGACATAATTTATTAAATGACATGTTTCTATTTCTGCAAAGAATGATTTTGCATGAGACAACATAGCTGTAAGTAAAACATTGCAACACCAATAAAATTATGGTGATGTTAAAATCAGTAATTACGCTTGCACAAACCTTTGTTACTTGGTATGACAATAAAGATTTGAGCCAATCAACAGGTGTTTCATTAATAGGGACTACTTGTCAATACCTAATCTTAGAGAAAATGGAAAAGATAATGTTGCTTAAACGACAATGCAGCTTCTTGTACGACAGGGTGTATGGACAATATTGCAGACAATCGGTGCAACAAGGTGCATGGACTTTTGCTCACATGCACAACCAATCTGTTGTAGAACTTTTTAACGACAATACCATAGATTATGCAGATTTTTTTATCTTTAAGACATCTTACGAAGGTATATGCCTAAATACCGGAGTACCGTGAATGTGACCAAACACTGAAACATGCAGTATTTGCATTTCACAGCACCTTTTAGGGTGATTTAACGAGCCCAAATCCGGCGACTCGCTGATGAAATTTAGGAGGATGCGGTGCAAAAAGTATTGTATTTAATAAAATTGCAGTAATATGTGTCAATTATACCACGCTTTAAATTACACCTGATCGTAAAATAAATCTTCAAAAATACGGTATAACACAGTTTTAGGGTTTGGCCTTACATAATTGCACCGAGACACGGTCGTGCTACAGTACAGGTCTTGTGAGGCATCGGTGCGGTTATGTGTGGTCAGACCTTTACTTATACTTCACTCAAAGTTTGTATAAAAAGAAACAGAGGTAAGTAAAAAATATGTTTTATTTGAACAAAGAGATATGCAAACATAAAACAATAGACTTAGCTTGGCAAAAATGCCTAATTAATTTTCCCCACTTTCCTCTATCATCGTGTATCCGAGCTCCGTGCGGCCGAGGTGCGGTTATATGTAGCCAAACCTTTAGACAACGCGGTAGTTCCACCACGAACGTTACCTATCTTATAAATAACTACTACCTACACTTTTCCGCGGTTTTCGAGTAGTACGGTCAGTTTTACGTAGAAGGTTACATAGCTTTCCCGGGAAGGCGGCTAAAGGTGTTGTAGGGGCGTTTTCTGTAGCCTTGGGGATCAAGAAAAGATTCACGCTAAATTGTAGCTTTTTTCTTTTAGAACTAAGCGCTGTGAGTGAAGATTTTTTAACCTGATGATTCTACGTTTTGGGGTCTAAGCACATGGCGTCTTCGAATGGTTAAGGAGGTGCGCGCGGCTTGCAGAAAATCGTCAGAGTTTTGTTTTTTCTTTAAATTAAATCCATGTGCAGTTACAAACATTTTAAAATTGACCAAGAATTTGATTTTTTCAGATTAATAATATTTGCACCTCATCCTGACGAATTTATTTTTGTCACATACAAATTTTAGGTACTTCGTTAGCAGCTCTCTAATACTCGAGCTAATACCTGAGCATATTTATATTTCTACTTCTTGCATCATCTTTATATTTATATGGGTATGGAGCTTATTTCAACACCGCGATTAATAAACCAGCGATTTTCGTGCTGTTTGTATTTAAATAATCTTTAATGAGCTATAAACCACGAAACAAAATTGCATAAACATTTACTTTGTTTTACATTATTATCGACTGTGAGTGAATGAAACTAAAAATTATGTATACATTTGTTTAACCTGACGGTTTTTCATAAGTTAGTTGATTTGGATATTATCATAAATTTAAAGGCGATGAAAAAGTTATTTTGATAGCACCAAAACGAAGCTTTTTTTACATATTTCTTTCATATACAGGTCGTTCGGGAACTGTGGTGCAGTGTATATTGTGTATTATTAAATTAGTGAAAAATAAATACAATATAATATTATAAACATGGCTTAGTTACTATATCTTACTCTATATACAGGAGGTAAACGAATACATGCCATCACGCACCGTATGCCACTACAACTCAGCCGACTGGAATGGCCTAAGAGACTTCTTCGCCACTTACCCCTGGGATACCATCTGCTTTTTTCTTATGATCCTTCCGAAATTTGCAGGCAACTGACCGAATCCATTCAATTGGAAATTAAAACCTATATTCCACACAGCATCAAGAACTCCAAACCCCCAATAACAAACCTTGGTTATCTAAATCTTGTGATAAAGTTAGGCTTCCAAAAGTTCAGGCTTACAAGAAATTTCTACAAAATCCTAGGCCAGAAAACCGACAGACCAGCATTAAAGCAAGAAACTACCACAACCAAATAATTTCAGAAGCCAAAAACTCCTTTGATAGTTGCATAAAGAATAAAGTTCTTTTATGCTTAAATGGCAGTAAATCTTTCTGGTCTTTTTCCAAGAACATAATTATGAATTTTTGTACCAGTTCATTTCCACCACTAACTTTGGAATATGAAACTATTTCTACTAACTATTTGCTAAACAATTTGCTGCCAATTCAACCCTCGACCCTAAAGGTTTTCTCACTAAAGTAATGGAGAAATTTATTAATTTACAAATCCCTAAATATTTGGAATAACAAAAAATTTTGCATGACAGACAGTATGGATTATGCCACAAAAGATCTACAGCAGATTATTTTAGCTATTTTCCTTCGTATTACACAGCTGGAACAAGTTTCTTGAGTTTCTAGGTAAATCCCAGATCGTTGCTTTTAATATCTCCAAAATTTTGACCAGGTCTGGCATGACACGCTCCTTAATAAACTTCCCTTCTATGGTCTTTCAACTAAACATTGTTCTTGGCTCTTTAGTTATATTTCTGAACGTCGTACATATATTAGTCCCTGGGCCAGTAACCATTTAGGGTTAGGTTCCTTTGATGAGTCTTTCACGAATATTCATACTGCTATATATGGGAACGGTGCTTTAACCCAGGTTTTTAATGTCTCGGGTGTCGGACTGGGCGAACGCGTTACTTTTTTGTCGGTCAAGTTTACCCCAATGTTTTACATGCAATATTTAAACATTGTGCCAAAAATCGTAAGGCTTACTGTCACGAAACCCGCCTAGTCCGATACGTGAAACATGTGTTTAAGCCTTGATGGTTTCACGACTGAAACCCTTACCATTTTTAGCAAAATGTTTAAAAATTGCCAAATTGCGGATTCTATTTATTTATGCGAAAACCGTACATCAAAAAACAAATAGTCAAGATATCAACTTTGTTTCAAACTAATCAAGAATTTGAAAGATTATTTTTAATTTTAAAAAATGACTTTCGCGTTCTCTTTTTTTTTAATATATACCTTAAATTCCTTATGAACGATACTGGTAAAAAGAATTCTTGTATGCCAAAAAATGTCTGCTGATGCATATTCTTTTTTTATTATCTGAATTAGAGATTAGTGGTACGAGAGACCCTGTATACGTTTTTGTACGTATACTATAAATACCGTTAATAAAAACCCTATCAAATTAGTACCGGTCGTAGTTATTAAAAGCTTTTAGCATCAAAAAGTGCTGCATATTGTTTAGTTTATTAACGCCATAAAATGAAAATGTCTGAAAAGCAATACCAAAAACAATGTAAAATGATAATGGCTCTTTATATCTAGAAAATAGTAACTACTTTA
This sequence comes from Listronotus bonariensis, assembly GCA_014170235.1. Classification (NCBI taxonomy): domain Eukaryota; kingdom Metazoa; phylum Arthropoda; class Insecta; order Coleoptera; family Curculionidae; genus Listronotus; species Listronotus bonariensis. The sequence continues at coordinate 99,318 of JACEGR010001121.1, read as the reverse complement.
TTAGTCCAAGAGCCTGTGAGCGGCAGACCTTCGTCATTTTGTAAAAGCTAAAAGTTTCTTGGCATATGCTCCCAACATAGGTAGAAGCGATGGGAGACTATAAAGTTTGACTCATCGTGGCTTTGGCAGGTACTAGGTACCAAAGGTTAATAAATAAAAACTTAACCTTTGTCATTTTTGTTAAAGCTAAATTTTATATTGTGTAATTAGCTACCTTTACCTATTAGAAGATATTTTCTTAGTCGCCAGACAGTTTTGACAGTTTTAACCCCTTGGCAGACAAATATTTTGGGGTGGCCGGATGGTCCGAGAAAGTACAATATTTCTGTTACTTAATAAGATATATAAAAACAGTCTTATATAAGATTTGTTGGGTTTCCAAATACGCATGTCTTAAAAATATTTCAATGTATACTGAATGTACAAAAAAGTTATTGCTGTGAGGTAAGTTTTTAACAAATTGTTTTTTGAAACACTCTGTATAGATAAAAAAATATTTCGGACATTTCTATTTAGAAACCCTGCAACTCTTATATAAGGCTTTCAGTCATATCTTGTTAAATAACAGAAATATTATGGGTCCATGGGACCACACAAAAATGTTTTCTGCCAAGGGGTTGGAACTGACAAAACTGTCTGCTGGCTGGGAAAAATCTTTTAAGCGGTACCCAAGTAACATATATCAAATTCAACTTTTAATAAATAATAGTTTAAAAAACTAAAAAAACACGCTTTTATATGCAACCGAACTAAAAATTAGAAAATAATTTGTCATTACAAAGAGCTTTGTCACTTCAGAGTAAAAAGCGTGGGGTGCTTAATATATTAAATGTTATAATTATTCTATTTGCAAATATCTATGAGGGAAAAGTTATGAAAAAATAGTAAAATGCACCCCACGCTTTTTACTCTGAAGTGACAAACTCTTTGTAATGAAAAATTATTTTCTAATTTTTAGTTCGGTTGCATATAAAAGCGTGTTTTTAGTGTTTTTAAACTATTATTTATTTTTCATTTTTTAGTTCGATATATCAATTAGTTTTTAAAATAAATGCTCCAGTTTATTCACTAAAAAATTTCTTCGCCATGCATTCTTGATTTGAAGCTAAAGTGGCCACATAATTTTCACCTTTTAGAACTCCGTATTTCTATGTATTTTACACCTTTTATTATAAAATTAAAAAAGTCAATTAAAAAAACGCAGCAAGTTATGCATCAATTGCCCTTGCGCATTCGCCATAATTAAAAACGATTATTAAGGAATTTATTTATCCTGGCGATGGCGGTCCTAAAATCAGGATAACGGGATACTGTTTTTAAATTATTGCATTGTCATCGGTCCTTGATGCGTGTGCTAAGTTTCAAAGAAATTGAAAACTAACCAGAACTAACCAGTTCACAGTATTCCTCCTTCTTTTTTTTTGCACACAATTCTTGATTTTTCATTTTTAGTTCGATATATCAATTAGTTTTCTGCGGTCATGTGATATTGAAATGTTTCACGAACTATTTCGTAATCTAATCATTTCATTTAAAGCTTCACTGTTGCATGGGGTTTCAGAACGCAACTACTCCGAACAAGCTTCAGGTTGGTCTGCATGTAACGGGGTTTGTACCCGTTTAACGGGGTTCTTGTTAACCCCACGGTCTTCCTGTCGTTTGCCGAGGGGTTGCGTCCTATGGGTGGACGCACGCTTGTTTAACTCAGGTGTTGCAACCTTATCCCGGTCCCCAACCCGTCGGCAAATGTTGTCAAGTTCGATTATTCAATTGTCTCAATCTGGCGCCTCCGTCAGAACGTACGATTTTTCACTTTTCCGGTTTTCCTGGAAAATGCTGGAACTTAACGGGATACTGTTTTTAAATTATTGCATTGTCATCGGTCCTCGATACGTGTGCAAAGTTTCAAAGAAATCGAATCGCTGGGAGTTGGTGAAAATTAGGCTCAAAGATTCCGTTACATAGATAGTGACAACCCAAGTTAATAAAAGCGTGTTAAAAATGAGGAAAGTTATGTTTCAATTAATTAACCTTTGGTACCTAGCAGCTGCCAAAGCCACGATGCGTCAAACTTCTACCTATATTTGGAGCATGCGCTGACATAATGTCACTTTTTGCTGAGTTATCAAATTTGATTTAGGGCGATTCCGCTATAGATGATTTCCAATATTAATTTTTAATCACGTTATTTGTTGTGTTTTTTTTTATAAGTGCAAGAACAAAGTCGAAATAACATCCAATTTATTTTTATTTCATTTTACTCCATATTTACTTTTTTAGCACGTAAAAAAATATAAAAATTCGCAGAATTGGTACAAATTGTAAAAACATACCTTAAACACTGGCGCAAAGCAGATGTTGCTAATATTTGAATTTTTGACGAATATTGACGTCGCATCGTATTTGAAAAAATAAATAAATAATTTAAGCGACAACAACAGTAATAAGTTAGCAATAAATATGATTTGATCTTTTATTTAATTCCTATATCATTTAAATTGATGTTTATTTTAGCTTAAATTAAAATGGTTGCACATAATGCGACATAATTTGATGTAGCACCCGCGATTAACTTAAAAATACATAATTCATTGTTTATTTTTGTTTTATTCTTTTATTTTATGTACTTTGTTGCTTAAATATCTTTAAAAATATTTATCCGTAACATAATTAATGTATTACAATTAACAGATTTATGCGTTTTTTTGTCTATGATCTCAGAAGGTAGGGCCAAATTTGTTGCACCCGCGATGGCAATTTGAACCTTCCTCCGGGGCTTTAGAATAAAGTGAAACTAATATAAATTTAAAGTATTAAAATATAGACGTTTAAAGACTTGTTTTATTTAAAATATATGTTTATTTAATTACAGGAAATTAGTTGATGTGTGTAAATGTTGCACCCGCGATAATGAAATGACACTTTATTTTTTTGCAAATAATATTTTTTTATTAAATTAAAATTTTATTTGCTTTATCAACCGTTAACTTTTACGCAAAATGAAAAAATCGCAGAAAATAAAGCAATTGAAGTGTACACATTGCTTGTAATGTTCCAGCTCAGTCAAGTATGACGGCACGATGGCAATCACAACGCATTTTTGACTCGAGTATATTTTAAGATGAAGCCATGGATGACTACTGACCTACTTAATGCTATTATGCTGCTATTCTGCGGGTAGTTTAACTAAGTAAATGAACGATATAAAATGCCCGACGGCGCGTTTAATATTAAATTTTAATTGTATAGCATAACCGCTGCATTTTGTGTGATTTTAATTAATCAACTGTTAACCGGTTTTTTGACTTTGTTGCTAGAAACAAATCGTAGCTTTGTTTTTTAAAATGCGTATAAGGAGGCCATTTGAAAACAAAACAGAGGCAATAGGTAATTTTGGGCACTCCAGGTCATTTAAGGTTAAACGCTCGGACACGTCAATTTTTGATTTTAGGAGAAAACATTTTTTGGCACTTTCACTCCCTGAGCTGAACTGAAATATTTGTTCGCAAAAAAATGTTAGGTTTTTAATTGAAGCTGAAGTGGTTTTTAGTAAGAAAAATTTATGATAAAAAATACCGGCATAACGACATTGACAAAACAGATCAAGAAGTTGGAGCAGGTATATACAAAAAAAACAAAAATAAACATGGGTTTAGGACAACGCCCTACAGTGTTCCAGGCGAGGATTGTAGCCATAGAAAATCTGCTGGGGAAATCCCCAGAACGAGTTATATGGATAAAACCATAATAATTTATTCGGGCAGCCAGGCAGCCACCAGAGCGATTAGTTCATGCAAAATCAGCTCCAAGCTGGTGCAGGACTACGTAGTTGCCCTGGAAGAGGTGGTTGCGTCCAACAAGCTAACTATTGCCTGGGTATCAGGACACGAGGGCCTCCAAGGCAATAAGAAAGCTGATAAACTAGCAAATGAGGGTGCTGGCAGGGCAATGGAGGTCCCAAAGTCTTCTGTGGTATTTGGTTATGTCAAGTAATGTAGTCTATTGGATCATGGATCATAAGAAAATCCCAACACTGGTGGATAAGAACACTCGGAAGGCATAATTGCAGGACTTTACAAAAGACCTTCTGAATTACAACCGAAAGGCAGTACGAATAATAGTGGGTCAACTTAGAGGTCATTGCAGAAACAATAAACACTTACAAACAAGGGGTCTAGCAGAAAAAACCTATGTGGGTTCTTCCAGGAAGAAAAAGAAACCGCAGAACAGTAATAACGCTATTGTAAACTGCGTCTACGAAAATCCCAAAGCGTACGAGATTCACCAAGGAGCCAGTCTCAAGCTTGTGGCTGCTCCGGTTGTATCGGCCGCGTCGATCACCGGAGTTAAGCGGAGAAGTGCGCGCCCATAACTCGGATGGGTGAGCGGGCCCGTTGTCGGTTTTGGGCAACGGCTCGCGATGCTCTGCTTGGAGGTGAACAAACGGACCGAGCAACAACCATCCAAAGTATGGATAGAATGGAGTGGAATGGAGTGTGAATGGGAAGAAGTAGGGGTCAAGGTACAATAAGCCTTCAGGCTGCAGTTCACCACCTAGGGGGCGGTCGTCGGACCTGGGTAGTATGACCCCGAAAGGGCGAAAACAAAAACAAAAAAAAGCTTGTGAAGTCTGATTAAAAAGACTGCCTTGGATAGCGTGCTCTAATACACGTTTTCGTATATGGATGCAGGATAGAAAATAAACCTGAGCAGGTTTCAGTGGTAGATCCACCTTCAAGCTAATTTAATCCAATCAATTAGGTCAATTTAATTTAATCGGTTAAAAAGTACTGGTCTAAAATTTTCTTTCTAATACAGTATTTTATTTTTTAATAAAGTTCCTAAATAAATTTAAATTAACTCATTAGATATGTCTGACGGTTGAAAAGTTGTCAATTTATTACTACACATCAGTCATAAATACAATTTATTTAGAATATTGTAACATCTCCAATATTATTTTTTAGATATTATATTTTTTATTTAGTGTTTTGACTTTTCTTTTTTTTTTTTGTTTTTTATGTATTAAAAAATATATTTTTTATTTCAGATAACAGTCAAAATAGTCTTAACAAAATGAGTGAAAGAAAGGGAACAAAAGGATTAGAATTATGGTGTCGAAAAATGACGGAAGGATATCCCGGTGTCAAAATCGAGAACATGACTACATCTTGGAGGGACGGTCTTGCTTTTTGTGCCATGATCCATCATTTCAGACCTGATTTAATGTAAGTATTTGATATTTGACAAATATTTCAAGTTAAGCATAAACCTTCTTCATGGTATTTTTTTTAGAATCTAGGACTTTTCTTTGAAAGACAATTTTTCGAAGGACAGTTTTCGAACAGATAGTTGTTTGAACTGGCAGTTTTTCGAACAGACCGTTTTTAGATGATAGGTTTTGAGGAATGGTAAACAGAACTTACCAGAGGGAACCAAAGCTAACCCCTACTTAATATATTATATTTTCATTAAATTTCAATGGTTTACTATTAAATAGGTAAATATCTGTAAAAATTACATAAGATAAAAGTACAGATAAAAGTAATTATTTCAAAAAAATTGCTTCGAATAATTACCAATTTAAAAAATTCAAAGAATTGTCTTTTCCAATAACTGTCCAATCGAATAAATATCGTTCGAAGAACTGTCGTTCAAAAATTATCATTCAAATAACTGTTCAAATACCTTTGTTTAAATATTTAAGACTCCAAGTGTTTTAATTTACCAGCTATTATTTACTTATGTTTAAATACTTTTTCTCTACAATAAATATATTCTAAAAAATATTCCTAAACTTGGATGTTTCATAACAGTATAGCAGCTAAATATAAGATCTCATACCATTACTACTTAACAGGTAGCAGGGACCTTTAACCTGTCATTACTTTTATCTAAACGCAGTTAAGTCATATAGTAGTTTTTACTTTAATAAAACTGAGAAAGTTCTTAGAAAAGACCTTTTCTTGTTTTACCGAACATGTCATAAAAACAACGACATAGGGTAATGGTATTGTCTTGTCGGGTGTACTCGAGTTGCTAGACGGCGATAAGATAATAATAAAATTTTGAATTTGAGGTTGTTGTGTTGCTAAACATAGGTGAATAAGTGAGTTGCTAGAAAAAGATTGTTGAGTTCCTAGATGGTAATAAACACAACACCCCATGCAATAAAATATCTTTTAAAACGAATGCTTTGTATAAAATTTTTCTGTTTTGCTTTATTTTGCATTAAAATCCATTTATTTTAAATAAATAACGTACAAATTTTAATTATGTATTATTATAATTGTAGTCTTGGGTTTAATTAAGGAATTTAAAAAAGGACTTGCTTACCAGAACTAACCATTCGTAAGTGTGTATTAGTCTTGAGTTTAATTAAGGAATTAAAAAAAGGATTTGCTTACCAGAACTAACCATTTGTAATTCCCTAAAACTGTTTTAATTACCCTGTCGGGCGCCGTACCTACCTGCTTTACGGCGCGGTGTCGAAACTACGACTGTAATAAGGTTACGTACTGGCATAGTTTAAACATATATTCTTTCAACTCTGGTACTGGCGTATTTTCCACCGTATTTGAAAAATTTAGATATTTTTGAAAAAGTTAAAATTTGTCTAATAAATTTCATTATATTTACGGTAAAATACAAAAAAGGATTAGCTTTTGAAACTTGATATTTTTATGGGGAGGGGTTCAACAAAAATATAACTTTTCTCAGTTTTTATTTATAATCATTTGAAAATATTATCAACGACAGTGAGGTCACGTCTAGGTTACGTCTAGAAACTCAACCATGTACCAGTCTAGCAACTCAACTATGTCTGTCTAGCAATTCAACACTCTTAATCTGTTTTAACTTGGTTCGTCTAGCAACTCGAGTATACCGGTCTTATCAGTGGTCATTCATTTTTTAAATCACAGTGGTAAAAACATCGATATTAAAAGTTCAAAAATTATAAACTCGTTTTTGGATTAAATATTTTATTTTTTGTATAAGGATTTTTTCTACTACCTGGTCCTTGGGTTAACGGCGTGTGTCTTCTGCCGTCATGGCAGGTACAAAGTGATAAGTACTTTACGATGCAGGAATTCAAGAGTTTTATGAATTTTTTTACATAATATGTCTTATTGTCTAATTAAACTTTGTATTAGTATTTAGCTAATTAAAAAGCATGATGCCGATTTTCGTCGATTTGTCTGTTTTTTAAAGCTTTCTTCATATTTGGAGGGTGTACAGGGTGACCTTTTCTTTGACCTTGCAGGGTATAGCAAAAACTAAAACAAAATAGAAAAGATCTGATTGCACAATCTTGATTTAGATTTCTGAAACAAATTCGAGTGGAGAAAGTTAATCATGTCTAACTTGATTTATTTTGGAGATACAAAGTATTTTTCAAATCTTGCAAATTTGGCCAGGCACTTGTAACTCGCTTGGTATTAGAGGTAGAAAAAAAATGGAGATAGAACATTTTTGGGTATTTTTACGCAGAATATGGTGGCGTACATACCTTTATTTTTTCCATTAACTTTTGTACATTAACAAAAAAATTATTTTATCATCAATAGAAAGGTCTTGTTAAAAAACCTAAAAAATGCCACATTTAATATACTTAACTTTTTATAGTTTCGGAAATACAGCCATCGTCAGGAGCCCCATAATAAAATGGCATTTTTAAATGAAACGCCCTATAATTATATTAGATCACGATTAAAAAGACATTTTACAGACCTTTAAGAAAATACCACGTTTGAAATGATTTTCTGTTGTTGAAATATGAGGTTCCAATTCTTAGTGCGAACATCTACTATTTTTTTGGTTTAAATGGTCATATTTCTAAAACTATAAGAGATAAACATATAAAATGTGGTATTTTGGTAAACCTTTTTGAAATATCTTTGCATTGGTAATATTATAAACAGGGTGTTCCATTTTAAAAAATCCAACTTTGTGTTATAACTAAAAAAAGTCAATGGAAAAGATGTAGGTACGCCTCTGAATTCTACGTAAAAATCCATAAAACTTTTCTATTTATATTTTTTCTCTAATATCAAGCGAGTTACAAGTACCTGGCAAAATTTGTTTATCTAACTGCGCTACTCTGTACGGGTTTAACTGCCCTTGAATTGGGATTCAGTTCACATTTTTATGTAGGCCGGTGTTATACTATAATACATTTTTTTTGCATATTTTTTTCATCCCATAAGTGGCAAATAAGTGACTTCCAAGGAATTAACCAACCGGTCATTTTCCGGTGGCCCAGTCCGACACTGGTTACTCGGTCTATGGTTTTCCAAATCTGACCTCCTGCATCTTGCAAATCATCGATCTTGCAACATAGCCGCCAGTAACGGTCTGTGGTTTGACATCCGTGGTGCGCCATCTCGTTGGCCGTCTCCAAGCCCGCGTTTTATAAAATTTGGTCCGAAGTCTGACGAATCGTCGATCGTGTAGAATGCAATGGTCTGTTCTCCGACGCCCGTAGTTTGTGGTTTAGTTTGATGCAGTGCACATTGAAGCAGACCAGTGAATTGTTGTGTGACCGTAGTGAAGAAATTGTGTTACAAGTTAAAAACTATTGTTGTTGTATTTAGTCGTATGTTTAGCAGTTTTCAGGTAAGAAAAATATTTGGTACTACATGCATTAATTAATACAATTTTTTAAAATTAACATATTATGTACTTAAAGGCAACTCAATATTACTATAGCTGGTTTTACACTTAAGCTACGGTTTCCTAGGACTTTCGGTCGGTGGAAACCGATATTCGATTTAGGTCGAATCTAACCAAATCAAATATTCACCTGAATGTGCTTTTATTTAATTTCCTGCCAACTGTCAATTTTCAATTCATTGGGTTGGTAGTTTTGAAGTATTGCATCAAATATTTGACGAAAAATAGGTCGTGTTCTAATCCTTAAAATAAATTTGATAAGGCTACCTTGAATTTCTTTGATATCCAATTTTCTGTGTTAGATTATCAAATTTATTCAAGGTAAACTTGGTCCAACTTATTTGACAAGAAGTTTGATAAGTGTAAAACCAGCTTTTAAATTTTTAGAAAAGCAGGTCCTTATTTATAAATAATACCTGATTTGTGATTCATCATTAAATTTGTATTAAAATACATCATTAAATTTTATTAAAATAAGCTTTTAAACTTTGACATTAAAAACTTTCTAAGCAGCATATTATTAGGCATATAAAACCTGAATTTTCTTGTTTTTTAACCAACTTCGTATCTTTCACCATTTTCAGAATACCACATACTGGCCAGAGTTGGGTCGTATTCAAATACAAGGATTAGGAAGTTATGAATACTGAAGAGCAATAAAGGTCTTGACCCCTAAAAAAACACGTTTTTACTTTACTAACCTTTAATACTTATTTTTTGGGAAGCAAAACAAAAGGTCCTATAAATCCCGGTAATTCCAATACTTTAAATCCCGGTATTTGAATACTCAAAACCTGTATACGAATACTATCATTTAAAAGCGGTATTCACAATACAGAATATCGAATACTGACCAAGAAAGTATTCAGTCAAATACCGAATACCAAACGCAGTAATGTATTCGAATACTATTCAACTCTGATACTGGACCTCCTTATTTTGGACACGTTGTATTATAGTTCAGAGGCCTGTGACCGGCAGACCCTCGTTATTTTGTAAAAGTTGACAGTTTGTCAGTGCATGCTCCCAACATAGGTAGAAGCGATGGTAGACTATGAAGTTTGACTCATAGTGGCTTTGACAGGTACCAGATACCAAAGGTTAATAAATTGAAACTTACCTTTCGTTATTTTGTCAAGGCTGAATTTTATACAGGTTAAGCTAAATAACATTACACATAGGCAACGTGAGGAAAAGAGACAATCTAACTAAATCCCGGCATGTAAACATGCGTGACTAATACTGCTTGTTTTGTTACTCTATTACTCGATGCCGATGTACCAAAACTGTTTGCTCCAGCAGTATACAGTGTGTCCAAGATAAGGATCCTAAGCATGGGAATCTTAGTACCTATTGGAGATACAGCTTAGGTTAAATTAGGAAAAAGTTGTGTTTTTTAAAGCTTATTTACATGCCGTTTAAAAAACTTGAAAAATTTTTATAGCCTGCTGAGATATTTGGCAAAAACGAAAATTTGACTATATCGATTTTATTTTTTTCTGAGTTTATTTGAAGAGATATAAAAAAACTAATAACACTTTTTCATTGGCACTTTTTAGCTACTACATGATGGTATTTTTAGATTTTATACCCGACGTTTCGTTTTCAAGAAACCATCATCAACTTTATTTTTTTATATGGCTCGAAAAAAGTACACCCTGTATCTGATCCCATTTTTGATTACAAATTCAACGATGTATCACATGCTCATATTTTAATTTTTAGTTAAAAGCAAAATTGCATTTTTTCTATTTTTTTTTAAGTTAATTATAAGTAGGCCTTGCAAACAAATGCTTGGTTATATTTCTGTTATTTAACAAGTTATGACAAAGAGTTTAATATAAGAGCTGCAGGGTTCCATACCTTGTTAAATACTAAAAATATTGGACTTCCTCATCGGTCCATTGAGCCATTTCAAAATGTTTTTCCGCCAAGGGGTTGGAACTGTCAAAGCTGTTGGCGACTGAGAAAATATATTCTAATAGGTAACCAAGTAACGTACCTAAAATTCAGTTTTTACAAAATGACGATAGTAAACTTTCAATTAAGTAACCTTTGGTTCCTGGTACCTGACAAAGCCACGAAGAGTCAAACTTCATAGTCTACCATTGCTTCCACCTATGTTAGGAGCGTGCACTGACAAACTTTCAGCTTTTACAAAATTTGGAAGGTCGGCCGCTCACGGATTCTAACTCTATTGGTTTTAATATTTATAGAGGATCATGATTTGGACTAACGAGAAGACTTTGGAGTTTGTGATAGCTCTAGAACTTGAGGATGTTATATGGAATCTCAGAAATCCCAACCATAGGGAAAGACACAAGGTTTATGAAGCATGGATTAGATTATCAAGAAAATTTGAGATCTCCTTAAAAGAAGCAAAAAGAAAAAAGATAACTTATTTTGCACATATAGGAAATGTGTTAAAAAAGTAAGAAATTCAAAAAATCTGCAAGTGGAGCGGCCGAAGTTTATCAGCCCTCTTGGTTTTTGTACGAGACAATGCACAGATTTTTAAAATCTATTTATGCTCCAGAGAAAACAGAATATTTTTCAGTAAGTTAAACATTTTTATGTATTTACTACTAGTAAAAAAGGGAGATCATTATTTGTATGTCAACTCTTTTAGTGAATATTTATATTTTTAAACAAAATACATTTTGTTAAATATTTTATTTCTTGAGAAAAATGTAAGCAAAATATATTGACACAGATATAAAATTCCCTTATTCTTAATTAATAGAATTTTGCCATAAAAGTATCTCTCTTTGAAAATTATTTTCGCCCAACTTTTTAGCGGTTACTGGTTTTCATGGTTGTTTTGATTTCGACGGCAAGTTCTTGGAGTGAACTATCATCCTTACACACAGCTTTAAGAATTTAGCTAGGACTTCAACAACTAATAATTTAACTCTAAGTTTGTTAACACGATATTGTAAAAGCCGTTCTTATTAAGATATCCTTTATATTTATATAAGATTCTCATTTATAATGCTTTTAGGAAAACGAATACGACAATGAAAATGAACTGGATTCTTTAGACTTAAAATTAGATTCACCATGTACGTCAAATATTGAAATGACAATGGATGACCCGCTTTTAGCGATAGCGAACTTGATGCGCCAAAGCTGAAAGCAGAGAAAAATAAATTAATTTCGTTATCGCAGGCGGACCAAATGGACGAGGCATTGGGAGGGCTAAAGACCGTGGTATCAACAACTCAGAGCACCGTAGCTGAAAAGATCATTTAGAGTTATTTACCAACCTTCTTTTATGTAAATTGAGAGCCATGGATGAAGATACGCAGGATTATGCCATGCATGAAATTGATAATTTAATGTTTACCTTAAAAAAATCGTGGTCAAGCTATATATCCAGACATTTCAATTAATCCCCCGACGTAAAACGAACAAACTTTTAATCATTTCGTCCTCCGCCAATTCAATATATTTCCCAACAGTCAACCCTTGCGCTCCTCACTTTCTCAGCCCTTATCCTCACTTTCCCAACATGCATCTCCACTTTTTAACAACCGTTTTAATTTTCTTAACAATTATCTTCACTCTTTCAACAACTATCTCTATTCTGCAAATATTTATCTCCAGTCTCTCAACCACATCTCCAATTTCTGAACAAACGCCTTATAAAAATACATTTAATTTTGGAAAAAAATAGTTTTAATTTTTTAAATATAATACGTTTATTTAGTTTTTAAGTTTATATTACTTTGTTTAAAGTTTTAAATAATATTATTGTATTTTCTATTAAAAAAAAATATTAAAAGTAAGATTGCGTTTATATTTACTATTATTTGATGTGTAAGGACCCCTACTAACGCCTTACAGACTTTTTAATGCAGTTGCCAACTAGTATAGAACGTTTGAAAAGAAAGCCCAGACTTCTCTAACTGTTACCTGTAGCAAAGACAATTGTTGTTTTACTATAGACTCCCAGAAAAATGCTGGGCTGAATTTATGAAGCGGCAAATTATACGTACTGTTTACGTGTGTACTCGATGGATACCCGCTTCATAAATTCCACGAAGCGAGCGTCCAAGCTGATGACCAAAAATTTAGCATTGTTCTGGGTGTCTATGGTGAAACTACCATTGTCTTTGCCTGTAGCCAAAAATATTAGTCTAATTTTTATAAGTAATATAGCCTTGGCAATTTTATATGTTTTATTTACCCCGGGCAAATAAAAATAGGACTTTAACAAAGTGCTGCCTAAAGTAGTGCCGAGAGAAGAAACATTTTTTGGCATTTATTTTATTTTTAAGCCCTTGACGGAGTGAACAATGGCACAAACTAAAATAATATGAAAACGAAGTCCTAATGAAACTAATACCGAATATGTTTATTATAATATTTATGAATATATTGCTGAGTAAATTAATTATACAGGGTGTTCATTTAAAAACTTACCACTCTGCGAAAAGCGACAGATTTAAAAAAATCGCTGAATAACGTCAAAATATTTATTGAAGGGAATGTCACAGAGTGGCTCATTTACCTTTTAGATAATAATTCTTAGTCTTCAACAATGCGATACCTAATGAAAGTTAATTTAAGCGGCCGTTTTTAAATTATTTGGATTTCAAACAATTGCTTTCTATGTGGCCAGGTCTAAACTATACAGGGTGTTTCTGTATAAGATACTTATCTTTAAAAGCGTTAATTCTTAAGTGATTTTAAAAAGAAATGTTCAAATAAACTTATGTCCTAATAGCTTAACGTTTGAGATACTAAATAAGCCCATTTATCACTTGGAACATAGGTTTATTTAAACTATTTTTTAAATATTTTATAAAAATATATCTACACTCTTAAATGTCACATTTTATTTTAAAATACCTTGTGCAGCTTAGACCTGACCCTACAGGAGGCTACGGGACGTGACGTTTTTTTTTAAATCCAGATATCTTAAAAACGGCTGCTCAAATTAACTTTTGCCAAGGATATATGTTTTTAGGTAAAATTTGTTAAAAAATGGGCATATTTATTTGAAACTTAAATACAGAGTGGCTCAAAAAATCCTCTAAATTTTACAATTAAAATGAAAGCATATTTTAATGTTCTAGATTCCAGAATCCCCTTTAGCCAAATATTGGGTCTATACACCTATTATTAACAAAATTATTCATATAAAACTAACACCAGATTAAACTTTTGACACCCTGTATCTCCAAAATCATTTACTTTTGGACTGGACCAAGTTGGGTTAAATAGCCATATTTTAGCCTTAATTTGTGGTTGCATCTCTTCCGGAGATTTTTGAGACACCCTGTATATTATAAACTACGGCTTAAGCGCCCTCGCTGTGCCAATGAGAGCAAAATTTCAATTATTCGGATACAGTGTGTTTCAAAATTTAGTACAAATATTTTATGGGCCTATTTTACGGGTCCTATAAAGTTGTGTTCTAAAAATATACCCTTTAAGTCACTGCTATGGTAGGTTGCTTAAAAAAATCGTTTATTTTGAAGTGTGCTTACATTTTTGCATCAAATCTTAAGAAATTGTTCAAACCCCTGTCCCTTGAGAAGTTGTATTTATTGTTTGTGTTATAAAAGGTAAAAACCCAATGTTAGAGGGCGATATAAATGGTGGTAAGGCCTGTTGATAACCAAAATTTAATACGTATATGTAATCTCTTTCTAATGACATAGCGCAACATACTGGTAATTTTTAATATCGCCACCATAAATCATTTATTTAAAAATTGCGTGATTCGGATGTGTCGAATAAATGGTTCATAGGTATAAAATGGTAGTTTTTAAACAGGACCTTTTCGCAGGTTGGGCGAGAACAATTTAAGTTTGGCGCTCGCCCACCCCTTGCGCCGTCATTGCCTGGGGGTTAAGGGGTTGAAGGGGCACCGTCAAATTTTTTGTTAAAAACGTTTCTCCTTAATATATATATATATATTGACGTTTTTCGGCGATATCCTCAAATCTGTCTTTTTCTCAGATAACTTGAGTGTTAAGTTTTTGAATGAATACCTTATGTGTACTTATCTGAAATATGTGTAGTGACCCACGTCGCGTCGTATTAATAAGCGAATTACAAGCACCACTAGATTTAGTTGTAATCTTGTCACTTGGAGCGCTACTGGACTTAAAAAAGTTTGGACTAAATAAGCTCCTTCTGCAGTAAATACCACATTTAATTTTATCAAAATTATATATTTTCTAAGATAAGAATAAAAAGACCCCAGTTAGGAAGTGTATATCGTATTAGAGTATTTTTGGCAAACACATTTTAAAACCCTATTTTAAGAACTAGAAAGCAACTTAATGTCGTTTATTAGAAATCCTTGATGTTAATCAATAAGGTGCGTTTTAACAGAAATTTTATTATTTATCCTTAAACAGGTAATTTTAGGTAAAGCGTAAACTTCATGTCAATCCTTTTACGGAGTTACAAGGTGGGTTTTAATAAGAAGGTTTGAGCGTTATTGCTTCCTTTTTATTATTGACTAAATATAGATTATATTAAGGTTACTCTGATTCTGCTCACGTGAAGGTAAATATGTTGTAAAAAATGTAAACGAAAAGTTGAAGCTAAATTTATCATTTTATTATTTAATCAAGGTAATTGGTGGTATTAAGGCAAAGATTTTTATTTTTGGAATTATTTTTATTAAGATGATACAAGTTTTTCATATTTTTATGATCATCTGCGGTTTGGGAAGTTAAAATGAAATAATACCATCTTTAGAAAAACCAATTAACAATGAAATAAATTGATCGATTGATAGGAAAAATTAAAAATAAAAAAGTGGATAAATCAACTTATTATATTGAAAATATATAATATCTCCCTGTAATTTTCGTAATTCATATCTTAACTAAAAATTTGTTGTTTATCGTCTCCTTATGGGCGGGTTAGCAAAAAATTATAACAGACCTTTTTGTAAAGCGTTAAACATGCAACAAGAATTATCATGTGTCTATATGTCGTCCAATAATGAATAATTTAAAAAAATTCAAAGGAGTAATAGACCCTTTTCCATATTAATTTCACTTAACACTTTGGCTGTCGTGGGGTTATTTTTAAAATTAAGGGCTGCAATTCGGTACGATTTTTTTTGAGATATTTAGAAGCTATTCCAAACTATCGTGGAAAAAATTCAAAAATACCCCAAATATGGAAATGTATATTCTTTACTAAAATTCCTTTTTTCGCATAGCCCAACATATTGGTACTTTTTAAAATGGCTACCACAGATCACTCATTCACTGGGATGACGTAATTTATAAATAAATGATCTACTCATGGCCGCCATCTTGAAAGTTACCTAGGCATTATTATAAAGACTATGAAAATAAAATTTGGGTTTTTAAGAAATTAAGAATTAACTGATTTTTAATTAAATTGAAAAAATATACCGGGTGATGCATCGCCGGGCGGGACATAGGAAATCCCATGTAATTTTTAATGGGGTCAATTATTGGCTCCCCTACTTATTTTAGAGAAAAATTCTATTAAAGTTTATTTAAGAGTATGCAAATCTACGTCCATGGTAAAAACTTTAGATTTTTCGGTTAACCCGTTTGCTAGTTAGATGCTAATATATTTTTAAAAAATTTTACATTATTATCGCCTCATATTTATGAACAACAATAAAAATACCAGTTAGCGTGACATAACGTTGTCATTTTAAAATTTAGTGCTTTATTATTATCAAAAAATCGTAGATCGAAAAGATTAACCATGAGTTATACTACTGAAGAAAAATATTGATGATTAAATGGTACTATCAAGGAAATAGTTACCAAAAGGTGTCAGACATGTTCGCTGCTCAGTATCAGAATAGACCGATACCCGGAAAATCAACAGTCAATAGGACTATCAAAAAATTTGAGACCAAAGGCACAATGATAAATAACTGCAGATGTGAAGCTAGGGAGTATCAAAGAGAAGAAAATGTAAGAGATGATAGAGACTTGGAAATTTTATTGCATGTGGAAGAAAATGAAGGGAAGGTGAGTACAAGGAAACTTCAGGATATCATAGGCAAAGATTAATCAACAGTACTCCGGATTTTGAAAAGGCATAAATACATTTCATACAAATATGAAAGACATCAAGAGGTAAGGGATGGGGATGAAATACGACCGCAGGAATTTTGTTTTGACATGATGGAAAGGGCAAACATGGACAGGGACTTTTTAAGAAATATTTGTTTTACTAATGAGTGCACATTTACGTTAAACAATGAACCCAATCATCGAAATAACCGACGCTGGAGCACAGAAAATCAACACAGATTTGTCAAAACGAGGACGTAATATCCACAGAAAGTAAATGTTTGGGCGGGGATTTTCGGACAACATATTATTTTTTTTCTTAATCAAAATTTGAATGCAGTATTTTATTTGGAACTACTCAAAGAACTAATGTTACCCGCTTTAAATGATGTATCCAGGGAAAATCAGGAATTTGGTACCAAATGGCACGGCACATAATACCCTGGCTGTTCGGGAATATTTTACACCATAAATTGGCCAGCCAGGTCTCCTGATATTTTGTCAAATGACTTCTTCTTCTGGGGTCATTTAAAAAGCATGATATACAAGGATAAAAATTACTCTAATCTAGATGAGTTAATAAAAATGCTATTTCTGCAGAATGCAATACAATTTCAATTTACCAGTGAGCCAATGTAAGAAGACAATTTTACGAACGTCTGGGTTATTGTCTAGCAGTCAATGGAGGAATATTTGAAAACTTTCTTAAATCTTAAGTTTATTTCCAACATATTAATTATTGTAATAATGTTAATAATTTATTGAAGCATGTAAATATTATAAATGTCATAAGTTCTTGAAATTTGTTACTCTAGTTTAGTTTTACTTAACTTCGTTTGTATAAATACAACTTTAATCTTTTTACTGTACGATTTTTGATAATAATAAAGCACTAAATTTCAAAATGACAACGTTATGTCACGCTAACTGGTGTTTTTATTGTTGTTCATAAATATGAGGCGATAATAATGTAACAATTTTTAAAAATATATTAGCATCTATCTAGCAAACGGGTTAACCGAAAAATCTACAAGTTTTTACCATGCTCTTCAATAAACTTCAATAGAATTTTTCTCTAAAATAATTAGGGTAGCCAATAATTGACCCCAATAAAAATTACATGAGATTTCCTATGTCCCGCACGACGATGCATCACCCGGTATATCCATACGCAGGCTATTAATTTAATAATTTTATTTTTTGTTTCAAAGTTAAATGCTTTAAAAGAAATAAAAACTCCTATCAATTCATTTGGCGTTTATACATCTAACATTGTGACTGCGATTTCAAGATCTTCAGGTACTAAAAATCATGGTAACCGACAACAAAACCAGTAATGCACTAATAAGACTGTTAATAATAGGTCCATAGTTAACACTCTCTTATTTAGATACTGACAACAAAGTTTTCATAATTGACCTTTGTTTTCTTAATTACTGATGTTTTCATTTTCTTTGTTTGAGCTAATTATAGGGACGCATTTTATATAGTTATGTGGCGTTGTAGGTTATTAGAGGCGGTGGGTTATTATGGTAATATAAAGGGTATGCCAGACGAAACGTCTATTAGGAGCAAGGCCATTGTTAAGTACTGTTTACGGCTGCCAACTTTGCTGTGCTAACAAAGAAGTACTTCATTATTATTGTTGTTATGCAGGGTTTACTCTACTTTTCATTTTAGCTTTTACGTATAATTAGAGAGTTTTTAGATTTATATAAAATAAGGTTACCTTTGACGTATCCTTAACACCAGCGCTATTTTCTGTGGATCTATTCTTCAATTATATTTCTCAATGTCGCTTTAAAATCGGGATTTTTAATTGACACTGTTAGTTTCATTAGGAAGTTTAAGCCATATGTTCATATAAAATTTTTTTCTTCTTTTTAATTGTAGAATTACCCCTTAAAGTTTGACGGTTCAGTTACTGGACACACTGTATGTATACGTTCAGCTAAATTTAATGTATATAGGCCCGTAAAGTAACAACAAAGCGAGAATGATACTTTATCTTGTTTACATGCCGGTATTCTTTGTCTAATCTCTGCCGGATAGTGTTCTACACGCGTTAAGACCGTCTTCATTTCACGAATTGTCAAATGCCATCTTGACATATTGACAAAGGAAATCACCTCCATAATTTTGGGAATAGAAGACAATAAAAGCAGACGAACTAACAAGAGTTGGGTCATCTAGAAGGTTTAACGGTTCAACGCTCGGTCTCGGACTGTCTAAACAGCTGATGAACATAAAAATAAGAAGATGGTCTTACAAATAATATCTAGACCATATAACAAATAATATCTAGACCATATAGCAAATAGCACTTGGTCCAAGTCATGCGGAGGAATCACTGGGCGGCCCTTCCAAGAAATTAACAGCTGAAATGCTTCATCTGGGGTGTACTCAGTTAAGGCTTCTGACAGGGCACTGTCATCTAAAAAACATATGCAGAAAATGAGAAAATATACAATGGTCCCACAACATGAAGTCTTTGTAGGGAAGACGAAGTACCTTACAGTTATGAACTGACATACAAAAGATACTCTTCGTTTGAAAACCTATAAAGCGGAAATCATCTTTTGCATGAGCATCTTGGCAGAAATCTGCTTGACCTGATAAAGAGGGGTAAATTTTCATAACTAGAAAATGATGGACAATAAGGCAACTTGTTTCAGTGCAACATGGTCGCGTGACCAACCCAGCTTTATGCCAATCTCCATAACTTACCAGAAAGTAGATAAGCAAACAAGAGCTGGGTCCTATAGAAACGAGTAAGAGCCCATCAAAGCAGGTGATAAACATAAAAAAGTCAACTCTGAACAGTATCAGTTAGAAATGTTTTTATAAATTCATCATTCATTGGTTTAATTATACAGGATATCCAGAAAGGTGAGGTCAAAATGATAGGGGTGATAAAGTGAGCCAAAATAATGTTAGTACTTCTCATAAAAAAGTTCTATTGCGCTTCCTTAGGGAGTTATTGACTTTCAAAGTAAGAATAAATAAAATATATTTCCTTTATAACTTTTAAACGGTTTTCTCAATAATAATGATATTTGGGCATTTAAATTAACTCACACCAATGCTTTTTATCATAGGCGCAGTACGTCATAATTATACAGGGTGAGACGATTTTTTTCGTTTATTGCATTATAATGCATTTTTTACAGAGGTGAAAAATTTTACATTTTGGTTTGACCGTTTAATTCCTTTAATATTTTTGTACACCATAGGTATACTTTATTTAAATCGATATCTTCTTCATAAAATCGCAATTTAAATCCAGACATACCAATACTGTATGCGATAAAAATTCAATTCTTTGAGAAAAATATAAAAATTTGGTAAAATTATAAAAGTCTTTATTTGTATTATACAGTTTAAAAGGCTTACAAACACCATTTTAAAAATGGTTACTACATTTTAATAATTTTCCCAAATAATGGATTTTTTTATTACATACAAAATGCTGGTATGTCTGGATTTGAAATGCGATTTTATGGAAAAACAGGATATTGATTTAAGTAAGGTATACCTTTTTTGTACAAAAATGATAAAGGAATTTATTAAACGGTCAAAGCAAAATTTCCAATTATTTGACTGTGTAAAAAATGTATACAATAAACGAAAAAATTCGTCTCACCCTGTATAATTATGACTAACTGCGCAATCATTTGCCAATGGAAAAAGGCATTGATATGAGTTAATTTAAATGCCCAAATATTACTATTATTATTATTGTTGCAACCTTTAAAAAGTTATTAAGGAAATACATTTTGTTTTCTAACTTTAAAGGTCAATAACTCCCTAAGGAAGCTGATAGAACTTTTTTATATGAAGTACTAACATTATTTTGACTCACTCTATCACCTCTATTACTTTTGACCTCACCTTTCCGGACACCTTGTATATATTTTTATTATATCGTTGTTACCATATTCTTAATTATTCTTTGCTATTTGTTAGAGAATTTATCATACAAATGTCATTTTTATCTTTTGTTTTTAAGCCAATTCTGCCAATTATTGCCACTTCAATTACATACTCGTATGTTATTGATAAAGGTAGTAGTTGATAGTTTTTTTTTAACCATTTCAAAGATAATTGCTATAATGTACTTATTTTTTTACCAAAGCTAATATTTCTCTAGCTAGCTATGAATAAGAAGATTCAAGGTAAAGTACTTTCATTATTCTTTTATTAAAATTTATTTTCATCTATAGTGAACTACTCGTTTAAATAAAATAATAATAGACTTGTCTTTTTTCTACAAAATCGAAGCGAATATCCTTGTACATTAACTTTATTTATTGTGCGTCAGTTATTTTTATTTGTTGGTTAATTTAATTGCAAAAATAATAATACTTTCATGAGTCGAAGCGGCTGTTTCATGGCCAACCACCTGTTTCTGATGCATTTATCTTCACTATAAATCTTAACAATAATCGAATATCTTATACAGCTTGTTTTGATATTAAAAAAAATCTTAATGACAAGCCTCACCTTTCTAATTTGTTATTTATTAAATAAATGCAATTTTAAATATATTTTGTCTTAGAATTGAAAGTAACAATTATTGATCGTACTTATCATGTAGTAAAATGGTATATGAAATATTTATTTATTTACATGTATTTATATTTTGGTAATATAAGTGAAATGTATATAGAAAGGGAGTAAGCAAGAGGGTGACATGCTATAGAACTGGAGTGTGTGCCTATAATATGCATAGTTTTCGAGATATCAGGCCTTGTGTGATTGTTTTGATATGTTTAGGCCCATTTACGACAGAAGTAAAGGTTTAAAGATTTTTTTTTATAAAAATTAAATCTGCATTAAAACCGGAATCTCGTCCATAATGGGATACAAGTGAGTTGGGAATTCCATTTTAGAAAACAATTTAATAAAAGAGTACAACTAAATGAAAACTATTCCATTAAACAAGTAACTTTTTGCCATAGGTAATTTTTTTGAAAATATGTTTTACTTTTTTATAAATTATTTGTGTAGTTGCCGTCAAAACTAATTTAAAATTTAAAAAGATACAATAAAAACTGTTCATATAGACACATTTGCCACCTAAATGCTCTCAATAAATTTTGTGTGTTGAGAATCAGCAGATAAAGATTAGACAAAGAACACCTACATTAAAACCTTCCCTGATGGGTTGACGCGTCGATCTTCTTTGCCGGTGCGTTAGATTCTGTTCTTTATCCTTTTCACACATTAAAAAAAAACATTTTAAGGTAAATAGATAAAGATAGTAGAAAATATGTTTTAAGAATATATATTTTAATATAAATATTTCATTATAAACCACAATTTTTCTAAATTCCGGGTTTTATTCAGTACTTTATGTAACAAACTAAACGGGTTTTTATGTGGTCAGTGCTTTGTTACTAAGTGTTAAACTTGTCTTGCCCAATATTTTTTCGGGAAAACAATTATTTTACTGTCTTGTTTACGTTGTTGTCTTGTAAACAAAAACGTCAGTAGTACACATTTAGGCTTTAGATAATAAATCTATGTTACTTTGCATCTACTAATTAAAATATTTGGAAAACGAATTAACAAAATTAAAAACAGTATAACTTTGTCGCCTGAAAATAGATTGCAACAAGAAATATGCTTAGAAATAGGTAAAAACCTAATATAGGACAACATCTGGTTTTATACTCGTTTATTTTTTGCTTTGGTTATTGTTCTGTAATAGATCTATTATCAGATCGATTAGATATCGATTATTTCCGATAATGCGGAACAGCTCAAACGAAACGTTGAGATGGTGATCAATCACTTTTGTTCGGAAAATGGCTGTTCATTTTTGCATTTGCAGCATAAATCAGCGTGATGCGGAAGTTAAAAATATAGATAAAATATAGTATGATAGTTCGAGATCACGGTATAGGGCAATGCACCTGAGCTAAAAAGTTCAGAAAATGAAATAATAAAGCGAGGTAGAAATCATGGCGGATTAATAACAGCGAAGCGGTTATGTACATAAATTTAATATTTATAAGGATTATCTGTAAGGCGTAATTAAAATTAGTGTATTTCTAACTTTAGGTTTCCTGAGTAGATTTCTTTATAAATCCATACATTGATGTAATCTACGTAAGATTTGTTTTATAGTGCCCTCTTAGATAGAAGTTGTATCTACAATGTTTATGAAAAAGAAGGTATTAAGACGTTCTTTAACAAAAGGATATATACCTTTATTATAATGCAGATATTGGTGTTAGTAATTTTAGTTGTTTCATTTATATTACAAAAGCCTATTTAAAATTGAGATAAACTCAATAATCGCATTAATTAAATATTTTGGCCAATACAATCCTGCCCTTATTAGTTTATTTATTATTAATAATATTCGATATGTTGGAGAATAGGTTCTTTAAATAATAATTTGCTTATTTTATTGTTATTACAAATAATAAGATAAACTAAATCTTTAGCGATAAATATGTAAACCTATATATAACAGCTAATGTACAATTCTTTAGCACTGAAAATAATTGCCTTCCTCCTGAATACACCATGTGCATTAACATAGGAGCATTAAAAAAATTTAAAAGACATTTTTACAGAATAAATTTCATTTTTAAATTTTCAGAATTTAATTTTGTAATACAATAATATCTCTGAAATTAGTTTGTTTACATCTTTGTTGTATTTTTTTGTGCGGTTGCTTCCTTTAAATTATCTCTAAATAAATGTAGGTTTTAATTAGTTCTGGTTAGTTTTAGCACTAAAAATAATAGCCTTCCCCTTGAATACACCAGTTCATTAAGATGGGAGCCTTAATAAACTAAAAAGACATTTATTTACAGAATAAATTTCATTTTTAAATTTTCAGAATCTAATTTTGTGATACAATAATATTTTTGAAATTAGATATTTACATATTTGTTTTATTTATTTTTCTGTGCTGTTGCCTGGTTTAAATTCTTTCTAAATAAATTTTGCTTTATTTCTTAAGTTTACTAAAACTTCTTTTATGAATCTTTACAAATTAAAAAATAATGCCTTTCCCTTTAATACACGAGGGCATTAAAATTAGAGCCTTGAAAAAATTGAAAAGATATTTTTACAGAATAAATTTAATTTTTAAATAATTAGAATTTAATTTTGTGATGCAATAATATCTCTGAAATTAGTTTTTTAACATCTTTGTTTTATTTATTTTTTTGTTCGGTTACTTGCTTTAAATTATCTCTAAATAAATGTAGGTTTTAATTAGTTCTGGTTAATTTGAGTACTGAAAATAATAGCACTCCCATTGAATACACCAGTCCATTCAGATAGGAGCCTTAATAAATTAAAAAGACATTTTTTACAGAATAAATTTCATTTTTAAATTTTTAGAATCTAATTTTGTGTACAATAATATTTTTGAAATTAGTTTGTTACATCTTTATTTTATTTATTTTTTTGTGCTGTTGCCTGGTTTTAATTCTTTCTAAATCAATTTAGGTTTTAAGTTTACTAAAACTCTTTTTATGAATCTTTATAAATTAAAAAATAATGTTATTAATTTAAAAAAATAACATTTAAAATTAACCACACCAAACTGCTTTTGGGAAATATTAGTAGACGTTCGTGAATTTATTCATTTGCTTTTTTTTAATCTACGAATTTAAAAAATGTAATATTTCCCAATACCAGACCATTTTAATGCATTTAAATTTAATTTCCCATCCATGGTAGTTATTGTCCCTGGCCCACAATTCACAGAAATAATGGAAAGTGAAAACAAGGAGGGAAAATATAAGACGTTTTATTTTTGCAGCTTGCATTTATTTTATTGATTTTTCATATTTTTCATTGAGCAGGTACTACCAACACTAAGTACCAGTTCTGACTACAAATGGACTACCCTTATTTAAAAGGAACCAAGCGCCATGATATTAGAGGTTAAATATGACGATGCTGTACTAAAAATAAAGAAATGATAAAATTTACTTAAATCTTTTTTAATTAATTTTTAAAGATGGCATTCAAGTAGCACTAGCATTTGGATCTTTTTACATGAAGTAAATTAAACCATTTTTCGAAAAATTTCGCCCTCAGCTTTTAACTTGTCCTGGTTCCTTTTAGTCAGCAGTAGTCCTAGGTCATCACCTGTTGAAATACTTTCGGGAAATATTTATGGATTTGTTGTTTCTGTGCTCAACCCAAAATTGTTTACATCGTAAGTACCATGTTTATTAAATATCGGAAATTTTTATCGTATTTCAAATACAGCTCAGTCGTTCACAGTTTGCTTTTGATACATCATCATGCTTTTACTCTTTAAATGTCGTTAGATGTTAGTTTAATGTCGTGTTTCCCCTTCTCCATTAAAATGGGTATTTTTTTTTTCGGATAATAAAAGAAATTAAAATACAATTAAACTAACATCTAACGACGACTAGGAATAAAAGCATGATGATTAATCCAAGCAAAACAATTGAACTGACTGAACATGACGAATACGATAAAGAATTTCCGGTAAATTTTAATAAACATGGTACCTACCTGCGATAAACAATTTTAGGTTAATTTTTAAGAAACAATAATCCATAAATATTTTTTTTTTTTTCAAAAAGTATTTCAATAGGTTACATTATTCGGACTACGCTATTTAAAAGGAACCAAGAGACAAATTGGCAAAAAATGAGGTAAAGGTACCATGCGACCTGAAAATGGTTTAATTTACTTCATGTAAAAAGATCCAAATGCTAGTGCTACTTGAATGCCATCTTTAAAAATTAATTAAAAAAGATTTAAGTAAGTTCTATCATTTCTTTATTTTTAGTACAGCATCGTCATATTTAACCTCTAATATCATGGCGCTTGGTTCCTTTTAAATAAGGGTAGTCCATTTGTAGTCAGAACTGGTACTTAGTGTTGGTAGTACCTGCTCAATGAAAAATATGAAAAATCAATAAAATAAATGCAAGCTGCATAAATAAAACGTCTTATATTTTCCCTCCTTGTTTTCACTTTCCATTATTTCTGTGAATTGTGGGCCAGGGACAATAACTACCATGGATGGGAAATTAAATTTAAATGCATTAAAATGGTCTGGTATTGGGAAATATTACATTTTTTAAATTCGTAGATTAAAAAAAAGCAAATGAATAAATTCACGAACGTCTACTAATATTTCCCAAAAGCAGTTTGGTGTGGTTAATTTTAAATGTTATTTTTTTTAAATTAATAACATTATTTTTTAATTTATAAAGATTCATAAAAAGAGTTTTAATAAACTTAAAACCTAAATTGATTTAGAAAGAATTAAAACCAGGCAACAGCACAAAAAATAAATAAAATAAAGATGTAACAAACTAATTTCAAAATATTATTGTACACAAAATTAGATTCTAAAAATTTAAAAATGAAATTTATTCTGTAAAAAATGTATTTTCAATTTATTAAGGCTCCTATCTGAATGGACTGGTGTATTCAATGGGAGTGCTATTATTTTCAGTGCTCAAATTAACCAGAACTAATTAAAACCTACATTTATTTAGAGATAATTTAAAGCAAGTAACCGAACAAAAAAATGAATAAAACAAAGATGTTAAAAAACTAATTTCAGAGATATTATTGCATCACAAAATTAAATTCTAATTATTTAAAAATTAAATTTATTCTGTAAAAATGTCTTTTCAATTTTTTCAAGGCTCTAATTTTAATGCACTCGTGTATTAAAGGGAAAGGCATTATTTTTTAATTTGTAAAGGTTCATAAAAGAAGTTTTAGTAAACTTAAGAAATAAAGCAAAATTTATTTAGAGAGAATTTAAAACCAGGCAACAGCACAGAAAAATAAATAAAACAAAGATGTAAATATCTAATTTCAAAAATATTATTGTATCACAAAATTAGATTCTGAAAATTTAAAAATGACATTTATTCTGTAAATAAATGTCTTTTTAGTTTATTAAGGCTCCCATCTTAATGGACTGGTGTATTCAAGGGGAAGGCTATTATTTTTAGTGCTAAAACTAACCAGAACTAATTAAAACCTACATTTATTTAGAGATAATTTAAAGGAAGCAACCGCACAAAAAAAATACAACAAAGATGTAAACAAACTAATTTCAGAGATATTATTGTATTACAAAATTAAATTCTGAAAATTTAAAAATGAAATTTATTCTGTAAAAATGTCTTTTAAATTTTTTTAATGCTCCTATGTTAATGCACATGGTGTATTCAGGAGGAAGGCAATTATTTTCCAGTGCTAAAGAATTGTACATTAGCTGTTATATATAGGTTTACATATTTATCGCTAAAGATTTAGTTTATCTTATTATTTGTAATAACAATAAAATAAGCAAATTATTATTTAAAGAACCTATTCTCCAACATATCGAATATTATTAATAATAAATAAACTAATAAGGGCAGGATTGTATTGGCCAAAATATTTAATTAATGCGATTATTTAGTTTATCTCAATTTTAAATAGACTTTTGTAATATAAATGAAACAACTAAAACTAACACAATATCATTATAATAAAGGTATATATCCTTTTGTTAAAGAACGTCTTAATACCTTCTTTTTCATAAACATTGTAGATACAACTTCTATCTAAGAGGGCACTATAAAACAAACCTTACGTAGATTACATCAATGTATGGATTTATAAAGAAATCTACTCAGGAAACCTAAAGTTAGAAATACACTAATTTTAATTACGCCTTACAGATAATCCTTATAAATATTAAATTTATGTACATATAACCGCTTCGCTGTTATTAATCCGCCATGATTTCTACCTCGCTTTATTATTTCATTTTCTGAACTTTTTAGCTCAGGTGCATTGCCCTATACCGTGATCTCGAACTATCATACTATATTTTATCATAGATTTGCTTGTTTCTTAAAAATTAACCTAAAATTGTTTATGTAGCGTAGGTACCATGTTTATTAAAATTTACCGGAAATTCTTTTATCGTATTCGTCATGTTCAGTCAGTTCAATTGTTTTGCTTGGATTAATCATCATGCTTTTTATTCCTAGTCGTCGTTAGATGTTAGTTTAATGTCGTGTTTCCCCTTCTCCATTAAAATAGGTATTTTTTTTCGGATAATAAAAGAAATTAAAATACAAACGAAAGCCATAATTAAGGCCATTATCAATTATTATATATATATATATATATATATATATATATATATATATATATATATATATATATATATATATATATATATATATATATATATATATATATATATACTACTACAGTGTGTCCCAGAATAGGTGTTACAAGAGGACAAATAGACCAAAAATTTTTGAATTTTAAATCGAAATTATGGGAAAACTGGTCGCTTGGTCATAAACTAATAAGTACAAAATTTTAGTCCATTTGGTATTATACAAGGTAAGTTTTATAACTAAAAATATGAAAAATGCCCAGGAACTAATTACTTTTATTTTTAAAAATAGAACAAACTTGTATAAGTAAATGTTGTAGAAAATTGAATTTTATGTCAAAATTAAAAGTTAAAGAAAAATATAATGGACAATTTTTTACATTACGCATTACAACTTAATTAATTGGCAAGGGGAAACAAAATTTAACAGAAAACTTAATAATTTTAAATATTGTTGTAATATTCGCTACCTTAAGCCAAGTATTTTAAAAACTGTTAATGCATAAGATAAGTTAAAAATTAACAAAAATATTTTTTTACTTTAATTCCCAAACTTTAAATTTTGATATAAAATTTAATTCTTTACAACATTTACTTATACAATTTTGTCCTATTCGTAAAAATGGTACTTTACTCTTGGGCATTTTTCATATTTTTAGTTATAACTCGCCCTGTATATTAGCAATTGGAGTAAAATTTTGTATTATCAGTTTTAGACCATGCGACCAGTTTTCCCTAAAGGACGTTTATAAATTCTAAAATTTTTGGTTCATTTGTCCTCTCGTAACACCTATCCTGGGAGACACTGTATAAATACTAAAGGTTATTGGCCTCAAGAGGATCACTTGCTTAAGAATATTTTTATTTTGGAATTTGCAAAAAATAGTTGATTTCAAAGTAAGCGACTCCCCTGTCAATGTTTTTCTTTGCGAATTAATTAAAATTTTATTATCAAATTACAACTTTGCAAAAATGTCAGCCTTTTTCTTATATTTGTATGGAAGATTTTCAGATACCCCTATATAAAAAGTCTTACAAAAAAATTGTAAAGTTAGAAAAATTGAACTAGATATTTGTTGCAAAAATGTCACAAATTAACAAAATTTGGGATTTGTATATAAACTTTAACTAAATGCAAAAAATATCAATAAAGAATTTGCTTTTAAAACCTAGTTTTTTTTAGAAAGGGGCAAACTAAAAATCAACTTTTATTTGCAAATTTTAAAATAAAAAATACTTTACAAAAGTGTTTTTTTATCCAATAGCTTTTAGAATATCTTTGGGGAGGTTGCCAGTTCTTACTTTTCAGATAAAGGAACAAAATTGAAAATTATAGTCAATATTTTAGTAAAACTAGACTCTGTCATATTGACGTAATATAAGCCTATGCAAAATATTTCTATTTGATTTGGTAACAAAGGTTCTGTTGAAATATTATGGTTTGTAAGCAAATGCGATTAAATCTCGCAGAGTAAATAATATTGTTTTGTTACCATACCCAAACTACATTCTAATTAACATTTACAACAAATTAAGGTATTTTGAAATAATTATTTTGCAATAATTCATTCATTCAATTCAGTATGGCAGTTTACTTTCTGATATGTCATCTGATATATGTTGCGTGAAAAATAATTTATTGCCACTAGGCTACTGTTATCGAGCTATATGGTTATTAGGCCAAATGGTTATATTGTAAATTATAGATATTTGATTAATATAACAAAAAGTAAATTATAGATAGCAATATTGGTTTTATTTTGTTGCGGATCATTTAACAGATAAGGTACCTGCGGCATATAAGGCCCACCTAATCGTTAAATGTAAAAAAGAAACTTGAATTATTTAAGAAAGTTAAGCAAAATTGTGTTTATATTAAAGATTGCCTATCTGTTGTTAAAATAAAATATAAATAAAATTACAAAAAGAGATATGGAGTCAACTCTAAAAATTATTAACCCTTGTTTATGGGCCTTATTAAACCACCATCGTAAATAAGGCCCCAAAATATTTTTTTTTGTTTTAAAGAAAATAATTAAAGAAAATTTTAATATTTCTCATCCTAATAAATCTTTGGTTTATTAGTTATATTTAGTTGCCTTCCTCATGGGCTTATTTTTTATAAAAGTATAGTTCCAAGTCGGAAATACATAGCTCTTAGAAGTAAGGCTTATATTCCTTTGCTGTACCCTTTCTTAAGCCACTGGTCTTAGTATGTTCTGAAGCTACCCAAGCAGCACACAAGTTTTCTTTTATTGACTTTTATAAGCTATGACCTATATCCAGTGGGCCTTATTAGCTGCTGAAAATAATATTAAAAAACACCAATGTACAACAAAATAACTTTTTGCCTTTAAAAAAAAACGCAAAATTTTGAACAGCGATAACGAAAAATTTACTTAAAAATATTACTTTATTTCTAAACAAAAATAAAATCCGAATACTTATAGTTTTCTTCTGGCAATAATTATAAATCCTTATGATGATACAGCACCCTGTCTCAAATTCTTCGCTACGGAAAAAGGCAGCGCGTAGCAGCCTCCGCTTACTTCCCGTGACATTGGTCTTACGCATGTATGGGTAACGTTTAAACCTGAGCCCATATATTTAGCTGAAAATTTTTAAATGTGGTCCTTATTAAACCCCGGGCCTTATATGCCTCAGGTACCTTATTTAAATATGTATTTTTTTTTCTTACCATGTAACTCCATGATTTTTATATTCTTTGCTCCGCCGAATACAGTTTTATGACCATAAATAAAAAATAAAATTTTTAGGGATTATATAGCTGAATCTACCTGGGGGACAGTTTTTGGATAAATGATGAATCACTTTATCGTCAAATCACAAGTTTTACAAAAATATCTGCCTTTTTAGGGTATAATTAGAGGCATCTAAAAGTATTGCATAAAAAAATGGGTAAAAAATTCACGTGGCTATAGTTTTTTGAAAAATATATACAGGGTGTCCCACTAGGAACTGCTGCGATCGATTTCTTGAAAAGTGGGCTTCGGAAAATTTTAAAAATTGGGCAACTTTATAAAGCTAATGGGGGACGTACCACTAAAATATACTGACAGTTTTAGCACTTTCGGTTATACCGGAAGTTAATGTCAACTTCCTTATTTTAAATTAAAATAAAAAACCTACATATGACTTATTTCTTACATTCTGCGTAATTTTCTAAACATATTTTATGCATAATGTCCTATAACTGAATCTAACCGTTTATGACTTTAGGTCAAAAATGACGTTTGCAAGCCATTACATACCCATTATTTTTTTCTAAACAAAAGCATTTAACTATTAAATCAATTTTCTGATTTGATAGTTAAATGCCATTAAAGTATCAAATTCCTAGGGATGACCATATGTCTAACTCTATTAAAAATTGGATATATCACTATTTCTTTTTAAAAGTTGTTCTTCTGGGAATTTATTTTTATTCCTTCCTAGTTGGTGAAAATTGTGCTTTTTTTTAAGAGAAAATTTTCGTTTTTTGAGGAAAACTGTATTTTTTTCATATGAATAGTTTTAAACAATTTATTTTATTATTTTTGTATTTAGAAGACACTATACATGTAAGGTCTTCTTTAAGTTTTAGTTTAGCTTAGAATAATTTTGATGAATTGATTTTTCCATAAACGGGCATTATGAATATTTACATATTTGACATTAACAATTATGAATTTTAAAAGCCACGTTTATTTAAATAGTTTAACCACTGACAGGTTATTTCTTTTTTGGCAGACTTTGAAAAAAAGGGCTAAAATTTTTCCATTTCTTGCTAGAAGTGGCCAAATATCATAAAATCCCTTCCATCCCATTCTACTTCCTATTTTTTTATCTTTCTTAAGATGGTTTTACCCTTATTAAACTTCTTGTCAAATAAGTTTATTTAAATATTTAATGCACATTTTTTGAAGTCAAGGTTGTAAATTAAAAGAAATTATTTGGTAAACTCCTTTGAAACAAGGCTACCAACTGAGGGAATTCTGGCAAAACAACATAATATGTTGTAAAAAGCATATATTTTATTTATATTAGCACATTTGAATGTTGGCCTTTTAAATCTTTAAGTAAACACTTAATGAAAACCACAACAAAAACCAAACACCATGCCAACCACCATAAAATTGAGGTTAAGTAGTTCACAACTGTGTTAGTTTTTAATACATTGGGTTGGTAGTTTTGCCTTAAAAATTTGAAGAAAAATAGGACATGTTCTAATCCTCTAAACAAATTTGACAAGGCGTTCCTTTGATATTCATTTTACTGTTTTAAACTGTTAAATTTATTCAAGGTAATTTGGTACAACTTATTTGACGAGAAGTTGGATAAATGTAAAACCAGCTTTAGTAAATAAACTACGCTGTTGATTAGTGTTTTTGTTTTGGATGACCAAACAATACACCTAAGATTATTATACAAAGTCTTAAGTTTAAACGATTTCCTAAGTAGTTTTAAAATTAAATTTACTGTTAGATATGTTAAAGTAATCTTAAGATTGCATTTAATTAACTCAAAAGGTGTTTGTCTTAAGTGTACTCGTCTAATGTAAATATGGTAATATAATCCATAATGCTGTTTGCGATAAAACTTCTACCTACCATAGATGGTGTTGCAGTTATATAAATGACGTTTTTTTTCTTTTAGTTACACATGTATATTTTATATTTATCAAAAGCAAAGTATAAAGAAAGTCTCCAAATAAACGGAAAAATAATACCACAAATTCCTTAGGCTAAAATTTAAGTATTAACTTACCTTAGTCCAAAAGTGGTTGCTTTCGGAGATACAAAGTGTCAAAATTTCATTTTGGCATTAGTTTTTATAAGGGGCAATTTATTTGGAGGTACTTTTTAAAAAAGATTAAAAAATTTAAAAAATAACTTTATTAAGTAATATTTTTTATCATACGGAAGAAATATATCTTATATTTATTTTTTAAAGATTATGGCGTTTAAATGTTGGCCTCAACTGCGCCTTACATGGTCTGTTCTTAAGCTCCAATTTCTAAGCGCCAAATCAATTGAAGGGTTTTTAGAAAAACCGCATTTTTTGGCAACATTGTATCAAGAAATATCGTAGTTTGTTATCTAAAAAATATTTCAATCAAAAACATCAATTGTCAGCCTTATTCGTACAGTAAAAGTATGGATTGTTCGGCAAAAACCGCACTTGTCTTGACCTGTGTTTTTACAGGACGTAACAGTGTTTAAAAATGGAAAAATAAAAAATTTGAAAAAGACCTACATACTCTTAGCAAAGTACTTAGCAAAAGAGAACATACCAGATTCTTTAATGCCCTGCGACCAACAGAATCAAACATTGCCTGAATTAAGCGACGTCGATCCCGAAGATAACAGCAGTGAGTGTGACGAGTAGAAAATGATATTTACATATTTAGAATATAGGCTTAAGTTTGTATTAAACATCGAATGATTATTATTTAAGTGAACTTTCTTTTATCATATTCCAGTAGAATAGATTTTCTTTGTAAGTTCATTTTCATTTATGATATTAAAACGTTTTTAAATTTACCATACCATAAATTGTCTTATTATGTATTTTCATCTACTAACCCTCCAGGAGCCGTCTTTTGAAATAGTTATTATCTAAGAAGATAAAAGGTTTTTTTTAGTTTTCTGTAGAAAGCTTTTTTTTGACAAATGCGGTTTTTGCCAGAAACCCTTTAATTCGTCAGATCATCACGTACACTTGCAGCTACTGCCGCTATATTTTTGGCACTACGTGCTAAATGTGGCTCATTTGGTTAATTATCCAATAATGAAAATTGGAGTTCAAATTTTTGTTATGGTACAGCGAATAGTCGGCTCAGTACGCCGATTATGCGTGGACCATAAGTGGCCCGAAGCTGACGAAACGCATTTCTTGGAGAATAATAATTTTCATAATACAGTTAAACAACTTTTAGACGTTGTGCCGGGGGCTAAGTCTTTTTATCATAAATTGCCTAACAGCACTGAATACAAGTACCTTGACAGTTTAAAATTTGGACCCTCTCATCTATCCAAAAATACCTACTAAAAAAATACCTCCAAATAAATCACGCCTTATAAATATGAGGAGCTCCAGATTAAAACGTAGATTTTATTAAATTTAATTTTTAAGAGTATTTCACAATTTTTTTCCTTCTGTTTTATTATTTATGTTTAAAAAGTTTTTAATTGAAATATATTACATATTTTGATTAAATATGATTTTCTTTTTAAATTCATAAATAAAAAACGTGCAATTTGTGGAGTGTTCTAAAAATTGTGTTTTATCAAAAACTGCGTTTTAATTTGGAGCTCCTCAAATAATTTGGTCACAGTATTCGTCTAGAGAGGTCTTTGGGATCAGCTTTCAACTTTATTCTAAACTGTACAAGTCGCCATTTGCGATGTCTTGTACAAATTAAAAACTAAATAACTTTTTGTACTCTGTATTGAATTCCTAAATACAAATTCCTGTTCTAAAATGGATTTTACCTAAAAAAGTTATAATTGGTAAAAATTTAATAGAGCAATCGTTTTTGATATTTAATAATTTTGATAATAATTTGATTAAATCAAATTATTATACCTTTTAAGTTAAATATGTTAAAAAATAATATTTTTTATTTAAAAGTAAAGTACAGGGGCGCAAAAAAGTTATTTTGTTTTAAATGCCTTCAAGATACATGAAAATTAAATTATACAATAATAATGAGAACAGATTTGAAATGTTTACCTTTACACGTATTGTAATAATACAAGAAAATTTAAACAAGATCAAAATTTTGACAATATTTATCTCGCAAATCATCCACTTTTAGACTAGAGGTACGTTGAGTTGATATTTTAGCTTCAGGGAATTGTGATTGTAGTGTTGCCGCATCTTTTGGAGACACCCTGTATATCTAGTCATCATTGCTGTGGACCAGCTAGCATAAAGATTAAAGCCAATGCAAAGATTAATAATGTTTTAATCATACCTACTCTTTGGCCAAGAACTGTATGCGAACTTTGAAGATGTTTAGTCTTTTAAGCACAAAAAATATTTCCTTTGTTAATCTTTGTTTTTCCCAGTTCTATCTATGGAGCACAGGTTTTAATAATATTAAGAATGCTGACCCTATAAACTTTTAGGCTTAAAGTACGTGTTGGTTTTTTAGCCATTTATAATATTAAT
Source organism: Listronotus bonariensis (assembly GCA_014170235.1). Lineage (NCBI taxonomy): Eukaryota > Metazoa > Arthropoda > Insecta > Coleoptera > Curculionidae > Listronotus > Listronotus bonariensis. The sequence goes on along the minus strand of JACEGR010001121.1, from coordinate 64,284 downwards.
TCCGTTTTACAAAAAAACTATCGTCAATAGTATGTTGGTTATATATTTTGGTAATTTTCTAACAGAAATTGCAGAACCATCAATTTTGACTTTTTTACGATTCGAGAAATATTAAAAACAATTTTATATTGCATATTGTGTATCCAAATTAAATTTTATTGATACTAACATAAAGTAATACTCGTACTTACATAACTATTATAAAAAGAATTATTGTAATGGATACCTATAATTACACATTAAAACAAAAACAGGAAATTTGCAAATTTTATACAATTATCTAGAAAACGCATAAACAATAAAAACATTTAGCAAAAAATTTATAACACCGCTGTTACCTAAGACAGTCGCCTAAGTGGTTGTAGAAATTGCATGCTAATAATTATGCGTGCATTTTAGTTACAGTAATACTGCTAAAGAAATGAACTTAATAGATTAAATTAATTATTTACCAATAATTTTTTTCTTTTTACATTTTTTATCACCAATTTACACAATTTAAAACAAACCATTATCTGCTTATATGGGTATGGGCGCCAATCTAACAATTAGGTAAGAAGACAAAATGTTTGCAGTAAATAAAATTTTATTTAATTTTTTGTCTATATTATGTTATACAGGCGGTTTAGGTTTTTTGACGCTGTGTGTATTTATACTTATACCCATACCAGTAAGATATACTTGATAAAAAAAACGGCTTGCTTCTTTATTAAGAGGACATTATCCTGCCATTAAGTTCCGTTTTAATGAAAATGACTGTATTTATCATGTCAGTAAAAAAATCTCTAATTGCGTCACAGATATTTTTCCTTAATTTTATTTTTTGTCATCTGTGACTTTTAAATTTTTGTTTTGTAACTGCCATCTTCATTTTGCAAATTAAACGATTTTAATACAAGTCTTTATTTTTATAATATTCACTGGCTTTAATTTTTTTTTCACAGATCTTATTTATTTAATTTTTACAATAGTTTTTTATTTAGAGTTTTTCATAAAATTCAATATTATCAGGATGTGGATCATCCTCAAAATTGACCTAAAAACTGACTAACAAAAATAGCAAATTTATCACGGTGAATATGTTTGACTTGATCATAACTTCGCCTGACTATGCAATTTTAAGACGAGATTTATGACGTCATATACAAAATAGTTTAGAAAGGTTCACGTATTTTTTTGATAACGCGGAGTCTCAAAACAGTCAAAATAAAGCCATTCTATTGGTTTAATTTGACAGTTTTGACACTCGGCTAACCCAGAGACTAAGCGGCTCTCAAGGCACTGTTAAATGTTTTTAAAACACATGTCTTCCATGATTGTTGTTTTGTTGTCTTATTTTTTAATATAATGTTTGGACGACATTATTGTTTTACATAGCACTCAGAATACGACATGACCCACTTAGAAATTTAGTCAGTAAGATAAATTTGCTTAAATTTGCCGGACAAATCCTTTTTTATTTAATAATATACTCTTATTTTATACTTATCTAGAGTTATTCAGTGAGTACAAGTTCTTCTTTTGTTTAAACGATAATATTTATTAAATAAATCATTAATGTTTTTTTCTACATTTAATAACAAAAAACGGTAAATATTTGAGACATTTTAATGTAAAATAATATTGACTTAATTAATAATTCTATTAAAAAAATCTTTAAAACATTATTAACTTTTTTTAAAATTATAACATACTAGTCGACCTGTGCCCACTTTGTTGAGCGTTAATTAAATATTTTCGCTAACTTAATATACATATGTCATTAATTTTTCTCTAATTGTGAAAGAATTTTTATGATCGTTACAGTATTTCCGAAGATTAGCCCTTAGGGCACCCTCATACGGTCAATATTATTGTGGCAATATTAATATTTATCAATAATATTGAAGGTGTAAGAAGTATATTTAAAGGATATTATAGTGTCACGTCAATGTCATATTATATTACGTCAATAATATTGCCTCAATAATATTGACCGTGTAAGGGATGCTTTACAAACAAAGAAACAATTATAGTTACAAATTTTACCCCTTTATAATATTGGTATAAATTGGTAGTTAGGATCATTTCCAACAGAAATTACAGAAGAGTGTTCATTTCTAAAGTTCTCTGCAGAGCATACTAAATTGGAAGAAAAAAATACAATTTCGTGTTGTAAAGTTTACACCACAAGAAAAAAAATATTTTTATGACACGTCTAGCGCTAAAAAAACATTTTATTGCAGCATAAAAGCTTTTCAAGGCTTAATAATTACTAAGTTTTATTTTTGGTCATAAATCTTTGGCCATTATTTTTGATTATTTTAATTAAATAATTAATTATTTTCTATATACGTAAGTATATTTTAACAATGCCAATGTAAAAGTCTTCCGTTACTACTACTTATTTTACCATAGAAAACGTGTTTAATTGGCGGCCTTCAAACTTTATATAGAAACAATGAAATAATAATTTATTGTAAGTATATGTTTAATTCCCATTATATCTAAAATGACTTTATCTCCATATTCTACGTGTATATTCACAATATTATTAGCAGTATTTCCATATTTGCTAACATCATTGTTTTACCTGTATAACACATTAAAATTTTAAACGGTTAAAAATAATCCTACTTAGGGAGGTTTCTATAAAATAATTTTATTAACCACAAAAACATACAGTGTTTCCAAAAAATTAGAAAAGACTCAAATATACCAGGGAATTTTTAACCAAACTGGACGAAATTTAGTACTTCAGGGTAAAACCATACTCTGTATTCAGAGTTAATAATGGCCATATTTACAGATCTTTAGTATCGCTCAAATCAATTTAAAGTTTTTAAATATTTAAGTAACATTTTACCTATTTTTAAACGGTTTTACTTAACTTTACCTGTTTGTTGATATTTATTTGTTGGGGTCAAATCTAGTATTTGGAATTTGACCCCCTTCCTGAAGACCGATCGATTTAAAATCTGGTAGACACTCTTAATCTTGATTACCATACAATATATTTTTTTATGATTGTAAAACCAAAATGGCCGCCGATACAAAGTGGGGGATTACATATTACTTCACTACAACCTCAATATGGGTATCAAATGAAAGGATTTGATTGGTAGAATAGAGCTCAGTATAAAAAAAATGAAATCCAAAACGGCCGCCGCCACAAAATGGCTAAATACCTATTTTTCCACAACTACCTCAATATGGGTATCAAATGAAAAGGCTTGACTGGTAAAATAGAGCTTACTATAAAAAAATCCAAGATTGCCGCCGCCACAAAATGACGAATTACATATTTTCACAACTACCCCAATATAAAATCGTTGGTTACTTCTGGTTAGTTATAGTGAGGTATTAAATAAACTCAATACAATGAGAAGTATTAACTAAAAACACATCTAAAAACTTGAAATAAAATTATATAATAAAAAATATGTTAAATGGTTTTATTGTACTAAAAGCTAAAAATAATTCGGCAAGTCCTAGCTACCAGATTGCACCAATCTTCTCATAAATCTGGGGTATTAATAAGACAAATCACACACAAAATCATTGGGCACATGAAATTTTTATTATAAAATTTGCTCTTCGTACGCTACCCCCAACAATTTTATTATTTGTCTGATCATTACCCTAGATTAATGAAAAGGTTGGTGCGATCCAGTAGCTAGGACTTACCGAAATATTTTTGGCTTTTAGTAAAATATTACCGTTTAACATATTTTTTTTACATAATTTATTTAAGTTTATTATTTTATTCCCAATTTTTTTACTATACAATAACATGAATAGAGTTGGGTCGAATATTGAAAATCGGTATTCGAATACGAATACCGGAAAAAAGTATTCGAATACCGAATATTTGAATACTTGCAAAAAAAGAATTCGAATACTCGGTATTCACGGAATCGATATTCATATACTGGAAAAAAGATTCGAATACTAGAAAAAAAGGTCCTTACCTCATTTTTACACCTACTTTTTGTTTTTTGTTTCCTTTTGGTATTCTACTCGTGACAATTATGATATTCCAATATTGCTTACACATTCCGGTATTCGAATACTCGGAACGCCGGTATTCGAATACTCAAAAAAGTATTCATCGAATACTTCAAAAGTATTCGAATTCAGAATCCCGAATACTAACCCAAAAAGTATTCTGTTGAATACCAAACACACAAATGTCTTCGAATACCATTCGAATACCGGCAAAATGTATTCTGAATACTATTCAGAATACTGAGTATTCGAATACGACCCAACTCTGAATATAAAAGGACTTTTTATTTCAGTATTAAAAGCAAAAAGGAAGTTTAATTTAGTAAAAATAATAGATGAAAGTGCATAGGAACGTGTTACCTATTACACCTAGTAACTTTCAAATGGGTTGAAATGTTGCAAAACGTCATTGTAAAGTTTTGCTTTAAACTAGCACGCTGCAAGGAAGGCATTTTTACATTAAGTGTTGGACTTTTTCTGTTTATAATATTGCATGTCTTTTGTTAATAATGGGTATTACTGTTTATTTCATTTAGTTATTTAATTTATGTCCCAACTGTCAAGCCATCAATTTAAAATTTGCCAGGTGTAAAAGGTAATTACTACACATTTATTATTTTTACTAAATTAACCATTTTTGTTTGCTAATAATATTTATGGGGAAAAATTGGACATACCATTGTATAGCAAAAGCAGCAGGAATCTAATGCACCCCGCAAATCCTCCCTCAATTTTCTTTAAAATAAGTTAAGATAACTTCACGAAATCAAAACTTTTATTTTGTTTATTGAAAATTCTATCAACCTCTTTTAATTTTTTTTAACATATTTTAAAAAAATTAATAGTGGATTTTAGACATGCATTTTACCCCTAAAAAGTGTTTAATGGCCGATAAAAAAAATAAGTGTATCTTATTTTTCATGTTTTACGCCATATTACAGTGTTATCAATTTTAGCGAGGACACTTGGAATAGTTTTCTTGTAAGATATTTGAGCGTTTCCAAAGTTTTTAGACACACTATGCATAGATTTTTTTAAATGTTAAAAAATGCTACTAATATTAATAAAAAATAATGTTACTGGTCTTTACACTGGTAACATGTTTTATTATTTGCTAAATAAGAAACAATAAAGATTTAATCCCATATTATAAAGAACCATTTTGTTGAATAAGTATGTGTGTAAGCTCAAAAAAATATTATGGAGCGGTTTATGTTTATATTCGTACTCCCACATTTACACTGTTTTTTTCAGTGAGTTCGACAAGCTTAACAAAGATGACGTCTACCACAACAACGAATTAGCCTTTAGAGTAGCAGAACATCATTTGGGCATTCCAGCACTTTTAGAACCAGAAGACATGGTGGAATACGAAGTTCCAGATCGTCTATCTATTTTAACATATCTGTCACAGTTCTACCAGACATTTGAAAATCAAAGAGGTAAGTATTTATTTAAAACATTCTTTTAATTATATACAGTGTGTCCAAGATAAGGAGCCTAAGCATGAGAATCTCAGTACCTATTGGAGATACAGTAAAGTAATTAAAATATGACATGTGATACATCCTTGAAGTTGTAATAAAAAAATGGGGATCAAGATTACAGGGTGTACTTTTTTCGAGCCATATAAAAAATAAAGTTGATGATGGTTTCTGAAACCGAAACGTCGGGTACTAAAATCTAAAAATACCATCATGTAGTAGCTAAAAGTGCCCAATGAAAAGTGCTATTAGTTTTTTTATATCTCTTCAAATAAAGTCAGAAAAATAAAATCGATATAGATCAGAGTGCGTTTTGCCAAATATCTCAGCAGGCCATGAAAATTTTTCCGAGTTTTTAAACGGCATGTAAATAAGCTTTAAAAAAACACAACTTTTTCCCTAATTTAACCTAAGCTGTTATATATATATATATATATATATATATATATATATATATATATATATATATATATACAAAAGTAGTTAAGTAAGTAAAAAAAATAGAAATAACTGTCGGTTCGGTAAGAGTATCAGCTTTTGGTCGCAACATCCGGAAACAGAGAAACTACAACAGTTCACTCATGGATATAAATATTGCATATGCTCGATTTTCTCCATTAGCTTGAATACAAAAATGCTTTAATTTAAATGGTAATATCTCTTTTAATAATATGGTTATTAAGACAACTAAAAAAATGTTAAAGAAAGGTGAAGCTATAACTTAGGCGTAACCGTTGTTACAATACAGTCTACTATTCATTCTACAGGGTATTAAAAGTTGTTGGCAAAAGTAAATAATTTTTAATCGCCCTGTGCGATGTCCTGTTGAAAGGCAGTAATCTTATTTGCGAATAAATTATACCCTTACTTATTTGTGATGTTTTATCATCACAAATTTGATTACTTTCTTTCAACAGCACATCATACAGAGAGTTAAAAAATTATTTATTTTTTCACTCAACTTTTAACCACCCTGTAAGATGTATTGTTAACAGTAAATAACAACGGTTGCACCAAAGTTATAGCTTCGCCTTTCTTTAACATATTCTTTTTTAATTGTCCTAATAACCTAAGTATTAAAAAAGTTATGGCCATTTAAATTAAAGCATTTTTATATTGAAGCCTATGAAGAAAATCTAGCATATGCGACATTTTTGTCCATGAGTATACATTACATTAAAAGTGTGGAAATGTAAAAAATTTTACACGAGTGGAAATATTGTTGCATAAGGCATCAGTCCAGTGCGACAAACCCACGAGTTTAACAAAGTCATTTTTACACAAGTAATGTACTTTACTTTTCTACGACCACAAATTATTCACCAAAAACTCAATTTTAAGTTAGTTAAAATAAAAAACAAATTAAAAACTTTGCGTCACTAGGGTGATATGTTGTACTTTTCCTCACTGCGGTATATTATAATGTCAATATTTAATCAGTCAAAAATAACCTACCCAGTTGCTTTGTAGAACTTTCATCATTTTAGAATTAAAAAATTCTAACTTAAAAAATATTGCATGTTTTTTTTAATGTAGTTCCAATTTACAGTCTGATAACTTCAAATTTATTTTAAATAACAATATGACAGCGATGATAGCTGTTTTTTGTTCTAGCTAGCGTAATGGATTATACTATGCTATGCTATGCTATGCTATACTATTTTTACATGTGGTCGAAAGAAAACATTATTTTCACATTTGGTCCGTGACCCAGCAACAGATTTTCGTGACTAATTTCCTCTCAGTCCATAACTCGTAAAATGCTTCAAGAGGGTTGTACATAAATTGTTGTGAGCGTCAGCTGCCGCGCCGTTGGTGGAATTATACAGGGTGCTCCAAAGAAAAGATTCATATTAAACTTGTGTTTTTAAATGGAACACCCTGTATATTAGTTTGGTTTTGGATTGAAGAAATAAAAATTACCTTTATTTTATTAGCAATACCTATACCAACAATGTAAGGTTTTTAAGATATTTAGTACTTTTGAAAAATTCTTGACAAAAATAAAATTTTAAGCGTGTCTTCGAAAGTTCTTACCAAATGGGAAATTTTTAATTATTAACTTTACGAAAAAATTTACCTCTTCATAAAAAGTTTGGCTTGATAAAATACATTTCCATAAAAGTAATTGTATGTCAGATGTACAGGGTGGCTTAAAAAATACTTTTTACCAAATTAATATACTGGATATTTCCTTCCTACGGCACGAAACATTAAAGGATGATTTGTTATGTCATTTTATCAAGAAAAGCCCCTATAAACATATGTCCAAAGTTGCTTCGTTTCTGAGATACAGGGCGTTATACTTTTATAGGCTTTAAAAAAGAGCTGTCTTTAAATTCTTTAGAATGGTCAATTTCTTAAGATATTTTTTTTACCTTTCCCATAATGAATCTTTGTCATTACTATAAAAGACAATGTTAACATTTTATACAAACAGCAGCACCAATAGAAACATCAAAATTTAAGTAATGTGTATTAATATTTAATACATTCTGTAAACTTTAGTCACCCGAACCACACACGGGTACTGCCAAATGTGAATAATACCATGAATACCAGTTTTAAAATATACATTTTATTTAAGTCTGTAGTAAGTTTTTCTTTAGTTTAGATCATTAAACAGCAATTATTTCATCACAATTCGTGCCAGTGCAATGACTTGTTCTTAAGTAATTTATGTGCGAATCAACACGTTATGCAACAGCGCTGCTCTTTTTATTTTGTTCTCTTTCCTGCCAAGCAAAACCGTGTATGGTTTATAACTAACTTGGTTTGTTCATCTTTTAGTATATGGTAGATGATTTGGAAATTTTTTGATCTGCCTTAAATGCTTCATACTGTTTTTAGTAATAATTAAATATTAAGATACATTCTTCTCTTAAATATTATATTCTTTATTTGTAAGAACAAAATATTAGTTTCATTATCTATGTACAAAGTCTAATAATAGGTTTCTTGTTTGCAACCGTTCGGATTCTGCGCATGTCAAATTTGTCTTTCCAGCAGTAGTTTTTAGATGTTGGAAACATGTTTAAAAAGTTTGCAAACTTTCTTCAAACATTACTGACAAATTTTTAACATAACCTTTCTTGTATTTATGTGTAAGCAGTCTGCACGCCTTGTTTATTTTTCGTTTCATCAGAAAACTGTTTCCAACATTTCTGACTAATTTTTGTAACAATTTCTGCGTTTTACGATTGTTGCTAACATGTTTCCAACATTTTGCTGGAACAAACCTAGTGACATTTAATTTTTTATTTAAATGTCATAGCAATAAAGCAAAAACGTTTAGCTTAAGAGGCAATAGGGAAGTAAACGGTTGTTACCTAATTAATTAGTTTTGAGTTAAGTTCTGTACGCAAATTTAATTTTGTAAAGTTTTGCATTCGAGTGTAGGAAGAATTTTTTCTAATTTTGACGAATTTGGGGAACTTTAAAGACTGTATGAGTTCAGAGATCAAGGAAAAATTTTATACTATAACATAAAATAAATGAATGATGAATGAATGTTAATAGGCATAGGGTTTATTATCGTATATTTTATTAAATTTTAAGACTTTTTGCTTTTCTAAGTAATAAATACATTATACTGTTTTACACTATTTTGCCTACATAGTTTATTATATACAGTGCAATTCCTATAAGTAATTAGTTGAGGCGTGTATATTTTCGATTTTAGCCATCCCAATAAAAAAAATCTAATGGATTGAGGTCCGCAGATCGGGATGTCACTTTTGTTGGCCCTCTTCGACAAATTTTGACATGTTTTGAAAATTATTAGTACAGAAATATCGAAATCATAAAGAGTTTGTTCTTAAAAAATGGCTATTGATGACACTAGATTACATTATAATACACAAACGTAAAAAGCTTTCTTTAGTAGCTTTTAGTGTAAATAATAACATAAAATGATGTCTTGTATTACTGTATTCTTACATTTTGGACTAAAGTCGGGTTAATTTTATTATTTCATTAGTATGTAGTTTTCAAGAAGTAGTGCCAGTCTTTCTTCACTTTATTTACAGTTCAAGTTGAATGAAGTTGAACATCCAACCCATTTCGTTGGTTTAGTGCGCGGATTTGGAAACATACTACATGCAGATGTTTTCCATTCTTCCCCAGATCTCTTATCAATGTGCAGTATAATAAAAAATTGCAGGTCAACCAAGTACCAAAAAATATTTTTTTGTTTTTGTCCATCAGTTTATTTTATGTGACATCCCCAATATTCCACTATAAGGTACCAATAATTTTTTTCCTAGCGATTGCAAACAAAGTTTAAAGTTGAGGCCCCTCATAATATGTTCAGCATTGCATTCGTTGCTTATTTTTTAATTTCTAGGAATTTATAATGTTTACACTAAGATCACTTAGCTCTGCCAGTCTACAATTATTTTTATTTTATTAACATTATTTAAGTGTCAAGCAGAGTATATAAATATGTCTTGTACACTACCATTAATTTCTAGTATTAATAGAATATACTTAAGTTGTTTGATGGTGGAACTATATATTTATATTCGTCGCCTAACTAATTTTAGAATTATGAAAATGCCATGGTAATGAATATTTGCACATACATACTGGGTCACTAAAGAGTTTTTAACCTAAAATATGCATTTATAAAGCCAAGAATTTTTTTAGAAACTGTTTCATTATTCAGGTTCTATGGTAATTTTTAAGCGTTTTTTTGTTGTTTATATTTAGATAATTTAGACAATAATATTAAAATACAGGTTTTTTCACACTAGTCAAAAGTTGTTCTTTCAGAGCTAATTGAAATCATTAACCGCAGACGGGTTTTGAAATATTTTGTTCTCATCAGTAAGGTAGCAATATTAAATAAACGCTAGAACCCTATTGTCCATCACGCCCTCTGTAGAAAGTCTGGAAAACTTTTTAGTTCGAAACAGATCTGCAGTTGGGGATCTCAAATAGCCCTAAAGAACATTTGGCCAGTGTGAAAATCTGCATCTCCAGATCGGACAATGTTCGACAAATGCAACCTTGCAGTGCAAGGAACTTTAAAGCAGTTGGGAGTTTTTCCTCTTTCACTTTGAAAAATGATTTTAAAAATACTTTATGTTTTGGCCCTATTTCTGCATTATGCGCCATAAACATAATAATCCATCTGACTTAAGCCATAAAACAGTTATTCAATTTGACAGCAGAATCGCTTCCCGGAATTTATGTCCACTTAGCCTGTGGCGTCTAAATTGAAACCGTAATATCAACGTTGCCCCGTTCGATCACGCTCCAGTTTTTTTTTTTTGGAGGCGTCATTACAACAACGTGACAATGTAACAATGGCTTGGTCAGGAACTGATTTTATCTGGGGCGACAATACTTTATTATGTGAATCGATTTGGTTCGGTTGTGACGGTATTTGAAATCAAAAACTACGTAAATAACTGCAGGTGCTATGTAATAATAAAGTAGATAAACACTTAAAAGAATTCGGAAACTAGTTATAATAATAATAATAATCATATTTGTGTTGTCTTTATATCTTGCATTTTTATTTTGGTGGGACGTGAGACATTGCTTTTGTTAAACTAAAACACTAGAACAAAAATGTACTCTTAATGCCAAAAAACAGAACGACAAATGTTTGCTTATTCATTCAACAATTGAGTATCTGCAAACCTTTAGAAATCATAATAAATACGATTCATCCAGCCTAAATGCGCATTTTATTATGCTCATCTAACCTATTTTTGAAATCGATTTTAGTCAGATAATAGTAGTTATGTTTTAGCAAATTTACAACTCTTTGTACAAATATTTAGCAAACTATTGAAAAAATTATTCACAATATTCTTTAGCTATATCTGCTGATCTCACACTGTACAGGAAAATCTTCAGGGCTGGTTTTTATTGTACCGTTTTTAAAGAATCAAAAAATATTTTTTGTAATTAATTTTCACAGCCAATGATTGTAACGTCATAGGTCCTCAGGTAGGGATGTTAAATTGAAAAAAATATCGATTAATATCGTTTTGGCTAATATCGATTATTAGATATATCGAAGAGCTATATATCGATATTAGAGAGGGAAAAAATATCGATATATTTTATGATTACATATTTTTTATTTTCTTTTGTCTTAATAGGTAGTAGCTAAACAAATACGGCATAATAGTAAAAATTAGCTTAATATTTTAGTTCTATTTTTTATTGTACAACATTTTTTACAGTTTTGAAAATTTAAGTGAAACAAACACTTTTTAATTTTGTCTCATGTACTACAAATATCGCAATATTAGATATATCAATATATCGATGAAGTTTATCGATATTTGAGTTCCAATATATCAATATTTGAAAATATTTATCGTTGCCATCTCTATCCCTGGGACACTCACATCGGCACTTTTTTTATTGGAGGAGGGGTATGGAATAGACAAAGTATGTTTGAGCCTTGTTTTGTATGGCAAAATCCAAAATCGGCAAAAAAATGTTTACATTATTACTGACAATATTTTTACTAAAACATGTTCTTGGCATAAACAACCATGAACAAGCAAAAAAAGGTCTTCTAACTTACAAACGCTACTTCATAACCTTCATCTGTAAGAACCCTTCAAACATGTTTAAAAATTTCTAGGTTAGTGGTTATAACGCCCTTACCCTCCCCACCCTATCTACACCAGTGCTTATAAGCGACTAGATTTTGCAGAGCAAAGACACACTTAATTTTGTGGGCGCTATATTTGAAAATTACATAGATTATAACTATAGCCACGGCAGCTTAAAAAAAGCTTGATTTTTTTTAAGTCAACAAGTACTTTTCCCTTTTTAATTTTTATACTTTGTTCCTTCTTTGTTCTTTCCTTGTCGGGCTGTAGAGAATCTATTACTTTTTTATATACATTTTCACGGCTTCTGCTTCGAATTATTGTGGAGTATAATTCCACCATTTGCAACTCCCTAAAAGAAACTCGTGGTGTCGCACGTATGCATCCCTACACAGGCCCCGAACCTTCCTCTTTTTGATCCTAGAGTTTCTAGACTAAGCAAACTGCTACCCGCAAAGGTCTTCCCTTCCCCTTCAAATCTTCAATTTCTTCTGTGGTAACAAACTCCCTCTTTACTCGCTTAAGACCCTTACGGTACGTTAGTATTTCAACCTCTAGCCTTCGTGGATTATTCAAATATAAAAAAAATATACTACCTGTCCCTGTTGTATACTAACGGTCGTATTCACCAAGCTCGCACTAACTTTATGAGACTGATAGCAGCAAATGCCGATGCTTTTTGGCATTGGCATTAGCAGGTTATCAGTCTGATAAAGTTAGGCGAAGCTTGGTGAATACGACCGAAAGTGTTTAAATCATTAAATAAATAAAATATTAAAACCCTTGTTTTAGGAATAAAATATAGCAAAGTCATCGATCGTAACCAACAGAACGGCAATATCAAGAAGTTATACATGATCAGGCTTAATATAACGGTGTCTTGATCTAATCGAGAAAATATTAGTACAGATCAAAAGAAGAGAGAGGCATAAGCACTCTACGAGCGGTGTAAAAACCATGACCTTAGGAACATTCTAAAATTAGGCAGGACTGATCACGGCGGATAAACGGTTTATATGTTCAGCATGACACAGTTTTTGAAGATCGGATCATTAATTATACTTAATATTAGATAAATGTTGGTAATGCTAAAAAAATAATTAGAATTGTTTGTCGGTAAGTGGCAGATATTAAAAGGCAATTACAGGACGGCTATTTATTGTTTAATATACAGAAATAAAAAAATAGGATTTTTTTGTGTTACATGCAGAGGTTAATTGTTTGTGTTTTTTTAAATTAATATTATTAAACTATATAGTTAGATGGTATGTACAGGGTGGCTCGAATTCGACGCTCATCATTGGGATTTCGGAAACCGTAAGAGATGCAGAATTGGTTAAATAGAGGCAAAGTTGCGCAATTTGATGCTCAATAAAATGCCGTTTTGCGTTTTAAAAAATTCCGAGTACTTCCGAAGATATTCGAAAAAAACCGGAATTTTCAATTTTGGTTTCTATTGTTTCCTGGCTATATTTGTTAACTTAACTCAAAATGAATAACACATTTTCATGGCCACTTTTTCTGCTCTATAATTCAGTGTGATTAAATATTAAATCTGACGTTTCGGCTTCTGGCGACCATCATCAACTTAATTTTTTTAAATACGAACCTGATATTTTTTCAATTTAATTAAATCACTCTTAAAACACTATATATCGCTACTTTGATATTTGTCGACGTTTCATACAGAAAATTCCATCACCAGAATATTGCATATTTATTTTACCATAATACGGCCCTGAACTACATTTTTAGGTAAGAAGGTGAAAAAAGAATAAACTTATTACATATTCGTAATCTTTTTATTGCAATTCATTGATATCTAATAGCGGAAATTACTTTATTAACCGAAAATTTCATGAATATTAGACATAAGATACAAAAGGTAGACAACAAATAAGCTTACATAAACAATTTGTAATACTATCTTGATGCCCATATTAAAAATAAACATAATTTAATCACTGTTATAAGTGTTCAAAGAGATAACCTTTCACATCGATGCATTTTCTTGCTTTGCTTTGTATTTTTAATACAGGTCGATTAATTGTTCTCGCAGGAATGGCAGCTACTTTCCCTTATCAAATTTTGTCGTAGTACTTAAAGGTCGTGAGGTGCATTTTTAAATAAACGGTTCTTAAGATATCCCCAAAGGAAATAATCCAGGGGATTAAGATCTGGGCTCCTAGCGGGCCATCTTGCAAAACCATTTATTAGGCAATATATGGTAAAGGAATTGAGCTACTTCCCTTCCATTGTGAGCAGGAGCTCCGTCTTGCTGCCACCATATTTCTTGAAATACTGCCAAAGGTTGATTATCTAGGGCGTCTAAGACATCATTCCTAATCAAATTTAGATATCGTTCGGAAGTTAAGGTCCCTTCGTAAACGAAAGGTCCAATAATTTTGTTCCTCCACATACCAATCCATACATTTAATGAAGTTCTCCCTTGAATTCGTACCTGCTGGTTATTTTCTGTTAATAAAGTAATTTCCGCTGTTAGATATCAATGAGTTGCAATAAAACATTATAAATATGTAATAAGTTTATTCTTTTTTTTACCTTTTTACCTAAAAATGTAGGTCAGGGCCGTATTATGGTTAAATAAATATGCAATATTCTGGTAATGGAATTGTCTGTACGAAACGTCGGCAAATATCAAAGTGGTGATATATAGTGTATTAAGAGTGATGAAAAGATTTAATTAAATTGAAAAAACACCAGGTCCGTATTTAAAAAAATTAAGTTGATGATGGTCGCCAGAAGCCGAAACGTCAGATTCAATATTTAATCACACTGAATTATAGAGCAGAAAAAGTGGCCATGAAAATGTGTTTTGCGCAACTTTGCCTCCATTTAACCGGTCCTGTATCTCTTACGGTTTCCGAAATCCCAATGATGAGCGTCGAATTCGAGCCACCCTGTACAGTGACTTTACTGGAAGACTTTCCTAGTCCTATGCTTTCTACAAAAAAAGGTATAATTTGTGAGAATTACTCAGGGCAACTGTTTTTGTGATATTTGCGTTAAAGTTGTTTAGTGCAACCGAAAAATACCTTTTATTACCGGAGCTTTTGCTGTAACTACAACTGCCACATTATACACGACTGCTTTAATGTAGTCTCTCTTATATGCTTTTGTTATTTGCATTCAAAACATAAGCTAGAAAGAATAAAGCTCTGGTTGCTTTGTAATTATTATCCCAGCCAGCGTCATTGACACAAACATTTTTACAAAGCCCTGACCTTAATTGAAGGGTATTTTTCAAAAACAGCCAATGTCAAATTTTCAATATGGTCAGAATATTAAAAGAAACCTATATTAAAACTATTTTGCTGACTCTATAGAAGGTGTCCGGAAATTACGCGTCAGGATTTTTGTGAGCGATTCTGCTCGAAAAATTAATACAACAAACTTCTATATACAATTTTTTTAAAACTCAAAATTAACGGAGATACAGGATATTAAAGAACATTTTTTTTGTTATTTTTTTTTTTTTTTTATCTTTGGACAATCCACGAAGGCTGAAAGCCTAAATACTAACGTACCGTGGGTGTCTTAAGCAGGGTAAGAGGAAGTTTGTTAACACGGGACTTAAAAACTTGAAGATTTGGGGAGGAAGGAAAGACCTCCGCTGGCAGCAGGTTCCACAGTCTAGAAACTCTAGGGATAAAAGAACGAACGAAATGGGAAGTTCGGGGCCTATCCAATTGAACCGCATGGGGATGCATACGCGCAGCACCACGAGTTTCTCTGTTGGGAACTGCAAGAGGAGGGACTATACTGGACAATTCGTCGGAGCAGAAGCCGTAAAAGTATCTATAGAAGAGCGATAGATCTCCCACAGCTCGACGATGAGCAAGAGAAGGAAGTCTTTGAGTAAGTAAAGGATCATTAATAAGACGAACGGCCCTTCGTTGAATGGCATCAAGAATGCTGAGGGTTGTAGGGGATGCCATTCCCCAGACATGAGAACAATATTCCAGAGAGGGTCGAATTTGGGACACATACAAAGTGTATAAATTGGAAGGAGAAAAGTACTTTTTGGCTCGGAAAAGAAATCCAAGCTTTTTGAAGCCGCGGTGGCTACAGATACAATGTGTTTATGCCAGTTAAGGTTATTCTCAAATGTGATGCCCACAAGGTTAAATGTGTCCCCGCTCTGCAAAACATGGCCACTCATAAGCAAAGGATGAGTGTTTGATGATTTTTTCGCGACAAGGAACACGATTGTGTTTTGGATGCATTAAACTGAACGAGATTTTTGGCGCCCCAATCCAATAACAAATTGAGATCCTGTGAAAGAGATATCTGCATCGCTCTGCGTTTGCCTTTCAAGTCGGGTTGAGAGATTGGTTTGGAAACCTGAAAAGTGGAGTGAAGGGTACTATCGTCAGCATAACTATGAATGGGATTGGTTGTGGAAGAAAGAAGGTCGTTGATGTGAAGAAGAAACAAAGTGGGTGCTAGTACTGAACCCTGAGGCACTCCAGCATTAATTTCGTGAAAGCTTGAAGAGTGGCCATCAACAATGACTGATATACGTCGATTAGAAAGATAACTGGAGAGCCAAGAGCAGAGTTTAGTTGGAAGACCGTAGGAGGGAAGTTTATTAAGAAGTGCGTCATGCCAGACTTGGTCGAAAGCTTTAGATATATCAAGAGCAACGATCTGGGACTCACCTAGAAACTCAAGAGATTTGTTCCAGTTGTGTGAAACGAAGGAAAGAAGATCTGCTGTAGATCTCTTGTGACGAAATCCGTATTGCCTGTCATGTAAAATTTTATGTTTTTCTAAGTACCTAAGAATTTGCAAGTTAATGGATTTCTCCATTACTTTACAAAGCATTGAAAGGAGTGAAATGGGTCTATAGTTGGATGGAAGAGATTTAGATCCTTTCTTGGGAATAGGCTGGACACGTGCAGCTCTCCAGCTGTCTGGAAATATACCCGTGTCATAAGAAATTCGAAAGAGCCTGGTTAAAATAGGTGCAAGTTCAGGAGCACATTTTTTAAAACGATTGCTGGTATTCCATCAAGCCCAGACGATTTCTTGGTGTTAAGAGAAGAAAGGATACGTTTGATGTGTTTTACCTTAAAAATAATATTGGGCATTTTGTAAGGAACTGGGGGAACAGTTGGAATTGGATGATTGACAGGTGGATGAAGGGTTGAATTGGCAGCAAATTGTTTAGCAAATAGTTCGGCCTTTCCTTTAGATGTAGAAATAATTTCATCTTCCAAAGTTAATGGTGGAAAAGAACTGGTACAGAAATTTCTACTGATGTTTTTGGCAAAGGACCAGAAGGATTTGCTGCCATTTGAGCAAGAAAGTACTTTGTTTTTATACGGTTATCAAAGGAGTCCTTGGCGTCTGAGATTGTTTGGTGGTAGTGGTTTCTTGCTTTAATGCTGGCCAGTCGGTTTTCTGGACTAGGATCCTGTAGAAACTTCTTGTGAGCCTGAACTTTTAAAATTCTAGCTTTGTCACATGTTTTAGTGAACCAAGGTTTGTGATTAGAGGGTTTGATGGTTTTCTTGGTGTGAGGTACATAGGTTTCAACGCCCAATAGAATTGACTCGGTCAGTTGGTTACAGATTTCGGAAGGATCCTGGGAAGAAAAGCAGATAGTGTCCCAAGGGTACGTGGCGAAAAAGTCCCTAAGGCCATCCCAGTCGGCTGAGTTATAGTGCCATACGGTGCGTGGTGGCATGGATTCATTTACCTCAGGATGTACAGAGTAAGATACAGTAACCAAGCCATGATCTGAGCGACCTAGAGGGGCAGTAACAGATGCTTCATAAAGTTCAGGGTTAGAAGTAAGAAAAAGATCTAAGGGGTTTGAGCTATAATTTGGCACTCTAGGAAAGTAGGTAGGAGTCGTAATAAGGTTGGTAAGAGAATTACTGACTGCGAAGATTTCGGCTGCTCTGCCTTGAAGGTCAGTTTTTGAAGAGCCTAGCCAATCCTTATTATGGACATTAAAATCGCCAAGCACGATTACTTCGGCCATTGGAAACTGGGAAATAATACTGTCGACCTTTGTTGAAAGAAAGTCAAAGAATTCGACATAGGAATTGTCAGATGGAGATCGGTACAAACAACAGATAAATTTAGTAGAAGACCTAAGGGAAAGTTTGAGCCAAAGGACATCGGGCCTACCCGATTCAAGATTAGAAACTCGAGCACAAGCCAGATCGTTGCGAACGTAAGCACACACGCCCCCATGTGGGCGAAAAGACGGAATAAGTTCGTAGCCTGGGAAGAGAAGGTGGCTGGTTGAAGTTTTAGAACTTATTTGTGTCTCCGTTAGAAACAGTATGTGGGGCTTAGATGACTCAAGGTGATGGTGAACGGAGTTTATATTGGAGTTAAGCCCACATATATTTGCAAAGGAAATTAAACCTTTCGATGAAGGCCCCCGGATGCACCCCTCGCCCGGAGATCCGAATGGAGGGGTATTTTACCTCCGGAATGTTTTACTCCCGGGTGTGCCGCCATCATTTTTACATAATTTTGGGGTGAAAGGAGAAAAAAGAAAAGAAAAAAGAAGGAAGAAGGAAAACTGACTCACTTACCCAGAACCCGAAACGTCCGTTAGGACTTCACGGGTCCTTTAAAGGGTGAGTGGGGTGGTACCTCCTCAGGCGAGGAAAGCTCCTCTACCACCTACCAACTATTTTTTTCTAATAACTTTTTACTAGTGTACTGATTTTCGCCAATTTTTGCATAAATATCACTAGTGATTCTTTGTATTCGCCTTATTAATTTGATGCCAGTAGTCAATGCCAAAGGGCTTAAACTGTCTTTCACTTTGGAAAAATGACCTAGAACTTTTTTGTTTTAATTCCTTTATAAATTTGAATATAGAATTATTAAAGAGCATTAAAATCTCTTTTAAAAAGGCTTTCTTGTTGCATTAACTTAAAATGTACGGTTTCCGAGAAAAACATTTACGTACATTCAATCAGAAATTTTAATTTTCAAAATTAACAAAGCAAGCCTCGAAAACAAACGCTTTGGTTTACATGGAAATAAGTTATTACATTGTATTATATTATAAGTTTTGACAGATTAAAGTTAAAAAAAAACAAAAAAAAATATTTTTTAATATCCTGTATCCCCGTTAACAGGGCCGGCCCGAGGGGTGAGCCAGTGGGGCGACTGTCTCAGGCGGCATGTTAACAGGGGCGGCAAAATGATCCTCTTTAATTTAAAGTAAAAAAAAGTAGCGGAATCTAAAAGTGGGGACCTTTTTTTCTTATTGTTTAGTCTTTAAAAAACAAATATAGCTGGGGACCTTCTTTTATTGCTCTTTAAAAACTTTGAACCTTAAATTTTATTTCCTTGTAGGGGCGGCAAAATTGTAGCTGCTTCAGGCGGCACTTATCCTCGGGCCGGCCGGTCCTGCCCGTTAATATTTAGTTTTTGAAAAAATTGTATAGAAGTTTATTGCATTAATTTTTCGGACACCCTGTATATTTTTAGTAATATGTTTGTATATATATAACTGTATTTTGCGCATCTAGAGATATTTTTGAAGGTTCTATAAGCATTAGTTATTTGGTAAATTAGAAAAAAAGAACTTGACATTGGCACTATGTTAGAAATGACATTGGTAGTTTTTGCAGAAAACCCTTCAATTTAAATACAAATTATAAAGCCAATTAAAAGTTAAAATTTTTAGCAAAGATTAACTTAAAGCTGTGCTAATTGAAGACTGTTTTAAAATTTCACCAGAATATTGTGAAAAATTGGTAAGTCGATACCAAGTCGCTTAAAGGAGGTTCTTTAAAATAAAGGACTTCGATTATTTTGTTTTTTTTAGTACGCATAATGTCGCGTTTTTTAAATTATTCATTAATTCATTTATTAATTAGTATCACTAGCATAGCAAAGGGTGGCTGGTAGAAGGGGCCCCCAAAGAGGGGTCTTAGTTTCATTTGAGGTTTTAAAACTTAAAAAGAAAAAAAAAGAAGGAGGTGAGGTTTTTTTTTGGTTGTTAACTTAAGTATATTGTTATGGTCGAAGAAGGGCCCCGACTTTACTTTCCGCCCAGGGCACCCACACCTTTGGCTATGTCACTGTTAAGTGTTAACTTACATTTTGTGTATCTCAGATTTTACAGTTTTGGTTTATTGCAAAAAATTAAGAAAATAATATAGGTGTATGAGTCTCATTTAAACTCACTGTATATTCTTGATTTTTTGGACAATCGGCTAAATAGGGTAAACACTTCTCTTAACACTATTTTAGCAGCTTATTGTTATTCAAGATCGAAATAAAAAATATTTTTAATATTTTTCAATAAATTAATCGTCCCTATGTTAAACAATTAGGGGGTCTTTTAATTTGTTTAGATTTAAATAAAAAACAACAGAAGGTATGCACCGCCGCTGCTGCGACTACAGTTATTATAAATATATACGCAGAAGGAGACGCATTGAAACTTCTATATTTTATCATAAATTATACTAGGGAAGAAAATAAATTGACTTTAAATAGAAATTCTATATATGTAATCTGTATATAATGTATATAGATTAATTTACTGCTTTTTCAATTCATATTATGACGATTGGCATTTAATTAAAGATAAGCTCCATGTATTCGAAATTAAATTACAGTTAGACTGATGTGAATTTAAAGATTTATTAGATTTTTAATCAAAAATAATTAATCGCTTTTGCTTACATTCCCGTTAAGAGCTTGTCATATCGCCAATTTGCATCAAGCTAAATTGCAAAAAAAGGTGTCACTTAAACTACTTTTTGGCATAAAAATGATTTTGGTTACTGATGCCAGAAGGGCACTAGCAATTTTGTTTTAATGAAATAGGGGCCATTTAGTACTTTGTTGTAAAGGCCCTTTAATTCTCTACCTACGCCACTTTGTTTTTGAAAATCTGTGCCCCCTTGACACTAGGCCACGTGACGGAAATAATTTTTATGCCAAAAGTAGATTAAGTGAAACCATTTTACCCACATTTTACCCGGTCTTAACTCATTCAAAAGGCAAAGGAGGGGAAGGACTTTTAATATCCTTACTGAATATAATAATAATTTTAAGGTTGAAATAATGTTTAATTAAAAAATTCTGATTAATGAGCGGATACCAATATGTTGTATTTTGGTAGTTCTATTGGACATAGGTAAAACATGTTTTAAACAGTTCTAAAATATATTTCTAATTTTAAGTTAGGTTATGAGATAGATACCTTTAATCTTGTGGGCGTTACGTTTAAGAATAACCTTAACTGGCATAAACACATTGTATCTGTAGCCACGGCATCGGAGCATTCAAAAAAACTTGGATTTCTCTTTCGAGCCAAAATTATTTTTCCTCTTTTAATCTATACACTTTGTATGTGTCCCAAATCCGACCTCCCTTGGAATATTGTTCTTATATCTGGGGCATGGCATCCCCCACAATTCTTAGCATTCTTGATTCCATTCAAAGAAGAGTTGTTCTTCTCATTAATGATCCTTCACTTACAGAAAGGCTTCTGTTCTAAAGAATTGTCCCATATAATTGTTCCACTCACGGTTTCAAACAGAAAAACTCGTGGTACCGCACGTTCATCCCTATACGGTCCTAGAGTTGCTTGAATGTGAAACCTGCTGCCCGCAGCGGTATTTTCTTTTCCCCCAAATCTTAAAGAATTTAATTTCTGTGCCAACAACTCACTTTTACCTTGCTTAAGACAAACTCCCTTTTACCTCGCTTAGGGTTTTAGCCTTCGTGGATTGTCCAAAGATGAAAAAAGTAATTATACCACAATTATACGAATATGGTTAATATTAGTATAGGTAAATGGATACAATACATTTTAAATTATCAAGGAAGTTGAAAGTACTTTAAGAATTTGACTCTATTGTGATATTTATTTGCTGCCAAGGTTTTTATTGGAAGTTACAAAAATCGCTTATGCCAAGAATATTTTGCTTCTTTTTAGGAGTCAGAAAAATCAATAATCAAAGTTATCAAAAAGCCAAACCGAGTTACGAAACTAACACGAAAACCCCATTTATTACCCTGATAATCGCGTAATAAACTGTCACTGACCGCGCCTTAGTCGAAGACGACTGTCTTCAACTTTCTATAGATCTTTTATTTTTACCGATGATTGGTATACAGAGTGAAACAGCTAAATGTTTTTAAATAAAGAACCTATATTTTAAGAAAAAAAAGTTTATTTAATACTACCTCTAATACTTAAACATAAAAGAATCAGATGGTTGGACGTGTTTCGTATAAAGGACATATAAGAGGTATAAAAAAAGTAATACAATATCTTTGTTAAGACAATAAATTTCCATGAACATATTATTTTCACCCAACTTATAGTCTCTTTGAACTAAACGGTTAAGACTCCAATTTAAGTTTGCAATTGAAGGGTCCAATGCAAGAACCGGCCAAGTCCAATTTTAAGGAAAATTTAGTTTATATCACGATTTTACTCAGAATAAAATTATCTTTCGGTCTGTGCAAGAACGGGATTTGTAACTTTAAAAGTAATTCGCTAATTTTTAGGTTACAGATCCGGGGTTTGAGTTTATGCTGTTTTGGGCATCTAATAAAATTTTACCTTTTTTACCCTTTTTTCTGGTTCGGTCACCCCGACAAAAATGCATAATTAATTCCTTTTGTTTGGTACCCTAAAGGTGGGCATAGAGTTCTGAAGTGGACTTATAAAGTGTGTATTAGTCTTGGGTTTAATAAAGGAATTAAAAAAAAAAAAAAGATTTAACTAACCAGAAATAGCCATGACCCTACCTATACTCTGTAATAATAGCAGAACTATTGTAATGCAATAGGACTGATACTGATTTAATTAATTATTAAATTATATGCACAATTTTAGGCTACCAAACAAGAAGAAATAATTATGCATTTTTAGGCGCCACCTCAAGAAAACAACCCATCTTTAAGAGGTCTTTTTCGGCTCCTGGGGTGGGGGAGACAATTTTCCCCTGCGTACGACTCCATGCGCTGTGTTGTGTCGCGTCGCACGCGTCTCAATTTGCGCCTTGTTCTCATAATATTTTAAAACGAGGACGCCATGTATGCTTATTTAATACATAAGCAAATTTAAGGTAAAAACATGCCATTAGGAAAATAAGCTGCTACAAACTCATAAAAGGAGTTGAAGATCTTGTTATGATTGTCAACATTTTTTGTTGCTATAAGGAATATAGTGGACTATTAATTGTAGCTAATTAAGCATCTTATTAAAAATTAATTGCTAGTTAAGCCGATTAATACGATGACTTGGATGGCTTTTTGCAATGTTTATTAACCTGTGTTCTAATGACGGTTGTTTACGACAAGGAATAAAATATTTAACTTGACTCCTAATGAGTTTGAGTGTTCAGTGCATAATCAAGTATTTTTTTAGTCATTTCCATTTGTTGTTTACTACTTTTAAGCTGATAGGTAAATACCTTTTTTAAAATTTTATTACAGTACACGAAGGCTTGGGTAAAGTACGAACAGGAAAAAAGAGCATTTAAATACACCTGCGCAAAAGACATGCGCTGTTTATAAATATACGTAGCAAAAATCCGCTTCCGCATGAGCATGCCATAGTATCAATGATATTTGGTCAACTAAATTAAGTTATGCCGATGCTTTTTTACCTCTTAGCTGCTGTTCAGTAAATCGGGTGGGAAGATTTTTTTTAATGGTATACTTTATTTTAATCGATATTGAACCGTTTTACATAAAATAGTATTTTAAGAACGGAAAAAATCGTCTTAACCTGTATACGTCCGACTCTGAACAGCCTTTTACCATTAAAGAGATTAGTATAAGTTAGTTGCCAAAATAATATTGATACTAGAGATGCGACATCGAAACCAAATATCGATGATTAACATCGATGGCGACATCGAAAGCTGACCATCGATAGCAACGATACATCGAACAAGTAACATCGATGTTTCCTAAATATCGTTGGTTCAAAAAAAAATAAAATAATTGATTTTAAAACCATATACTTTTGAACTAAATATTTTAATGTTTTCTCTCCATGCATCATCTGCTTTTTTATTTTTGGACAATCCACGAAGGCTGAAAGCCTAAGTACTAACGTACCGTGGGTATCTTAAGCATGGTAAGAGGAAGTTTGTTAACACGGGACTTAAAAACTTGAAGATTTGGGGGAAGAAAACATTTTTGCTGGCAGCAGGTTCCACATCCACATCCCTAGAAACTCTAGGGATAAAAGACGACCAAAGTGGGATGTGGCTGTCTAGCTGGACCGTATAGGGATGCATACGTACGGCACCACGAGTTTCTGTTATGTTTTATACATTTTCCTAAACCCTCAACGACAGCGATAAAATAATTATCTTCCTAACGTCGAGCATTACCACCAAAAATCACTGATAATCGGCTTCTTGTTTTTTTTTAACATTTGCTATTGCTTGGCAAACATCAATCTACATACTTTTTTCACAGTTAAGGTTTCTAAATGAGGGGGTGAGTGGAAAACTAATATAATTTTTAAAATGCGAAATAAGTCCAGCAATAATTTGATTTACATCTATATTTATTTTTTTGAAAGATTTAATTTATTTTATTATATTTATATTTTTTAAGATTTTATTACTGGCAATTAACTTTGGTCTTTTTATTGTTTGCAAATATGCCGATGTTAGAATATTTGCAAACAATTAAAAGTGTATAATTTAAATAATTTAGTAAATATTTTTTATTTCCCTCACTATAATACTTAGTTCTGGATAGATTGCCCGATCATCGATGGCAAAACACCGACCATGTATCAGCCTAACATTGATGTTTTCATACCATTGATGAACATCGCGCATCCCTAATTGATACTCTGGCAACCGTTTAAAAGTTATAATTTTTGTTTTAATTCTTACTGCGGCTTATTTCATTAGTCCCATCATTTACGATATGACCTTTGCATGCAGACACCCTGTAATACCGTTGTCTTAAATCCGTCGAAAAAATAAAATATTTATTTTACTCTTTTATACACCCTGTAGAAAAAAATATTTGCGAGCCGCCAACTCGCAAATCTAAATCTGTCAACTTGATAATTTACCAGCTCGTAGACCGCTTGGCAGCCGAGCTTTCTCTTGTCTGCCGCGTCCTTCTTTTCTGCGACTGAAAGCGAAAGTCGTTCAGTGGTTTTTAAATTAACGGATGTGTCCTTTTGCAATAAAAAAACTAGTTCTATTTGTTCAATTATTATATTGTCATAATTTGGTAAAGTTAATCGTAATTGTATTAAATTAAATTTAATACTTACATTATTAGATAGTGGTAAGGAATATTATTATACACTCATCGACAAAAAAACGGACTAACAAAATTTTGTTCAAATTTAGTCTTAAATAACTTTCCTGGTCGATTTTATTATCTTTTGGTTCAGTTGTAGCTCCTTTCATCAAAATTATTATTTAATAGGAAGATTAAAAAGTGTAGGTATACCAATTTTAAAGCCCTATCTTTTTTAAACTTTTTTTTATTTATATCGGTTATCTCTAATCTAAAAGAAAATACAAATTTCTTAAAAAGACAGTGAAGTTTGTGTACCGGGTATCAAGTTATAATTTTACACCTTTCTTAAAAAAATTTATAATAAAACTGAAATAAAAATAACCGTTTTTAAGTTGGTTTCGTAGTTTCTAAATCAGTAATTAGATTTTTATTATCCCTTAAGATGTACATGGTACAACAAAAAGAATAATTATATCGGTATCTCTATTCTAAAAGAAAATACAAATTTCTTAAAAAGAGAATGAAATTTGTGTACCGGGTATCAAGTTATAATTTTACACCTTTCTTAAAAAATTATAATTATAATTAAGTTGGTTTCGTAGTTTCCAAATTAGTAATTACATTTTTATTATCCCTTAAGATGTACATGGTACAACAAAAGGAATAATTTAAGAAAAAAACACGCTGTACATGATATTACCAGTAAAAAGATCTTTTAAATACCTTAAAAAATACTACATTTGATATAGTTATCTTTATTAGTTTCAAAAATATGATTATTCAAATCTCAAGTTTACCCAACAAGTTCGCAATATAGCATATATTACGACCCTCGTAATTAAAATGCATTGATTTCTTTAACAACTTGTAATTCCTTTTAGAAAAGTTATACTAATATAAATTTTAAAAAAGGAATGTTAAAAAAGTAGGGCTTTAAAATCCAATACATTGGTAAAAAATTGTGACGTTAAATTACACTGGGTAACAGTAATTTTGCGGCATAGTGGGATGATGTCAATCTTATATAACGCCGGCCACAGATGCTCAGATCTACCCACGGTCTACCTGACCGGTATAACTATACAGTTTTTTTCATTTAGGTAGACCTGAGTGTGTGTGGGCAAAACTGTACAGTTTTTTTAACCCGTTCAGGCGATCGGAGTAAAATAAAAAATATCTCATTTGTACCCGCCACAGACACTTAGGTCGACCAGAGAGGTTGTAAAGTTTTTTAAACCTGTTTATTTTAAAAGGCAACCGAAGCCTGCATCTTTGGTAAACCACTGATCTCGATCGATTGCTAATGTTATAACCTGCGCGAAACAAAACTTACATTTCATGTGCGGAAAAACCGGTTTGTACGCAAGCCAGTTAAGGGGAAACGCACCCGGACCCAAACAAACTATTCGCATTATAGGAAAGAATGTGTTGACCGCGTCCTGGTTTTCTGTTCGAAGTACGGTAGCTAATGAGCGTTACGGTCAGACCGCGGACGAAGGGTACAGGGTGCCGGTGTTTGTATTTTGCCACGGCTTTTAAGTGCGCATGTTCGTCCACCCACTGCGCGCGGTCGTAAAAATCCGAAAAATGCTTCTTGTCACTGCGGATCTAAATGTAGGTTATCTATGTGGTAAACTCGAGGGTGAACTGGTTTATTTGTAATTGGAAAAATACATAGTAATTTATAATGGCAACAAAATATTTTAAACAATTCAAAAGATTTTTGTTTTTTTTAATCGAAAAAAAAGAAATTATAGTTAAACTCAATTTAATTACTTTATAATTATAAATATAATTTCAATGTCATACAAAAATACCAAAATTAAATAAATGTAATATACAAGGTGTTCCATTGAATAATAGCTTGTGTGTATGACTATGGTTACCATTCTTTAGTCAAATTAAAATGAGACAAATAACTTTGTTTTCTCATTAATGCATTTATTGATATTTCGACTGCTTGCTACATTTTCAAACCGAAAATGTAGAAAAGCTTCAAGACTGCAGTTACAATGGTAATAAATACAGTGATATGAAATAAAGCTATTTGTCTCATTTTAATTTAAAATGTACTATCACAAAGTAACGGACAACACAATTCAGTAACTGTTTAGTCAATATCGAAACACCTTTATTTCTGTTATGTTAAGCGGTAGGGGGAGCGCTATTTTAAACTTGTTGTTTTCCAAAAAAAAGTTTATAACAACAAAATGCAAACATACCACAACCCCACAAAACAAATAAAAGTCAAGACCCAGAGGTATTTTGGGGTGCTAAAACGATATATGATAATAATAAATTTTATCCATTCAATTTTCCCCCACCGCCCCTCCAAGATGGGTAAAATGTAACTTAATAAAAATCAAAATTTATATGCATTCCTACGTGGTTGGGTGCACTAAAACTAATCGTGACGAATAAAAATAATTTTGACCCCCTGGTCACCTTCTAGACCGCCTCAAAACCTCCCCAGGGTGGTTAAATGTAACAACGAAATTAGTATCCAGCAATTAATTATCTTCAGTGCAACCGGATAGTTTTCAAATTTAGGGACGTTATATTGTATCATCGAATGCCAATTTTAAATATAATTGCACCTGTGTATTACTTCCGGTTTAACTGGATTTGATATAAACTTTGATATTTTAAATGAAACACCCAGTATATTTTTAGGATTTGAATTCTACAAGTCATTCCGATATAAAACCCTTAAATAAATCCATTACCTAAATTTTTTGGTTTTGGAGAAAATGTAATTAGGAACGTTAAAACTAGCTCCAATTTAAATTTTTGGACTTGTTACACTATTGATCTGAGGTATAGATTTTTATTGACAAGGATATTATTTTTGACAGATAACAGCTCTAGCATTTGCGACAGGTCTTTTTTTAAGTCCATCATTAAACTTAAATTTTTGGTTGACGACATCTTTAATACATATTATTTTGGTAAAAATGTCGCTTTACAGGCTAACAAAAAAGCAACATTTGTCAAAATTAAAGATTTTTGTGATGATTAAGATATACGCATAAATAGGCTAAACTTTTTATGTATGGTAAAACATTTAAGTTATTATTAATTAGTTTGTTGGGTTAATTTTAATTAGTAATCAGATTTTTATTATCTTTTAATATATAGAGGGTACAAGGAAAAGTATGATTTTTAAAAATGTAACACCCTATATATATATATATATATATATTATGTTACTATTAAAACGATCTTTCAAAAACCTTTTAAAAATACCACATTTCATATACCTATCTCAATTATTTTTAGAAATATGGCCATGCAAATCTAATGAGTAATTTATCATTTCCATTGGAAACTTACATCTCCATAACTTTTTTATTTTAAAAGGTATAAAAGAAAAAAAAACACCATTTTGTTAGAATGATTCTGTAGAATCTGTATCTTTCAAAAGAATTATTTTTCTGTCTTAAGATATACAGGGTACGACAAAAAGTATATTTTTTTAAATGGAACACCCTGTATATCGAATCATCATTTAAAAGATATTATAATTTCCATTGGAAACTTACATCTCCATAACTTTTTTATTTTAAAAGGTATAAAGAAAAAACACCATTTTGTTAGAATGATTCTGTAGAATCTGTATCTTTCAAAAGAATTATTTTTCTCTCTTAAGATATACAGGGTACGACAAAAAGTATATATTTTTTAAATGGAACACCCTGTATATCGAATCATCATTTAAAAGAGAGTTTATAGAGTGTAAAAAAATACCATATTTTATGGGTCTACCTTTAAAGGTGTTGGAAATATGGCTATGAATTATTAGGCAATTATTTCCATAATATATCCTTCCTACAAAATTTAAATTTACACTTTTTTTTAAATTTGGATGACCATATTTTGGAAACTACATAAAGATAGATATATTAAATGTATAGCATTTTGTTTATTTTGTACGATAAAAAATAAAAATTTAAGGTGTTAATTTATAACTTTACACCCGGTACATATGGTAAACTTTACTGCGTGAGTTTAGTAAATATTAATACAACAATCTATAAATCAGTATTTTGGCTTTCTGTTTACTTGAACAATTTAGAAATTTACTAGAAAGTCGGCTATCCCTATTGAAACGGCTGATTTTTATTGTGTCTCCAGTACATAAAAATAATGATGCGTATCGTAAAGACCAAACATGTGTCGCGTATCAAAAGGTTGTAATAAGAGAAATTTAGTTAAGAAAAACAAGAAACGTCCTGAGATAATGGAAAAAAGCAAATTACTATTATTATTTGTTTATTTATGTATATTATTTATTTATTATTTTCTAACTGTTGTGGTTTTACCTGATAATGTTAAATTTCAAATTTGTCTAAAGATCTAAACTAAAAGCACTAAGCAACAATCACAGTTAAAAGAATATATATTATTCTTTTAACTGTGGCAACAATGGTGATACAATATACAGGGTGTTTCATAAAAATGCTAGTTTACTGTAAAACTGCTTAGGATGGCTATATTTTTTAAACTATAAAAAATGATATACAGTGAAACCTCTCATAAGCGGACACTCACGGTTCCGCCGTTTTTGTCCGCTTAGAGGGGGTGTACGCTTAAAAGAGTATTAAAAAGAAACTACAAAATTTAAATGTAAACATATTCACATATTTATTAGGAAAATAATCAGCAAATACTCATACGATATACTGGTAATCAAACCAAACCGTCGACCATACATAAATCAAGCACTGAATCTCTTCCACCGACTTGCTATGTACTCTCCTAAAATTTACCGCTGCAACGAACGCGCTGATTTTGAGTTAGGGGCTTCCTCCGGCCCACACATCCCACCACAAATAATATTTACTATACTTTTAATTCCTCATCGTCACGTCGGCTAGTAGCTTTCTACAACTGTATAACTTTCATTTTTTTATGCAAACTCAGAAGTGGTTTACTAGGCGCCATTATAAATTAAATAAAAAAGGTACTTTCCTGGCCGGCTCATACAGCAGTGTCTCCAATACTAAGTCCTGTTGTTAGAGGTTCGCGTCCAGTTAAAGGAGATCTCAATTTTCTTTGTGTGATTGTACTTTTTTTATTGGAGCAAAGCAGTACTTTTTTCTGGTACAATAGTACACATTTTTCTTTCAATTTAGATATTTGCATAGTCGCTAAAAAAATAGATAAATATGAATTTGTTCTATATTTTTAACATGCTTATATTAACTTCACTTATACAGCTAAATGATTATACACATAGGCAATGTGAGGAAAAGAGATCGTCTAACGTAAATTCCGGCATGTAACCAGGGTTGACTTATAGTGCTTGTTTTGTTATTGCATTACTGGTCGATATACTCTTAATTATTGCTTATAAAGTAAAGTATGTATGTTTGTATGTAACTAACGCACTATCTATTTTACTGTTTTTGGAACTAGCAGAAAGCAAAGTAGAAGCTTTTTCAACACGCCTTCTTTTAAAATATGTCTAGATACAGGTCCCTCCAACCGAACTTAAATGTCTCATGACTGTTTTTACGGTTTAGCAGCAGGTGTCACTTTATCGAGATTTTTTTATGTTTGGACAATCCACGAAGGCTAAAAGCCTAAATACTAACTTACCGTGGGTGTCTTAAGCGAGGTAAGAAGGAGTTTGTTGACACGGCACTTAAATACTTGAATATTTAAAGGAGAAAAAAGACCTCCACGGGTATCAGTTTCCACATTCTAGAAATCCTAGGGATAAAAGAACGAACAAAGTGGGAAGTTCGCTCGGCACCAGGTGTTTTTCTGTTGGGCACCGTGAGTGGAAGAATTATACTGGACAATTCTTCAGAGTAGAAGCCATAAAAGTACCTATAAAGTGGCGATAAATCCCCCACAACCCGACGATGGGCATGAGAAGGAAGCCGTTCTGTAAGTGTTGGATCATTAATGAAGCGAACAGCTCTTCTTTGAGGGTTTGGGGGACGCCATGCCCCAGATATGAGAACAATATTCTAAGAAAGGTCGGATTTGGGATACATACAAAGTGTATAAATTAGAAGGAAAAAACACCATTTTTTGCTCAAAAGAGAAATCCAAGCTTTTTTGAGGCTGTCGTGGCTATAGATACAATCATCAATTTTAGGCGTTCAACCCATTATAACCGCGGTAATATTTGGTGACAACTTTGACGTATAATATATTGTTTAAACGTCAACATAACCGATTGGTAAATACCGTTTTAAAATTGGTTCTTCGCCTAAAATTGATGAATGTGTTTATGCCGGTTAAGGTTATTCTCAAATGTGACGCCCACAAGATTGAAGGTGTCTTTGCTATCTATGCAAAACTTGGCCGCTCATAAGTAAGGGATGAGTATTTGATGATTCTTTTGCGATATTTAGTTTAATATGCTATGAACGTATCTTTTGTGTTTTTTTTTAATTATATTTATTATTATACATAAAATTTTGCTTAAATAGTTTTCAGGTATAATCGTATAATGAAAATAAAACCAAAATATTAATCAAAACCAGTAAATTAACCGTTATACTAAATTGACTGTAATTTAATCCAATTTAGTTAAATAATTTTATAGTACAATAGGAAGCAAAATATTGCAACTTTCACATCATATACTGTTTTGATATTTAATTTAGTCATCTCTGTTTCCTGTTTGGCTTCCTGTCCTTAACTGCGTTGATTTGCTTATTACTATAGCGGTAGTTTCCAGATTTTGGTAAAAATGTATTTTATATAAAGTATGTTTAAAAATTATGTAGATTGGGTTTTAATGATCTATTAGTTAATTATGTGACCTACTAAAATAATTTTAAAATTACAGTAATTATTTGGAAACAAAAAGTCATTAACACACATAGGTATTATTACTACCTGGTTTCCGAAATATTGTGGTATAGAATGTTAAATAAAATTAACAATATACCAATAATACACTGCATAAGCAATAGCTAAAGGTATATAGTTCAGTGAAGCAAAAATGCATCATGTACTTTTAACTTGAAAAACGAAAGATTCCGTTGGCGTGGCGTTCAATATTTTTTCAGTAAGTCCAAATTTTGAAGAGCAAAAAAAGAACAAAGTTTATTACTGTATTGATATACTTGCGTGCCACTTTGGACACGCCATCCCTGTGTTAGGCTGTGTCTAATCCTCACATTGCCTATGTGTTATGGTATTTAGCTGATCCTGTATGATTTACCTTAAGGGGTGGAAAAATTCATTCATCTCATGAAAAAACAATTTTTAATAGCTCTTTTTAATGTTTCCAACTTATACTAAAGCTAAGGCTATTTGAACAATAAAAATTATATAATAATTTGTTTATTGTATTCCATCCACAAGTTAACAACGTCAAATTTGTGGCTTTTCTGGAATTAAAAACATTTTTGGCACACCCCGTATTATGCCAATTCATTTTTTCATATATACAGTGTCTCAGGATCGGTATTACGAGAAAAGAAATGAAACCAAAAATTTTAAATTTGTAAAAAGAAGTCGCATTGTCCACACCTATGCAATACACAAGGCCAGTTATACCTAAAAATATGAAAATTAACTAAAAGTTAAATATCTTAATTTTCAAAAATAGCATTAAAGTTAAAAAACTAAATTACTGGCAAGTGGAGCGACAATTTTAACAGAAAATTTAAATATTTTAAAGATTTTTTTTGCAATCTTAAGTATTCTCCGTTTTGACTACAGAGCGGTACGACGGAAAGGGGAAGGACAATGGGGGTAATTGCTTCCCCAGGGTCCTAATTCTCGAGCATAAGAGAACGGACTCTATCACATCGCCAAAATGATCGTTCACTTCCCAGCCTGCTTTCCTTACAGTCGCGAACACAGTCGCGTGAGGGGAGCAGTCGTTTGCGTTCAAGAATACCTATTTAAGCTTTTCGAAAGAACTCCGCCCACTTTTCTCATAAGAAGGCTGTTCCCCAGTTTCAAGAATAAGGACCCTGGAGTTACCAAAAAGACCCATTTGCTGGATTGTTTCCTGGAACAGGCACGGTAATCCTGCAGAAGAATATACTTTCTGCATATGTCCTTGGCTTTTGCTCCCCCTCTAAAATGATATTCTGGGTACGGCCCTGTTTGACTACATAATATATGTTATGACTTCTTAACAAAAATCTCGAAATTATTTATTTATGCGTAGTAATGGAAGAACCGAAGATTATTTATTCATAAACAGTAATGGGGGAATCCTTCAGCAAGTTCAGGTAGAAAAGTCGGAATCGATTTTCTAACAAAATACTTTACGCAACCAAATATGGTGAATATAATTTTACACACCCCACTATTTGGAGTTAAATGCAAGATTAATTAATAATCAAAATCTAGAACAATATTCTAAACTGTATTTTAGAGATACTTATTTGTGACCGAAGAGGGTTTGCCAGACATCAAACATACGTTAAATTTATTTATTTAGGCCAGCCCGCGCAGTAGCAACTTTTCGGCTTTCGGCAACTAAAAGTTGTGATAATAAAACGTATTGGTTTTTATATTTTTTATATGATACCCCGCATTAACAATTTTTCAATCCCTGCAAATAAACAATTACGTTTTGATCTATTTTAAAGGCGATTCAAACCCATTTTTTTCTGTTTTTCAAAATAAAAGAAAAATAAAATTATAAAACATATTTAGAAAGAGTCTCCTCTGCTTTAATGTTTCTTTTATGATCCAGGAATATGTAATTTAGCAGATTTTTTCTCGTGAAAACAATAAAAAAACATAAGAGCTTTATATTTTTATTTGCTGACTTTAAAGAAAAGATTAAAATTGCACAAAACTCAGTGACGTATAATTTTTTGGTCTTACTTATTCCAGTCAAGGCGCCACTACTTAAATTTAAGTAAGTTGGAGCCAAATAATTCCCATGCTGTAGTAATAACTACTGCCAACTTTTAAAAAATCAGATAAGAAATATTTAGGATAATAATAAAATACAGAATCCTTAAAAAGATTAACACCCTGTATCTTGGAAACAATACATATTTGGGTCTATAAACTTTTTATAAAGAATTAGTTTAGAAATAAGCACCTTAATGTTTTTACTGAAATTTTGAAAAACCCTGTATAATCAATGCTTCATTTAAAATTAGCTATATTATAAAAATCTGTTTTTGTATTTGTAAAAACTATTGTTAAACACTGGTCAACCTTAACAAATTCAAAATGGCTTCCTCTGATACAAGGTCCAATGTTTAAATAATTAACAATACCTACTCAATTCTGGCTTTTTAGTTTGTTCAAGTTTTTAACACATATTGCATGCAAAGTGAAATTTGTGGCTACTTCATGTGAATTAACGGAAAAAATGATGCAAAGGTTTTTAAATTTTTTAAAAAGTAAGTTTTCTTAAAAAATAAATGCATTTAGGCATTTTAGTAACATTCCAAAATCGAGATTCGTAACTATTCGCAAAAACTCGGGAAATTATTGATACGGATGAACAATGACTAAAAAATAGTTAGTTTAGTGTTTTTAGTAAGAGAAATAATTAATCATTTAAAATTAAACAAAAAAGAATACATCTATGGACAAGTAATGGTTAAGTATAAAAAAATACAAACCTATTTTAGTTTAGAAATAATATGGTATATTTAGTATAAGCCTTAATTGTAATGTATTTCTAATTGCGTAAAAATAAAATAACAACTGATAGTAGAGTGTACTATAAGAAATACCAAACATTCATGACTTATTTATTGGTATTTATAGGATAAAAAATTTGGCCGAATAATTTTACAAAGCTGTGTACTGTACTACATTATTTCAAAAAAGATAGTTTACTATTTATTATTTACTTTTATAACTGGAGTTATTTTATTTAATTTTGAAATAATTGAAAAGTGTCTTTTTAAAAAAGGGTATATTATATTTTAATATTTGTTTTACATTTCTTGTAGGGTCTTATTATTTATATTGAAATGCACAAATTCTTTACCTTAAACTGAATTATTAGTTGCATTTTTCTTTCATATACCGTTCTCTGTCAGTATAATGTGAATAATTTCTGTATTTCAATATGAATAATAAGATTAAACAAGAAATTCAAAGCAAAATTATATATATTACCTCTAATAAAAACTCTTCTAAATTGATTATTTTACTAAATAGATTTTTTTTACTATCTTTTTCCATTTTATTAGTCATTGTTTGTTCTAAGCAATAATTTCCCAAGATAATGAGTATAGGTTAAGAATCGCCCTGTATGGACCGAGGCATCTTCTATTCTTACCACGTTAGAACCATATGATCATGCAAATAAATCCATCTTATTTTTACGGGGAAACCAAGGGCGTACCCAAGATTTTGTTTAGGGAGGGGTAGCAAGATAAGGGTAATAGTTGTCTACCAATTTACTTAAAAATATGGGAAACTTTAAAAATATCTGAATCAATAAATGAATTTATGATATTTTTTAAAGCCATATTTAAATTTGAAATAAATTAGGATACTAAATTTACCCAGAAGTAAATAGGAATTGTAAAAGTGTTTTTTGTTAAAAAAGCAGTTGGTAATAATATTTTATTTAAAAATAATAAGGGTAAATAACGCTCTACGCCTATGAAAGAAATAAATAATAAATATTAGGCCCAAGAAAGGGACATGGTAATTTTAAATCAAAATTCAATAAAATAGTTTCTTTGTTTTCTTTATATTACAGATATAATATTAAAAAATATATTTTCTTTAACTTTACTACCCTGATTACCAAAAGCTTATACATTTAGGACATAGGTTTAAATGAACTTTTTTTCCTAAAATATCCTAATAATTAGCATCTTTTTAGGAAACGCCCAAAAATGTCTGTAATTCATTCGATAAATCATCAAAATTCATCCGAGCAAATACGATCTCATTAAACGGCCCACAGACTATGCAATCTGTTGTACAACAGATTGTATAAATCAAGTAGATTCGACCGACGAAACGATAATTCAACACACATTCAACAAGTTCTACGATACGGTTGCATCGCTTGGAAGTTTTGCCGGACAAAAATGTGTCCTACGACCGCGTTTGTTTAACTGGTTGCGTAATGTGTACGCGCGTTCGTATTTTGCATTATTTGTTAGAAACGAGTTCAGCTTTATTCCATGGTTGATTGGTACATAATTTTATCAAATTTAATTGAGTTTATACGGGGTGTCCGAAAATTCAACGACAATATTAAAACAACT
The DNA here is from genome assembly GCA_014170235.1 of Listronotus bonariensis. Taxonomy (NCBI): domain Eukaryota; kingdom Metazoa; phylum Arthropoda; class Insecta; order Coleoptera; family Curculionidae; genus Listronotus; species Listronotus bonariensis. The sequence goes on along the minus strand of JACEGR010001121.1, from coordinate 27,795 downwards.
CATAGGCATCCAAAAAACATAAAATAACCTCAGTAAAAATCGATGGAAGATATATAAAATATTCCTAATTTTAAATCAGCCTGTAGATCTTATGGCAATTCTTATTAACGCTTTAGCTATTTTGATGAATAAAGCAAAAGTTTTTATAAAGAATAACTTTTGAAATGTCAAACATAAAAGGTTACAGGAATAGTTAAATCCATCCATGGACACACTGTAGATTTTTAGAAAAAATTTTTAGTTTAATATTGAACCTTGAACAATCATGGATACAAAACTGAAATCAAATTCTTAGGCGTAAATATCAAAAAACCAATCTAAGAGGACGACTTTGACGAATTGTGGGGCTAGTTTTAAGGTGTACAATGTCCATTTAAACTTTTTAATACAACTGTGAGAAAAATATCCCAATAGGTGTATTTTTAGGGCTCAAAAAAAGTCTTTTTAGACAATGACTACATCCATAACAGAGTGTTTAAACATAAGAACGAACGTATTTCATTTCATGTATAGGTCTGTCAGTTTTTATTGTGAAAACATAACAATCTTCAACTTTGAAGATTGTACACTTTGAAACTTGCCCCTTTTCGTCAATTTTAAGTGTCAATATTTCAAAAACCAATTTTTTTACTAAGGTCATTTTATTTATATATTTTTTTATGCTTATGGGTTGTTCCATCTTTTAGTATTATCGTAGACTTTCCGAATACTCTGGATACAACAACTGATGCAACAACTAATCAATTGTTTTCTTATTTTCTCTGTAAATACAAACAGACTTACTTTTTTTGTAAATAATTTGTGGTTGTAGGAAAAATAGTGTACATTACGTGTGTGAATATGACTTTCTTACAACCGTGTGAAATTAGTCAGTTTCCACACTTGTAATCTAATATACTATTTCGTAGTGCTTAATGCCAGAACAAAACTTTATGCATCGATTGTCTGTAAAACAAATTGCATAGTCTGTAGGCCGTTTTATATGCTCTTTTGGTAAATTAATAATTTAATTTTTATTTTGTTTCAGGAAAATCAGGTGCTCGAATTGCCCCAAAGAGACCGCAGTCAACTCCCGACCACGGCATCGTATCCCCCGCATCGACGAGTCCGCCAACCAAGGTACTTTTTCTTTTGTTTATTTCGTTAAGTGGTGGTTTATTTTTGTGCAACGTGTCGTGCTGTCTTTTTTATGTTTATTACATCATTTTTCATCGTGTTTATTATTTTTATTATTGTTTTCATTAAAGCACGTGCGTACTTTATTTATGGCTTTAACACATTGTGTGTCTATTGTGTTTTAGTTTAAGTAATTTTTTAAGAGAAGTTCAGATCTTTATTTTAAGAATTGGGTATTTAAATGTTTGTCATGTCTAAAAATATATGTCCCCTACAATTGACATTTTTTTTGTCAGAGATGGCAAAGTTGAAGGGTATTTTAAACACAAAAAAGTAGAATAGTTGAAAAAGAAAACAAAACTATTTTTAATCTGGTAGTAGGTATTAGGTTGGTATAGTTAAAATTTTTAAGTCCCAATAGAAAAAAAACTTTTGTAAGTGTGTCTACTAGCATAAATATTTTTCTTTGGTTTGGTGTATGTTAACGTTTGCTCAGAGCAAAAAAAAGTTTTTTTAATAATTCTTTTACACACTTCTTATACAGTGCATTCCAATAAAAACGAGCCAACCTCTACAATTCCGTTATGTGTAAATTAATTAAAAAATCCTGAAACATGCTAATTTTCATTTTTAGGGGCAGGGTAATCCCTGCCCCCACCAACACAAACGTCAAAAAGTTTAAATTGAAAAGGGAGTAAAGTAATAACTTTTCTTAAAGGGTTTCAAATTCCCTCTTTAACAGACTTTGGTTTTTCAAAATTAGTTCAATAGTTACCGAAAAAATGTACCCTAAATACTTGGTGTCTTTAGCCTCTGCTTTTTATTTTTTTTTAAGTATTAAAATAAAATTTGCCAAGTAGATCTGTTACCTAAATGTGCAATATTTTGTGGATTCATTGGTTTCCTAATACTTAGCCGGAAACGACCTAAACTTTATTCTTTAAAATGGGACACCCGGTATATTTTTATTTATTTGTAAAAAAACATCATTCCTAGTACATTGATACTTCGTTTGCTACTTTTTGACCTCTAGCTCTAAATATTTTTAGTTTTTAATTTTTAATATAGAGTGCTATAAATTGGTGTATTCCTTTTATGCTCCAGAACCGCCGGAACGACACCATGAGTGTTCCTTTTACAATTTTTGACATTTTTTCATGTTATAGAACCGTTCTTGACATTATTGACAGTTCAAAGAACGGTTCTACAAGGTAAAAGGAATACACTTAATGTATTAAACGTTAAATTTTGGACCAAGTAGTTATGGCAAAGTAAATAGTAACATCTTTTGTCGTGACTCTCTCGGCCAAAATCAGTGGCGTAGCTAGGGCAGCGGGGGCCCTGAGGCAAAAAGAAACCCCTAACGCCCCTAAAAAATGTGAAGAGCAAAAAAGGCCTTATTACATTTTAACTTTCCCCCTCTTTATCTTTTAATCATATTAACCAAGACAGCATAAAAAAAGGTCCTCCCCTTTATTTTCCCATCGCATTTGTTTTTAAGTATTTCTGTTTTATTTTCTGTACTTTGCTCGACGGCCCGTTTTCAACTCCAAAGGGGTCCCCTAAGCTTGGAGGCCCTGGGGCACTGCCCCACCTAGCCTCATAGTAGCTACGCCACTGGCCAAAATTTATAGTTTTATCGCATTAATGGAACGCTAAATTAAAAATATTTTATGGTTAGATGTCAAAACGTAGCCAATAAAGTGTCATTGTTCTCAGAACAGCATTGTCTATTTAAATTAATAGCAATATATCGGGTGTCCCATCTGTTAAACCGGAAGTAACAGAAAGCATATATGAAATATTGCATATTTAGGTGATATACCTACGAAACAAATTTTATTTTAATATTTTGAAAAATACAAGGGCTAAAGACGCCAGGTACATTTTCTCGGAAACTACTGAACCGATTTTGAAAAACTAAAGTCTGTTGAAAAGAGAATTGAAAACCCTTTAAGATAAGGAATCACTAAACCCCCTTTTCCATTTCCATTTTGACGTTTGTGTCGGTGTGGAAAGGGGATTACCCTGGACAAATAAATTTTAATACAAAAATGTCTCTCCCTAAAAATAAAAATTAACGTTAGAATTTTTCCATAAGTGAACATATCACGGAATTATAGGGGTTGGCTCGTTTTAAGTGGAATGCACTGCATGTTTAGTATTTAGAGTGGCTTATCGCTTATGGAGAAATTAACTATGGTATTGCTTGAAATATTTTTATTAAATTTAGGCTCCAATTCAACCAATTATAACCAAAACAAAACAGTGTTTATGCGTTAGGACCCATTGTAATCGCGGTTAAAACAGCAGAAATTTTGGTGGATCGCCTAAATTTGATAAATGTTCCTAGAAAATTCATTATTTTTTAGTTTTGAAGAGTTATAACGTCTTATGTTTTTTTTTTAAATGTTATATATCTTGCGTAAAAATAAAAATATTATTTTTTAAGCTATTATGTATATAACCAGAAAATAACATTTTTTGAACTGAAAGATTAAAATCCAAAATAGTCGCATCTTTAAATGTGCATTTCACACTGGCAGTTTTTAAGTGTCAGTATTTCCAAAACTATTGTAACTAAAAACTTAATATACGGGGTGTACAAATATATGTAATTTACAAAGAACAGGCTTGCCCTTTTTTTGTACAATAGCGGCTAATAGATCTAACAGTCAATGTAATAGAATATAATAATTACTTCCTGTATTTTATTATTTAACTTCCTAACAATACTGCAAACTATTTAACTTCTAGAGGTTTAAATTTTAGGCTAATTCCTTTCTAAAATTTTATGCCTTAATTTACCATAAGTTTAGTACTTACTTAAATTATTCCTTTTTATAATATAATTTTATCCTTTTAAATTCTTCTTACCTACAATAACAATACAATGTGTAACTCAAAATTAGTAACTATAAAGGTACAAGGTGTTGCATATACATAAAAATTTAGGTTATTTAATAAAAATTATTAATATTATGTTATAAAAATGCAATTTATAAAAAAGTTACCTAAAAGGAAGCCTCAGGAGAAACGGGCTAAAGGTACATATCCACATTCTTTGATATTTTAAAAACTAGGAAAGTTATTTTTTATAAAACACTAAGATTTAGGTATTATTATATTTTTTTATACGAATAGTTGGTAAAATAGGTTTAACAATTTAGTTAATACTAAAAATGAATATATTTGAATTTTTGCATGCTTCAAAGTGCTTTTGGTCCTGTATAAATTGCTTGTTTTTTAGTATACTTTGTTAGTTTTAGTTTGTAAAGTGCCTATGGGTGTTATATGTTGCTTGTTCCTTAAACTAATATGGGTTTAATGACTCCAAGGAGGATTTTTAAAACATATTACCAATAAAAACAAAATCTATAAGAAGTGTATTAATTTTAAATGTTTAAAATGTAAATATAAAATTTAAGCTAGTAAAAATACAGCTTTCTTAACTCGTAAATAGTTTTTTTTTCTTAAGAAAAAAAAGTTAAATCCACTTAACTGCACATCCCTGGACCATACAAGAAACAACAAATTTTATCTTTTAAACATTATTTGTAGTGTTGCTTTATTAATAATTATAAAAGATCAACCACAAACTACATTTACATATAGCGTTTACATTAAAACTAACGTTTTTTTCAAATTAAGTGATTTTAAAAATTTCCCTAATTGTGTGATGAGCAAGGGATAAAAAATTAAGTTTTTTTGCTTTACAATAAAGCAAGACAGAAAAAAGTAACTTAAAGAGCTTAAAAGTCTTTATTTTATTTGACCCATCCAAATAAAATATAAAGCTTGCACAAAAGTCAGTGGCGCACATTTTGGTACATATTAGAAATACTTATTGAGATATCGGTCAAGACGGCACCAAACTGGGTAAATTTAATCAAGTTAGATTTAAACCAACCTTTTAAATCTAGAAAGAACAATGCATAATTTAACTAAAACCAGATAAAGTATTAAAGATGTTAATAAAAACATTTTTTTTATCAAACTTTATTTAAACTCGATATGAGAACAAGTGCTGTTTTGGCCCCATCTTTATATAAGCTTTTTTTCTGATTTTTTGACTTAATAGGCTATATCTCCGAAAATATTAAAGATAGATACAGAAGATTTAAAAATAATAAATAATATCATAATATAATACTATATTTTTTTGTTATGGTCAAAAGATAATAGATAAAAAACTGTAGAACTTTTATACAATAAGTTTTTTCTATCTTTTTAGTAATAGTTGAAATTGGGATGAAAACTCTGTACAGGGTGTCCCATTTTGGTTGTCCCTTATGGGAAACTTGGAAACCATAAGAGATATTAAAAATCCGATACCCCATCCTCGAGCCCTTTTTGGAGAAAACATTTATGGTAAAAACGGATCATCGCTATCGCGAAGCGTTTCAGAGATACAGGGTGATTCTCGATTTTTTCACTTTTGAAAAGGTCCTGTAGCTTTGTTGTTATTACAGATACGAGAAAACTAATTGCACATTATAAGACACTTTTTTCCGTAGAATCCAGTGGCGTAGCCAAAAATTTTTTGAGCTGTCATTTTTGACATATGACCCAAACATGTTTTTTTTTATTAGGGACACCCTATAAATAATTAGGTAATTAAATTGCTTGTTTTTTTGTGATTAAAATAATATATCATAGTAGGTGGTTTAATAAATTTTTTACGTCAAATATTGGAAAAATTATGATTTTAAAGACGCATTGCGGCTTCTATCTGTTTTTTAAATTGTTTTATATTTTTGTTTTAAAAGAAATCTGTCATCCCTTAGCTCAGGAGGCATTTCCGTAGAAAAAAAACAAAAAATTAGTTTACAACAACAATAATAAACAAGTTATATTAATTAAACTTAAAAATTTATAAAGTTTTTTTTTTGATTGTTTGATTTTTTTATTTTTTATGAATTCTCCATGTCAACTTTACCAATAGAGTCCAAAAAAAACAAAATTGAAAAATTTTTGACACACCCTGTATAACTTTGATTTTTATTTTTTTATACAACATTATCATACTAATACAGTACCAAAATTGTTTTGCTTCAAATTCATAAATAAGGACGCTATGAATTTTTAAATTTAAACATAAAAATAATTATTTTTAATTTTTGGGACACACTGTATATATATATATATATATATATATATATATATATATATATATATATATATATATATATAATAATAATATTCTTCCTTATCATATATATTATCCACCATAATTTCATCTTTAAATATTCATAAATAAAATTGTAGAACATTTTTAAAGTTAAAAATAAAAAAAAATCATTTTAATTTTTTGAGGCACCCTGTATCATTTTTTTATATATAATAATATTTCTCACCATCACATTTATCAAATACCAAAATTTCATCCCTTTATTTTCATAAATAAAATTGTAGGAAATTTTTAAATTTTAAAATAAAAAAATTATTTTAATTATTTGAGACACCGTGTATCATTTTATTATGCGTATTAATAATCTTCTACATCACATATATTATTTACCAAAATTTCATACTTATATATTTATAAATAAAGTGGTAGGAAATTTTAAATTTTAAAATAAAAATGCCTCATTAAAATCATAATTTTTCCAATATTTGACGTAAAAATTTATTAAACCACCTACTATGATATATTATTTTAATCAGAAAAACAAGCAATTTAATTACCTAATCATTTATAGGGTGTCCCTAATAAAAAAACATGTTTGGGTCATATGTCAAAAATGACAGCTCAAAAATTTTTTGGCTACGTCACTGGATTCTACGGAAAAAAGTGTCTTTATAATGTGCAATTAGTTTTCTCGTATCTGTAATAACAACAAAGCTACAGGGCCTTTTCAAAAAGTGAAAAATCGAGAATCACCCTGTATCTCTGAAACGCTTCGCGATAGCGATGATCTGTTTTTACCATAAATGTTTTCTCCAAAAAGAGCTCGAGGATGGGGTATCAGATTTTTAATATCTCTTATGGTTTCCAAGTTTCCCATAAGGGACAACCAAAATGGGACACCCTGTACATGCATATTTTTAAAACCTATTGATTTTTTTGTTGTTTTAAAAATCCTTTTTAATATATTTTTGTATGTTCCAACAATTTTAACTGTATATTCGTTTGTCTAATAATTTCCACGAGTTTCTTCACCGCAAATTTAATTTTATGTCTGACTTATGAGTCATTCTAAAAAACAATGAACAGTGTGGGTATTCTATTTAAAATAGGTTCTTGTACTTACTATTGTAAATGTCAGAAATAATAGTATTTTTAGTGTGTTGATTTTAATAAAAAAATTCTATAATTTTAGTTGCATTGTTTTTGCTAGTAAATTGTGTTTGTAGGTATAGTAGATATTTAATAAAAAGAACTTTGAAGATAATAATTTGGTCAGTTATTAGGTAGTCAGTCATTTAGAAACATTACTATCATCAATTTAAGGCAAAAAACCAATTCTAAAACGGTTTTTACCAATTGGTTATGTTGACGTTTAAACAATGTATTATACGTCAAAGTTGTCACCAGTTAATACCGCGGTTATAATTGGTTAAACGCCTAAAATTGATATATTTGGTACTAAATGTTAACGGGTTTACGCCTTTGGATTGCGGCAGCGTCATAAATAAACCTTAAAGCTTATATTAATTTTTATCTGTAATAATAATTTGTATTTTAAAATATCGTTGTAACAATTAACATAAGGCATCGTCACTGCATAAATTTCATATTTCTTTGACAAAACCTAGCCTAGCATACTTTTTAACCGACTTCAAAAAGGAGGAGGTTCTCAATTAGAGCGTATGTTTTTTTACTGATTTTAAAAATTCTTTTTATTTGAAAGAGTGCACTTTCGCGGTGATCCCATAAAAAAACAAGTCAGGATCGCCATAGAGAAAGGTACTAGACCTATTTTTTTCTATTCCGTACGTTGTTCGTGCGGCAAAGCTACCTCTAGAAGGTATATGCTAAAGTATGCTAAAAATCGATAACCTTGGGGTAAAATTTACAAAAGCGGATAGCTGCAGCTCCGTGTGTATTGATTCATAAGCTTTTGACAGACATAATTAAAAAAAAACAAATTCAGAGTATGGGTGGGGGGATCATGGTTAGTTCTGGTTAGTTAAAAAAATGTTAGTCATTTAGTCTATGCTTTTGATATCTGTAAATATGTATAATTTGTAGAAAGGTATAACGTTTAATTTTTAGCACTTCTGAAATGAAATGTATATAGATCATTTAGGTTAAAGAAAGATAGTGTTTGAAGTTATAAAAATCGGTAATTTGAGATTTGTCCATGCTCTATTTTTCTGGGCGTTTTTGTTTTGTTCAATTTACGATGACACTAGTCATATTTTGACCTAAAGAATACGCCCTTAAAATATTGGTAAAGAACTTGGAAACTCTCTATATTATAATAACTCTTCTTTTTTAAATAAGTAAGTTGCTAGTCGAGAGGCGAGATGCCTAATATCTTAAAATTTAATTTTTTAAAACGTTGAGACAATTCTTCCTGAATAAACTGGTATAATAAAATGTGTATTTTTTTAGTTATGATAAATTATAGTTAGGACTTCTTAAAATGTAATTTGTAATTTTTGTAAAATAAGGGAGAGATATTTTTAACTTTGATACGTCCTAAAAATCACAAATTTAGTAATATATTTAAATTTTTCAACTTAGTATGAAACAGTAAGTTGCAAAATTTAAATATTTTACTAAAATTGGGATTTTTCAGGACGTACCAAAGTTAAAAGTATCTCTACTCCTTATTTTACAAAAAAATTACATAACTGGTGTTACCACCTTACCACAGATTTAATAATTTTGTTTGTCAGTTCGATATAGGCTCCTTCTAATCTTATGTATCCTCCAAATCTAATTATTGAAAAATTTGAAACCGTCTACAATGCTGCAACATTATTTTTAATTATCGACAAATTAAAAAATATATATGTATATATTTTCTGGTAAGTTTTGAAAGTACAAATTGCAACTGGATAACCTTTGTTTCTAGATGTCCCCACTGTGTTTGTCGAAAACGCCTTAATTTATCAAAATCGAACAGAAGTACCATTTTTTAGCTAAGGGTTTAAGCTATTCAAAAACATTTTTTTATTCCTGTATTATACAGGGTGTAAACATAATTACCATAATTGTGTCAGGGTTAGTCCACCCCTGGCAAAATAATGAAGCCAAATGTTTTACAAGAACACAATTTTAAGGAGTCCTAACTTGTATTTAGCACATTATTATCAAAAAATTGCTTTATTAAACAAAGCATTATAAAAGTAATAAAAAAATATTTTCAGTGGCGTCCTGTAAGGGCACATATCTCTATAGAGAGGGGCTTTAGGAAAAAGTACTTGTCATATTAGTTTTATGCATTATTATCTAAATTGAAGAGATTGTCCACATATTCTGAGACACCCTGTATACGTAAAAATTTGTTACAAAAGAAATAGATATATATATATATATATATATATATATATATATATATATATATTAAATTATGTTTACTTAACAAGTTATAATCGTTTTATATGTGTGTTTTGTAACTATTTTTTTATAGCCATATGATAATCCTTTTATTTCATCTACTACTAGGTACTTATAAAAGATATAATACAATAAAAAATAGAAAAACTATATTTTAAGAAAGCAATAAGTGCCTTATTTTTGTAAGAAACAGGATGGACGCATGACATTGCACAAAAATAACTGCGCATAATCATTTTAGCTTTAAGCTTTTTGTTAACCCACACTGTTTATTTTCATAGGAAGAAAGCTTGGACATTATGGGACAGTACAAACCCGAAATATTTTGCTAAAGGTAAAATACATAATTTTTGTTGTTTTTTACATCACTATCTATAACATTCCCATAACCACGATCATGCTTTTATGCTGCATATTTTTTGAAGGGTATATTTTTCAATAGGAGAACATTTTTAGTTAAATATAGTATTTCCAGATTAATTTTTTATTTATAAATTTGTTTATTTAACCTTGTAGTGGTAAAAGTTGAAAAATTAGCCTTCGATAGTCTTCATTCAAAGTATAAAAGGTACATAATATATATTTCCTCTTTTTAGGTACAAATCACGGTTGGTAGAGCCAAAAGAGAACCATGTGCAAAATGTGGTCTTCCAGTATTCATAGCTGAACGCCTTAATGTAGGAAAACTTCTGTATCACCGAACATGCTTCCGTTGTGCCCGATGCAAATCGCAACTTACTTTGGCAAATTATTACGAAACAGAAAATAGTGAGTTCTGTTGTGAAATCTGTCCTGATGAAGAAAAAATTATCTCCAAAAAACTATCATCAGAACACTCTGTACTTATGCGATCAATGAGCGACGAAGAAAAAACTGCAAGCTTAAAAACTTACTCAGATGCGCCTGATGCCTATAGCACTCATTTTGAAACCGCCCTAGAATATCCTATTGATGGAGACCTAAAGAGAAATTTTACCCTAACAGAGGCAGAAAGTACAGAGTTTACCAAATCAAGATCTCACTTCTTCAAGAGCCAGATTGAAGATTCTAGCGATTCTGGAAGTGAAGATATACCACCCGACCTACCCCAAAATAAACCGCCATCTTTGATAAATAGTAATACGGCCAATATAAGAACTTACTTAACAAATAAAAAAGTGATAGTAGTTTTCCTAGTGATATAAAAGACAGTAATTTAGTTAATGATAGTGTTAGTGTACAGACGAACGATCACTTTGTTACCAAAGAATATGCGTCCAGCACTAGCGGTATTAGCGTTAAAGCCAGGATGAAGTTATTTGAAAATAAAGATAATAAGTCTGATGTAAATAGTAGTAGTTTCAGTAGTAAACAAGTGCCTTTTAATTCAACACAGAAGAAAAAGGCTACAGTTGTAGCAATAGATGAATTAGAAGATTTCGAGAACATAAGCAGGAAAGATATTCAAATCGAAGATACCCCATTAGATAATAGTGATATAAAATTGCACAGTGATGAAGTAAAAGAAAAAGGTGCTACACAACCATTTGTTTTAGATGAAAAAGTAGATAAATCTAAAGAATCTAACTTAGAATTAAGTGAACGTAATAACATTGCAAGTAACATAGAACTTACGATAAAGACTAATGCTTTAGATGAGGAAACTAAGGAACCAACTAGCCTTGTTGTTGACTCTACCTCAGATCATGAAAGTCCTAGTAACGAAGTTACTAATAATAGACCTATATTAACTAAATCAGAAAAAATTATTGAAATCCTTGATAGCAGTCAAGAACAAGAAACAAGTCATATAACAATAGAGAGTGATGAGAAAGAAATGGATCAAGTATCAGCAGAAAGAGGTGACTGGGAAACAAGTCATATTTCTATAGCCGATTCTCCCCCAGTGCCTAATAAGCATACGCCATCTTCAGTAATAACAGTATCCGACGATAGCTTTTTATCAGCCAATAATATTACCTCTCCTCAAACTAATACTTCATGTGACAGTGAAGTTGAACCTGCTAAGCGGGGTTATTATACTGCATATGAAGTGTTATCTCCCACGGAAAACAAAAATTCGTCATTAGAAAAAGACGATGGTATCTCATGTGAAAATTCCTTAATTGTTTTAGACACGACAAATGATGAAAATGCTGTATCGCAAGCCGAGAATCGTTATGTACTTAGTAACGTAAAATTAAAACAGATCGAAACATTATGCGAAAAAACAAATACACCTGCGTATAATAAAGAGGATGAAGTGTCAACAATTGAGACCAGTTTTGTTTCAAATAATTTTATCTCTGTTGAAACGGAAACATCAGAAATTAACAAACATAAATTGCCATTAGAGAAAGATAGAGTAATGTCGATTAAAAATGAAGAACCAACTGAAAAAAATAATACTGAATTGTCAAAGGACTTTGATACATCAATAGATAATACAATTTTATCAGGAAGAGATAAGACTGAAATTTTACAATTTAAGAAAGAACCTAAAGATTCTAGTCAAACTGAATCTGAAGGTAGCAAGAAGCTTTTAAAATCAACCGACAAATCGGATACTGAATATCCAGAAGTCCTCAATCCATTTGAGGACGATGCTGAAGAAGAATCCTCCGCTCTTTCATCTTCACTAAACCCATTTGGGGAGACCGATGATGAAGAGATCATTTCTCCAAAACCTACCCCAGCAGCCAGACCTAAAAAGAAAATTATTCCTAGCTTGGAAGAAAGGGAGATTAAAGGAACACCCGAAGCTTTATCAAGATTGTATATACAAAGAATTAGTCATAATCCTTTTGAAGAAGAAGACGACGATGAAGTAGTTGAAAAAGCTGTGTCTACAAAACCAATTCCTAGTCCTAGACAAAAAGAAAGCTTACTGTTCCAGTCAAATTAAGTCTAAATCCATTCGGCAGTGATGACGAAGATGATAAGATTGTCCCTGTACCAGCTCCTCGAATAAGAAAGTAAGTTAAATTGTTTAAGTATTCTTTATTTAAATCAAAATTAAAGAGGTAATATGTTTTTTTACTTTTAACCTAAATTCTATTTAAATGATATTAAAAAGTTGTAAACTTTGTACTTTATCGGATAAACAAAAAGGATTAAAATATTCTAAATCCGAACTATTAATTAAACGTTATCCATGAATAAAATCAGATTTATTAATTAAACTCTGTCATTAACAGTATCTTGGATTTGCGTTTAAAGACTAGCCCGTTATTTGATCGCGCTGTTGCCTGGTTAGTTTTGGTTAGTTAAAGCTAGTATTTCCAAGTACCTATCTAATGATATGAAACTGGCAACACCGGGGGCCCATTAGTTTCACCCATACTCTAAAAGCTATTGTATCTTGGTACTTTAGGCAAAGAATATAATAGCTACCGCAACAGAATTACGGACACGTGTAATGAAATCGGCACCGAAAATCGAACCCCTTTTATAAGCCCACTTATACATATAAACTCCGAAGCTGTCTATATATAACCGAGTGATGATAATTCATTCGTAACTCAGCCATTTGAACTGGACTTCTATTGCGGTAGCTATTATATTCTTTGTCCATACTCTAGAAGCTATTGTTTCTTGGTATTTCAGGTTAAACCATACATTATTTTAATGTGATAATACAGAAACATTAATTTTTTTCTTATAATATATCGTGAACCTTGTAAAAGATTATATAAAAATATATATAATTCGTTTTGTTTTGAGACGGCTTAAATTCAAAAAAATATCAAAAATATTGTTGAAAATAATGAAAAAAATTCTGTGAAAGCCACAGCCCTTATTGCTAGTATTGCCTTTAAACCCAAGAATATCACATAATAAAACAATATACCTAAACAAGGCAAAAAAGTCCTTCATGGTTCATCAGCAAGGCTAGATCAAATTATTTTCTTATATAAACTAGCTGACCCGGCAAACGTTGTTTTGCCATATAAATAATTTTTAGGTAATTTCTAGCCTAAAAATTAAAAAAAAAATGTTAAGGGTGGACAACTCTTATCACTAAGGGGTATGAAAAATAGATGTTGGCCGATTCTCAGACCTACTCAATATGCTCACAAAATTTCATGAGAATCGGTCAAGCTGTTTCGGAGGAGTACGGGAACGAACATTGTGACACGAGAATTTTATAAACCTACGCGTTTCGAAGTTATTTAACCTAAAAAATAATTTATAATATTTTATCATTTATTCCAATTTTTTTACGAAACCATTAAGTTTATAAAAAAATATGAAAATTAAAAAATTAAATGAAATTCTTTATTTCGTTTTTGAAGAATCGAGATGGTTTTAAGAAGAATTTGAGAAGAGACAAAAATACTTTGAAGGATTATGGCATAAAGATATGCTAAATTTTGTATCAAAAGATGATGAAAGATGGAAAAAGGTATAAACTTTTGGTCTCTTGATAAATTGACTCTGGTTAACGATGTTGAAAAACTTGGGGTAGCGTTGATCAAATATATCAATAAATGTTTTACTAAAAATGAAGAACAATATCATTACCTATTACTAATACCCTAATGTCACAAAGTTAAGGAAAAAAATATTTTTGGTTAAAAAAGTGAGGTTATTAAAAAATTAAGATACGATAGTATTAGAAATTTACCAGGTAAATAAAGGCCTCTATGAAACAAAAAAAAACATTTTTTTGATAGAGTTGATAGCTTGGAAAAATGAGAAAATATTATAAATTTTATTATAAAGGTGAATAACTTTGAAACGCGTCATTTTATCAAAAAAATATAAGAATGATTTTTGTAGAGTTTAATTTTATGCAAGGAAATTATTTGGTCTGAAATTTTTTGATAAACCATAAAACAGTTATAAAAATCTAGCTCAAATAAAAAACAAGCTTTTCCATGTAAATAATACGAAAGATTGAAATGTATCATGCGGGATATCATAATATTAACTATATTATTATTATTTAGGCCTTTATATCAATATTTTCGATAGAATTAAGAAAGAAAAAAATATTAGATTTTTTGGGATCATTCTAATATTTATACGTATGATTTTTCCTCTTTGACTATAATTTAAATAAACAGGCCTACGCTTAAAAACCACATTTATAATCATTGTCCAAAAAAAAAAACTTTTTTGGGTTTTGTTTTATTAAAATCAAAATCGCTAATAAATTGTCCTGTCCTGAATAATCTACTGTTCTATCACCTTTTCATAATGTGTTTACTGTTAAAGTAATGAGTGAAAATTACTTTATACTTGAGCTAGTTTTATATGGATAATATAGAATAATTTATGGACCTAAAAAATATAAATTATAGCAACCAATTATCCATCATTAGACTTTCGATATAAAAAAAAAACTTGCATGTTTCCCACGTTGACTGCAATATTGCAAAACAGTAATTAGTTGGCGACACTGAGGCATTAAAGCAAAAGAAGCCCACGCCGACTATTGGTCGCCAATTGAAGCTAAAAACGGTACCAAATGTCGTATATTAGTCGTTTTACCAGTGAAGTAGAAACATACATGAACCACAAAAAGTACTTCTTCATTAGCATAAAACAGTACTACCTGTTTCATCGTGCACGTATAACCGGCCCTTCTTACCGTTTGATAGTTTAATTGTTCGTGTCAGTGAACTCATTTTTATGCTTAACTAGTACGGTACCAGTAGTACGATGCATATCCTTATTGTATTTCAAGTGCAATCTATCCAAATAATAAATTAGGTACTATTTGTGCGGGAGTGCGTTCAAACTGTAAAATCGTGTACGTGCTTGTCGTTTATCGGGTTCCAGGAAGTAAAGCAGTGTTAGGTTTTGCACGTAGTTAAAATGAATAACAATTAAATTTTAAAGTGTTTATAAAAATAATTTTGTACAGAGCATATTAAAAAAGCTGACTACCCGAGTAAAATTTTGATTTAGGAAGCGTGCCGAAATAAATGATATTCAGCAAATTAAATTTAATTTAAAACCATATAATTTTCTATTATTTGCCTGAATAATTCTCATAAAATTTAATAAGAATAAATGATTAACATTTAGTTTTTAAATTATGTAAATAAATAATTTTATTTATAGCTTACTGGAAGACCCGATTAAGGTCGATTTATACATATCCGGGCCGTGTCCGTTCCGTGTTATGTCAGTACCGGACGGAAAAAAACAATGTATATTTTATATAAAGATATTTATACAGAGACGTGTCTTAGACGAGGCCCGTCAGTGCTCGGACAGAAATTAATACCAAACGATAATTTTGGTTTCGGCAATGACATGGCACGGATCGGACACGGACTATTTCTCTGTATTTTCTGAATTAGCCTTTGGTTCCTCTATTTTTCCATACAGGGTTAACACTTTAACTTCTTTGCTTTTATTGTTGCTCTTCCTTTTCATCCAGTAATAAAGCCAATACGGCAAAATTTTCTCTCCCACCCAATGGAACACTGCCGCAACTCGGATATTTATAAATATTACATCAAAAATACCCGGACCCGGAACTGACACTAAACGGACACGGCCCGAATATGTATGAATCAACCTTTACTTGGGTAAAATTTTTATAATTTAAAAAGTGTGCTTAAATAAATCTTTTAAAAAAATTAAAAGAATAATGTATGTACAAAGTCGTCAATTTCATGTTTTGGTCCCAACTTCTTTGACGTGATTTATGTATTGTACAGAATTGCGAACTTAGTATTTGGTAATGCTAAGATCTTCAAATATTTAGCTGAAAATATTTTTTCCTGTATTTTTTTTTTAATGTATCTACATAATGTGCATATTTTACTGTGTAGCCATCAGCAATGCTTGGGAGAACTATGGGTATCCAAAACATCTAATTTTTGGTCTTGCCTAGTTAAAAAAAATAATTGATTTAAGTATTACCAAAAAATACAAAATAAATTAGAGCTGAAGGATTTCGGTCGATGGCCTCTTGAATTTTCCCAATAAATTACTTATAAATATACAAAATAAAAAACAAGTTATAATATATTACCTTAATATTTGATTAAAAAACAGTAAAGAAGAAAAACAATTAATAGATATTTTCAGGACAGTTTGACCCTTGATATATATATTTTTTTAATTTATAAAGAAAAAAATTCAATAAAAAAACTGGTGGGTCTCTCTTAGATATCTATGACATTACCTTGGAAGAAAGTAAAAAAATAAAACAATCAGCAATTCATAAAAAAAAGCATATTGCTGGAGTTACAGTGTCCAGTAATTCTGCCAAAAGCCTAAGGGGTGATTCTCCAATAAAAAAAATAGGAAAAAAATATGAATATACGTCCTAAAATTTATATTTTTTATACTGCAGGGTGTCAAAGTTTTATGAAAAATCTTTTTTTTTTTTAAATAAATATTAAATTAATTTTTTTAATTGTAAAAGTTGGAAGACAAATTTTTAAAATTCTTAAAAACGGGAATTTCAAAAATATTTCTTTTATTTTAGGAAAATGCACTGGCGTACCATTTTTTTTGTCTGTAGTTCGAAAACTAAGACGTTAGGACATCTATGTATCTAAAGTTTTTTTTTTTTTTTTTTAATTGGAGGTTTACCCTTTAAAAATTGTCGGTAGAGTGACTGGACAGCCTGTATAATAATGTACAATTAAATAAATATACAACATAATGTTTTCTTGTTTTTTCTATAAAACTCATCTCGTACATGGTGGAGCCACTCGGAATACTAAAAAATATATTGATATTTTATAGCAGGACGTTTAAAATTTAGTGTTGGTTCCGTTTTGGTTTCTACAGGGCAAATAAATATTTTTACAGGAGGAATAAAACTTTAATTTACGTGCCGATACTGTGAATGGGAACCCACGTCAGGCCTTATAACTTTGTGTTACATAACTAGGTGTAATAAAATTGTGTGTAATACTTAAAAATGAAAGACATTTGTGAATTAAACTTATTTCTAAAAGATCGCAATAATGCTCAAGTATCGTGTAACAAGATCATCGTCTTCTGCCTCTGCCGTTAGATCATCCCTGATCTTTGACACAGATTCAATTACCAGTAAGGATTCGGCTTATTGTTCAAACATGTAGGTTTAATCATTGTTTATCAGTTAAAGATAGCAACAACTTTTAATATTTACCTTAAGTTTAAATCGTTTTTTCCAGCCAGTGGCGTAGGTAGGCTTGAGCGATGTGGGAGGTCGCCCACGGTATCGCACTTAAGGGGCCTCGTTAAACCTTTTAACTTTTTTGCTTGTAAAGGTAGGGATGCACGATGAAAGTTTTTTTATAAAATTTTTGTGTCATGAGTCAATAAGTTTAAGTTTCACTGTGGAAACTCACTTAATATTCGTAAAAATTTGTTGCCACAAAATTTTAAAAACCTATTATGAAACAAATGTCTCATGAAATAAAATTTTCATGACGTTTTTATTTCATGGTGGATAGCTGCCTTTACATCCACACAAAAACTTTTTTTTTTTTTGATAGGAAAATAAAGGGTTTACCAATATGAGCGTCACACCGTTAAAATGGCACAAAGTAATACCCACAAATACAATGAAAGTAATTTTTAGTTTATTGGAAAAACCAATGTATGACATTAGGTTTTAAAAAGAATATTGTTTAAATGTCCTCCTCTACTTT
Organism: Listronotus bonariensis; assembly: GCA_014170235.1. Lineage (NCBI taxonomy): Eukaryota > Metazoa > Arthropoda > Insecta > Coleoptera > Curculionidae > Listronotus > Listronotus bonariensis. Next base: position 9,576 of record JACEGR010001121.1, on the reverse strand, counting down.
GTTTGGTTGATTTGATTCTTGTGGCTCAATAAATTTGTAATAGTGCGTGTGATGTTCTGCTTGAGATAACTTATCGTTCATGGCCTATTCTCGTTGCCTTGAGATTAAGGTAACTCCACAGGAAAGAACCGAAGGCTGAGACCTCGCACGACCTTGACGGACAGTTCCCGTTACCATTTCTCAAAATAACCCGCCGATAATAACCGAACATCCTTTCTGATGTTAAATTTTAATAATTTCTACTCATTGTATCTGTCCATAATGACTTGCCAGACACTACTGAATACAACTATGACAGTTTTGGTGATAGAATTCTAAGCAATGTTGCTATAGTACCATTTTAAAGTTCTGAAGATCTTATTGGTAAACCATTTACATTTTTGGCAAACAAAAGAGGCCTAGAGGCCTCGCTTATGCGACTTCGCCCACTGTTGCCAACACAGTATGATTTATCCGATATCTAATTCTGACATCTTTGTGTAATGATTGTTTTTATCAAACTCACTTTTTTCGCGAAGAATAATAAACACTTAATATTGTATGTGAATTAAAATAGCCCAGCAAGTTGTAAATGAGTAACAGACGTTTTTTTTTTAATTTTTATAAAAAATAGTCTCGTTTATTTTTTTATTAATTATAACATACTGTTGTCAACAGAACATCCCCAAGCCGTCCAGAACCAAGACCTAGGGATACTCTTTCCATAACCAGCAAAGGAAGCCATGGCGGCAGTAATTCATCTATTTCAAGCGGCAGTGCTGTTGGTAGTGCCAGGAAGAAAAAACCAGCACCACGACCTCCACTGCCTTTTAGAAACAGTGAATCGGCAGGTGCATCAAGTTTCACTGTTAGTCCAAGTGCAAGTGTGGTAAGCATATTGATTTTTTGTTATCTGTTTCGGTCTCATTAGGGACACAACATCATTGGTATAACCAGGATTTAGGGTTTTAGGGGGATATAAAACAGTATTATTCTGAATAACCCATATGTTTATATCCTTACAAATTGGACGATACTCAACCCTAAATACACCTATGCCTAGGCACAGAACACAGACTTTCTACTGGCCAGTCGGTCAGGCAGCAGCAGCTCTCCTCTTTCGCCTTGCTACAAATTGGTAGATTACCGAGGAACTGTAAAGCTGTAGAATAAACATATAAAATAACAAAACATATTTCCAACAGTATTTTTTCTGACGTGGTATGTGGCTAGGCAGCAACCAAAAGCATATTTGGTATTGAAAAATCCAGTTTATGTTTGAAAGGGGAGGTAATCTTGGTTTTCCAAATCTTCACTTTTTAATATGGGTAAATAAAGACACAATTATACTATAAGGTTGCGTTCATATTGGCACCGGTCGAGCGATACCGCTTGAGCGTTATACGCGCGCGTCGCGTCGTTTTCATATTGGCAAAGCATTAAGTAAGGCGCAATTTGAGACACGTATAACGCGTGCAACGCGACGCAGCACAGCACGTACTTTTGTAACTTATGAAATTAAAATATACAGCGCAAATTGACTAGCGACGCGTCTACTCGAAAAGACGTTGATTTTTGTAATTGTGAAATAGTTTCTCGCTTCGCACGCGTTGTGACGCGTCTCAATTTGCGGCTTGCCTTATTTTAGTTATTTTCTCGGTTTCTTTTGAATTAGAACTGATGAATTCAGAGACAGCAGTTGTTACTTATGGAAATTCCAAGGCTAGAATGATTAATTAAAAAAAAATAAATAAATTTAAAAAGACAAGTGTTCATGACCTTTATAAAAATAAAGTCACTTATGGCGCATATCAACATCTTTATTGTCAGCTTCGTGGTGACCCAGTATGGTTCTTCCAGTTGTTAAATAAATAAAATAATGATAATAATAATAAAATAAATAAAATACCTTACCTATATGTTTTTGTTTAATTACCTGTAAATCCTACAATCGTTGGGATTTCTCCCCATAATTTTGCAACAATTTGCCTGTCTTTGTAAAACCGATGTCTTCCAGAGAGCTGGCCTTGTTTTTTTCTCAGAAATCCATAATTTACTATCGATTATTTTGGTTTGAGAAGACATTGTAATTTTTCCGTAGCTTGGTATGTACACCACGGTGTACCGCTGCTGTAGCGATGCCGGTTAAAAAACGAACAAGACCGAAACTCGAACGGAGCGATGCTTGCAACGCGCCACGTAGCTAGATACCGGTCATCAATATAAACGTTTCCATTTAAAATCTGTCGTTGGAATCAGTTTTCGACAACGCTCAAGCGCCATCGCTTGACGCTCATTGCTCGAGCGCTGTCAATATGACCGCCACCTAATACTTTTCTTCTTTTTTAGGCTGAATCTCCTAACTTGTCAGGAACAATTAGAAGCAGAAAAACAAAGCGAGCTCCACTACCACCAAATGCTTCCACCCCATCGTCTGGAAGAGATGACATAAGTAAACTGTCTGATGTAGATGTTTCTCCCATAAACTTAAGAAATTCCGAAGAATCACCAAATAAAGGTACAGAAGGTCATATTCATAGGGAAAAGGATGTTAAAGACGAGGAGAATCGAAGCAGACAGAGTCAGATTGCCATAGAAAGTAAGTTAGCTCAAAAACTAAAGATCATTTCGAGTATTAAGTTTGTCTACATGTTGCTTTACTGATTTTTTAATCCAGATTATCTTCTGAGATTGTACAGAATAGTAATATTTTTTTTTTGTGTTTTGTTAAATATTGGAATATTTTTAATTCTACCACGGAATATCGTATTGCTGTGAAACCAGATTTATTTAAAATACCGACATACATAAGGCCAAATTAATAATATAATTTTTACTGATTTATGATAAAAGGATGTATACGTGTATTTGGTGTGTCTACAAAGTACTTAATTTTGCCAGCATTTTTTTATTTAAAAAAGTTATTCTTCATTATAATTTTTGCTTCATCTGAAATACAAAAATTTGTGTTACTAATAACCATATGACATACAGTGTGGTTCAAAATCGCAAAAATATTACTTTCAAAAATAAAAAAAATTCGAAAGGCTATATTTATGACACTACTTAACCCATTACCTCCGAGAAAAGCTTTTAAAATAATTTAGGTTATTAACTTAAATTTTAGATAACAGACAGTAAAAAAGAAAGTAATAGATTAAAAAAATATATTTTGCCATCAAAAATTTTACTTTTTAATTTCTGCAAACATTATCTAAATTAGTCAAAATGCTATAGAAAAATAGTTTTTTAAAAGTAAAACAATAATACAAAAAAAATTAAAAATGTATTTAACAAGGATGTAACATTTTAATTACTTTTTATTCTAGTTAATTAAGTTTGTAACTGCAATGTAAAGAGGCGCCAAATAGTCCCAGTTACTGACGCGCCTCATATAATTCACAAATTCTCTCTCTCTCTCTCTCTCTCGCAATGTAAAGATTTTTTTAAGTTTAACCTTAATTTTCCCTAGAAATTATAACCAATAGGAAAAAAATGTTGGACACTTTTAATTACTTTTATACTCTGCTTAATTGAGTAGTTTTAAAATTACATTTTTCCGATTTTTTTTGTTTTTCTTTTTGTTAATTTTTAAAGTATATCGCGATGTTGAAACACTATATATAACATATGGCTATATTTATTACAGTTTTTAACATTTCAAACAAAGCAAAATTTTTATAAAGAATAACTTTTTCAAAATTAAAAAATTAACAGGTACCTATAGTTAAATCCATCCGTGGACACAGTGCATTTCTTTAATGTCGCCCTCTTTTTATTTTTTGGTGGATCAATTTAAAAAGTTAAAGTTTTGGGATATATAATTAATGCATAACTGCTTTATTTTAGGGTAAAATTGACAGATAAAAATTCAAGATGGCTGCTAAGCACCATCATTTTAAAGCTCCAGACGAGTTTTTATGGCCTTATAATATAAAGTCAGTACTTTTACCTACTACTACTAAAATGGCGAATCTTTAAAAATTACCTAAATACCTGATTTAGATGGCCATATTTCCAAAAATAATAAAGTTGGATGTACCTAGTGTGGTATTTTTTTGAAGCAATTTTTTAATGGTGATATAAAATATATAGGGTGCTTTATTAAAAAATAATATGCTTTTTGTCCTAAACCGTATATTATCACTATTATCACAGAGATGAAAAAAATGAAAATATCACAATAAGTACACATGACCATCTAAATCATGGTATTTAGGTAACTTTTAAAGTGCTACAATTTTGTAGTAGGTAAAGGTATTTACTTTATATTCTTGGATTATAAAGTACTCGTCAGGAGCTTTAAAATGATGTGTCACATTTTATTGTGTTCATTAATTTTTTTCAAAAACAGCGCCCAGGAGCATCTAGAAATTTTCATCTGTAAATTTCACTCTAAAATATAGATAGATAGATATTTATTTATTAATTTCATATCCCAAAATTTATTTTTTATTTAAAAAAATTATATTATCATGATATTCAAGAATAAAAAATAATCCTTTTTATTTTATCTAAGGTACAACAGCAAATGAAAATGATAATAACATGTCAATGCTCAACAAAAGTACCTCAGGCCGATGGAAGCGAAGAAAGGGACAAGCGCCCTCGAGACCCATTCCACAAAGAAGAAATACCAAGAGTCTTCCGATGTCTGAAATCAAAAGGGAGTTGGAGACTATTGAGATTCAGCAACAAGGGCTAGAGAAACAGGGTGTTAGACTGGAGCAAATTATTAGAGAAAAATGTGAAGGGGAAGAGGGAACTAATCCAGGTTGGTTAGAAAACAATTGTAGTACATTAATTTTCAAATTAGATGACTCACTACATTATTCTATTAATAACATTACTGACTTATAACAGAACGCATAGATATTAAAGAAAAAGTAAAATATACAGGAAAGTAATAAAATATAAAACTTATACTTTAAATCATTAAGAGTTTTTCTACGACTTTTTTATTTATCTTTATCGTGAAGCTACACTGATGTATTTTAGTACACTACATAAAGTTAAAAAAAAGTAATTTTTTGAAGTTTAACACTCCGTACGTTTTTTCACACTCTGTTTTAGTGTTCTGTTTCAATGCCTACTAGAATTTATTTTAATATGAATGAATGAAATGTAACAGTAGACGCGACATTAACTGAACCAAAAGATCAAGTTACTATAAATTCCGCCATTACTTATTTCAATTCATGTGTCACTTAATTCAAAATTTGACAGTATTTTTTATCATAGGATTGTCGCATTTGCCTAATGGCTCGTGTTCTGTCAAACTCCCAATTGTAAAAGTATAACTTTATGCACTCGTAACATAAATTACTAATTAATTTTCTTGTAAAAACGAAATTTAAAAAATTATGAAGGCTAAAATGTTGACAGATTGAAAAAAACAAAAATTTTGTCATTAGATTAATTGGTTCGTAATTTAAATTCTAGATTTTACAAAAATAAAGTACAGTATTAATTTTTAAATCTTTTTTATAGATGACCAAGTGCCTATTGAAGTAGAAGATCTAATCTTGCAACTCTTCGAACTAGTAAATGAGAAAAACGAATTATTTAGAAGACAAGCTGAACTAATGTATTTGTAAGTCAAGTTTTTATTTATACCCCTTTCTAAAATCTGAACCATTTTTTGAAACTTTAAATGTTAATGTGCCATATTTTGAATTAAATTATATTAGGAAAGTTGTAATCCTTAAAGTTTTAAATAAAAAAAAACACTATGGGTGCATTTAATTTTTTTGATGAGAGTTTATTCCGATTTTTTTTACTTACAATACTTACATCACTATATAAATACTAAATATTTTTATAATGTTTTAAACACTTTTTGCAAGCTACAGATTAAAGCAGCCGTATGTATATCATTGTCTTACTATAGTTTGTAAACGTTGACTAGAGTACTATGTTGAAGGTAGCTAAAAATTTCTTGAGTATTTAGTTTGCACTAGTTGCACAAAAATTTAAAAAATATTTTGTGAAACGGCCTACAGATTAAGCAACTTGTTGCACGACAGGTTCTATTGACAGTAGTACAGACAATGCGATCATCGTTTCGATGGTCGAATCTATTTAAGTTGTACAACCTGTCGTTGAACAAGCTCCATAGTCTGTGGGTCGTTTAAACAAAACTACGTTGTAAAAAGTGATTCCAAAAAAATCACAACGGTTTATTAACACACGAAAGAACGATAAAGTACCTACTTATAATAATACTGCCGTCCTACGGGAAAACACCATAATATGATTTATGGATTATTATATGCACATACGGTGTTTTGCCGTTGGACGGGAGAATAGAGATTAGTTGGTTGCAAAAAGGACAATATATAATTAGTATTTAAAAGGTTTGAAAATTTGTATCTGGCCATTTAATTTAAATTAACCATAATAAAGCAAAATTAGGACGACAATTTAATTTATGTGTAAAAATGTGCGTAAGAGAAATTGAATAACCTCCGAATTAATAGGTGATAATTCCATAGTAGAGTGACAATCCCATTGTAGATATTAAATAGCAAATACTGTGTATCAAAACAGTAAATTTCACCCATAGCAACGGGCCACCTGAAATAAATAAACCCGGTTTTGACAATAGTTTAAAAGTTTCACCTCCTTTTTTTTGTCAATCAGAGTAACCAGAAAATTCTGAAAAAAAAATCTTTAAAAGTGCATTCGTTTATTTTTTTCGTTGTTTTTAAAAATTGCCAATATATACTTTAAAACAACGAAAAAATAAACTCATGCAGTTTCTAAAAAACAGAATAATGATCTGTAGTTTTTAACACACTGCTTGTGATATTACCCCCGACAATCCAGTATTTTATTTTGTAACAAAAAAACCAAATGGTTAATTTTAGTCACTAAAGTAAATAATTAAATGAAGATGGGTCCACATTTAATTTATTCTGAAAGCGATGCCGACAGGTACACGAAAAATGATAAGGTAAACAAACCCTTTTGTGAACAGTGATTTATTGCAGCAAAAAACATTCAACCCGACGAGTTTCTAGTACCACGCCACGTGCTACCGATTTTATAGTAGGACAGAGGCGACATAAGAGGATGTTTTTTAAGTACGTAATAAGTTTTTTTATTATTTATCTAAAAATATGTAATCAGGCTCTGTCCGAGGCTATATGCATTTGAAAAGGTTTGTTAACTTTATGATTTTTTTGTGTACTTTACGGTATTGCTGTCAGAATGAGTTAAATGTGGACCCATCTATACTGGTATATGTAAATTTGTAAATTTTTTCAGCTAAATACAAGTATTATGTGTGTTATTCTAATTTCTCCATGTAAAACGTGACTTTTTCAGGGGCATTATTAAAAATAATTTGAAAGTACTTACCTTCAGAAAATTGTTTTAAATATTTTTAGTCACACCTCAAATATCTTTTCTTTAAACAAATATCGTTAATAACGATACTAGTCCGCATCCGCTGGTGCCCATCTAAGCTTAAGCCAAGATAAAGATTCATGGCGGTGGTTGTTACCCTTCCGACTATGTTCCAAATCCTAGATGTAATAAGTTACCTAGTTATTTCAGTCAATTTAATTTAATGACAGCATCTAATAATTTTATTTATTTTCTCATTATTTTTTTATTTTACAGAAGGCGACAACAAAGATTGGAAGAAGAACACGCGGATGTGGAATACCAAATTCGGTGTTTGATGTTACAGCCAGAAGCAAATAAAACTGATTCAGATAAAGCTAGAGAAGAAGCTTTAATAAATAGGTAAATACGAGTAATTAATACATAATTAAAATCTTTTATTACTTGTATTATTTACACTTTTAACAAAAAATTAAAGTTAAGGATAAATTTTTAAAACTAAATCCTTTTAACTAGAATTTAATTGCAAAACACTGCTTACTTTTATAACAAAGGATGTTAAGTGTAAACACTATTTTAAACAACCCCAATTTATCTTGAACTTTACAACCTATATTCCTATTTATTTCAAGCTGCTTAAAAATATCTAAGTTATTCATTTGGAAGCTTAAGATTTTTTTGTTAAAGGTTAGTGGAAATCGTAGAGAGAAGAAATGAAATCATTGAATGTCTCGAAATGGATAGAGTAAGAGAAGCGGAGGAGGATAATAGCATAAGCAGTCAATTAAACTTGTACAGTTTAAAAAGAGACGGGGAAAAGGATCAACCTATAGAACAAGAAAAGAAAGATAAAAAGAAGAAACATAAAAAACTCACTAAAATTATTCACACATTGCAAAAACACAAAGAGAAAGAAAAGGAAAAAGGACATAAAGTTGAACTTGACAAAGATGTGGATGAAACTGAGGTTAATTCCTCAACAGAAAAGAAAAAGAAGAAAAAATTCAACATATTTTAAAATATTGAGGTTATTTTGATTATGTGTTAGGTATTTTTAAAAATAATACTTTGAAACAACAAGAGCTTTCCATATTTAAAATATCAGTTAAATCATACGTTGCATAATATTAGGAAATGGTTTCTTCAAGTAGTATAATTTTTAAGTAATTAACGGGAAACCAAGTGTTGTTCAGTGCCGATTCTGTCATTTTAATGTTTTTTGATGTAATCTACTTCACTTTGCTGATGTGACTGTTTTTTTTTTTAATAAATATTAAACTATAAATAATGTAATGGACCTTGTAACTGAATGGCCGATGTATCTTAAAAGATAGTGTTTCCTCATCAAATGTTCATAAAAATTTGAATTTATTTAAAATTATGTAGATTTAGTATACTCATTATTTACCATGTGATTTTGATATTATAAGATGGGTAACTCTTAATATTATTTGTCAAATAACAAAGTTGTATAGTGTCATCAAAAAATGTATAATATTACATAAAGTTTAAAATTTAGTGGCTCTTTTAGATACGTTCTATTTGCTCAAGTTTTAAGAAAAACAAAATGTACTAATAATATCATTTAAAATCTTTAATGGCAAAACCGGAACTAAACAGCATTTTTAATCAAATAAAACAAAATTTGCTTTTTTGAACATAAAACAAATTAGTACCCAAATATCTTGGCTTTGAAAAATTTTAGAAGCTTTAAGTAAAGATCTTGTGTTATTAACATTATTCAAAATTTAAAATTTTTAGAGCAATTTGATTATTGTATTATATATTACAAATTTAAGATGCGAAAGTCGGTAAATTCCTTATTATGTGGTATAACAGCGATAATTATATGGACCAAGAAATTACAATTTTACTACATATTAAAAAATAACTCATCTCAACCTTTACTTACACTAACATAGTTGCTTTTTTAATGATATGAACATCTCTTTCCTGTGTATAGCTAACTTAACACTTGTTTCACTTTATTAATGTTAAGAATATATATATTTTCATACTCAGTTACTTTATTTTGTGATTTTATTGTTTTACTACTTAAATAGATTTTTTTATAGAATTTGTTGTATTATTTCCCTACCCTTTTTAATGTATAATTATATTTGATAATGGGTTACATAACCAAAAATAAGATATTTTGAAATATCTGATACAATTAATCGGTGGTAAAAAATATAAAAACATTGGTAATAAAGACTGAGCCATATAGCTTAAAAGAGTTTGTATAAA
>JACEGR010001120.1:0-189066 GCA_014170235.1 Listronotus bonariensis | reverse complement strand
TAAATTTTTTATGCGATAACGGGCGTTTTTGTGACTTTTTGCTGTTTTGACACTTTTGACAATTCTTAAGCTTTCTTTACATATAAAATGTGATGTTCATTTGTTTTTCCATAAAACTGCATATTGTGCTGTCGTTTGGACATTTTAAAACGCCATTTTCTCCAAAACCAAAAAGTCAGCTTATGGGCCTATTTGAGATTTTATATCAGGAATGACCTGTGGAATTCAAATCCTAAAGAATATACAGGGTGGTCCATTTGAAATACCAAAATTTATATCACTTCCGGTTAAACCAGAAGTAATACACAAATGATATTATATCTAAAATAATCATCCGGTGATACAATATCACGTCCCTAAACCAGTTTTATTTTTACTGTTTATTAACGACGTGGTGTCCTGTTTTAATTACTCTAATGTTTTGTTGTATGCAGACGATATAAAATTTTACAGTGTCGTCGACTCGGATAATGATCACATTCAGCAAGAGCTTGACGTCTTTTCAAACTGGTGTAGCACAAATTACTTATCCCTAAATATTTAAAAATGTAAGGTAATTCGGTTTTCAAAGAGCAATACATTAACACAGAGACAATACTCAATGGGTGGCCATAACCTTGATTGTGTACAATCCATTGTTGATTTGGGAGTCACTTTTGACAGCACGCTCTCTTTCAATTTACATATTGAGCAAATGGTATTAAGGGCATTTCGACTTCTTGAATTTGTCAAGCGACACACTAAGCATATCAGCGACACCAAAGCTATAACATGGCTGTACAACAGCCTAATTAGAAGTGTCTTGGAATATTGCTCTGTTGTCTGGTGTCCTTTTTATAGGTTTAACATTGACAAGATTGAGAGGGTGCAGAACAAGTTTGCCAAGTACTTTTTATTTAAACATCGCTTTCCATACGACGATCTGTCTCATCAAACCAGACGTTTGCTTTGTGGTCTGAAAACCTTGGAACATCGTAGGTGGGATGCTATGGTTCTCTTCTTGTTTAAGATCTTAAATGGATCTGTGGATTGTGCAGCACTGACAGAGTCAGTTTTCTTTCATGCTCCTCTGAGAAACACAAGACAGAACCTTCTGTTCTTTGAAGTGCCTCACCGAACAAACTATGGTCGCAGTGCCTTCGTCGATCGTATCTTGAGGAACTACAACCAACATTACATAAACATCGATCTGTTTTGTACAAGCCTAAGTTCCTTAAAGAGACAATTGCAGCTCCGCGTTTTGTAATACAGTGTCACGTCCGTTTTTCCCACATTTCTAAATATTGATTTGTTTACTGTACATTTTGCTTTAGTGTCTTGTTTTTAAATTTAATTTGTATAATATATATATTAATGTCCTTTTTAACACGCTTTTATTAACTTGGGTTGTAACTATCAATCTATCAATCTGGCTGGCTATGTAACGGAATCTTTGAGCCTAATTTTAACCAACTTCCAGCTATTTGATTTCTTTGAAACTTTGCACACGTATTAAGGACCCATGACAATGCAATAATCTGCAAACAGTATCCCGTTATCCTGCTTTGGAAAAAAATTATATTATTATAACCACTGCTTGATACAACCAAGTGTCATCTGTCCTAGAAAACTGGGTTAATTTTCTTTGTCATCTGTCACCTGTACGTCCCAGTGGTACCAACCACCGGCCATTTCAAGAGTTCGATCTGAATCGATTTTACTCAAATTTTATATTAGGTTATTTTCAGAAAGTCTATCTGAAAAACTTTGCTATTCTTGACAAAGAAAAATAATTAATAGTTTAAAAAAACTAAAGAAACACGCTTTTATATGCAACCGAACTAAAAATTAGAAAAATTTAAAAACAGTATCCCGTTAAGTTCCAGCATTTTCTAGGAAAATAGGAAAAGTGAAAAATCGTACGTTCTGGCGGATGCGCCAGATTAGACAATTGAATAATCGAACTTGACAACATTTGCCGACGGGTTGGGGACCAGGGGCTCAATTCTGCTAAACTGAACTCATTCGTTCCGGGAGCGTATAACCTTCATCTGTTTTTTTAACACGCTTTTTTAACGAACGAATAACCTTCACTTGTTTTTTAAAACAGGCGGTCATAAAACAGAAATCTGTATTACCAACTGACATCTGACAAAATTCACAGTCATAACATAACCTAAAATTCCTTTAATGTGAAATTAAAGTTTCAGTTAACTAAGCTATTAAAAACAAAGTATACACTTTAATTGAAATACAAGAAGCAAATAAAAGTAACTAACAAGTTATTGCATATAACTTTTATACCATCTTCCATTTATACTTTCTAAAAGGCCTTTATTGAGTGTTAGAAACTTGTACCGAATGTTAGATTAGGACAAAGACTGGAAATGGAGATTAGCAAACTACATTAAAATATCACTTAAGGTAAGTAAACTAAAGTAAACTCATATTTAGAAAAAACATTTATGGTAAATTTCTTTTTAGTTTAAAAAGGTAATATTTTAAAAATATTTGTCTTATTTATGCAAATTGGGTAATTGTTTCGAAAGTTGGAGCAACCCCCATTTTGACCAAATTTGATATACAGGGGCACAGAACTAATAAAAAAGGGGCTGGTTATTTTCAACCAAGTGTCATCTGTCACCTGTACGTCCCAGTGGTACCAACCACCGGCCATTTCAAGAGTTCGATCTGAATTGATTTTACTCAAATTTTATATTAGGGTATTTTCAGAAAGTAAATCTGAAAACTTTGCTAATCTTGACAAAATGGCGAAAAAATTTTTTAGTGAATAAACTGGAGCATTTATTTTTAAAAAATTAATTGATATAACGAACTAAAAAATGAAAAATAATTAATAGTTTAAAAAACTAAAAACACGCTTTTATATGCAACCGAACTAAAAATTAAAAATAATTTTTCATTAAAAAAATATTTTCACTTCATAGTAAAAAGCGTGGGGTGCTTAATATATTAAATGTTATAATTATTATATTTGCCAATATCTATGATGGAAAAGTTATGAAAAAATAGTAAAATGCACCCCACGCTTTTTACTATGAAGTGAAAATATTTTTTTTAATGAAAAATTATTTTTTAATTTTTAGTTCGGTTGCATATAAAAGCGTGTTTTTTAGTTTTTTTAAACTATTAATTATTTATTGTATAATACATAGTATTTTAATTTAATTTAGTCTGTAAGTTTCGTTGTACCATTTAGATTATGTTTCTGTAGAGTACCTACATGATGTCATAAATAAATAAATTTGAAAACTATACGGTTGCACTGAAGAAAATAAATTGCTGGATAATAATTTCGTTGTCACCCGGTATATACAAGTATTTTTGGGGTAAGAGCTTATGGTATATGTCTGGTATTCCACTTAAAATAAATGAATTTATTTTTATATATTTTTAATCATTTAATAAATAAATGTCCTACAACGACCCTCGAAATCAAACACACAAAACCCTGAAAATTTATGATCCAAATCCCGAGGGATAGATATAATCCCGATCATCGCCGTTTACAAATCGGCCGTTTTATTTCAATATTTCCGAAGGGTAGATTAGCAAGATGACCCCGATTTTAATATCGGGTTTTATATTCTTTTTATGGAACGATTATTTGAAACATTATTATTAATTAGAAAACATTCCTGTCATATTTATACTTTTAGGGAGAGATTAACTCAGTGGCGTGGAGTCCATGGGAGCTAGAGTAGCAGTGCTTCTTCTAAAACAAAATACAACACATCATCTTTTAAAATTTAATTTTTTAAGATGAAAAACATTTAATCAAAAACGCTTAATACAAGGTGATTTAAAAATCGATTACGAAACTTAAGGGGGTGATTCTACTTGACAAAATAAGGGTAGAGCTTCATATAATTTTTTTTCAAATGTCATTCGTTTTCGAGTTACAAGCCGTCAAAGTTCAATTTTTATTTTGGTTTTTCGCCATATTGCATTTATTTTTTAACCAATCCAGTTGATATTTGGCACACAAATCGAGCTTTGCAGATTCTTAAATTTTAAGACAAAAGTACTTTTTTAAATACCGCCAGAGGGCACTTTACCTAAAACCTAAAATTTATTTACATCATAACTTTTTATTTTGACAGATATCGCAAAGCTTGGGGCGCCATTTATAGACAATTAAAAACTTAAAAAATAAGGTACTCTTTATTAAAGTCGATAAACCTTAACGTTTAGGCACCAATAGACATCAAAGTTTTCATCAATTTCTATCAAATTACCTACATACATACAGGGTATCCAGTAACTTAACCGACAAATTTCACGGGGCGATTCTACATCAGAAAATAAAAAAAAAACTTTATATAAACGTATGTATGTATATCTTATTTGCTGAACTAAAGCAAACATACTTTATTTCCTTTTTTCTCCACTCCATTTCTATTTAAGCAGTGCCAAGTGCCATTTTTCTTTTATTAGCCAATTGGCTCTGATGTGCCATTGCAACATGTGCCGCTATTTAGGGTGCCGTTTACGGGACTTAAGAGGTCCCACTTGCAACTTTATGTTTTATCTATTTTGTGGCTTATGCGCCAGATGGTAAAAAGGGGCAACGCTCAGTTGAAACTAACTAGTTCACGGTCTTTTATTTAGCGATTTTCGCATCATAACAGATTTAACATCCTAATTCAAGCCAGAAATGTACGAAAGTTTGGTAAAAGGTTTCCAAATCATGTAAGAAAAACGAAATATGAGTTGAATAACCCACTTAGACAATTCATTTTTTAAATTTACAACATACCTAGAAGTAATTATTGCTTAAAAACAACTTCGAATTTATTGCTATGCGCGATTTATTTTAAAATAGAATCAAGCTAATTCACGCAGCCGCTCTTTATATTGACCTTTTTGCAATTTATTTAAAATTGAACGGTGTATGGTCTAAACTGATTTAAAATTTAGACTCAGCAGGTAGAAAAACGTGCCTGTAGATGCGAAAAGAGTCATCAAATACTCATCCTCTACTTATGAGCGGCCAAGTTTTACAGAGCAAAGACACCTTCAATCTTGTGGGCGTCACATTTGAAAGTAACCTTAACTGGCATAAACACATTGTATCTATAGCCACGGCAGCTTCAAAAAGCTTGGATTTCTCTTTTCGAGCCAAAAAGTATTTTTCCGCTTCTAATTTATACACTTTATATGTGTCCCAAATCCGACCTCCCTTGGAATATTGTTCTCATATCTGGGGCATGGCGTCCCCCACAACCCTAAGCATTCTTGATTCTATTCAAAGAAGAGCTATTAGTCTCATTAATGATCCTTCACTTACAGAAAGGCTTCCCTCTCTTGCCCATCGTCGGGCTGTGGGGGATTTATCGCTTTTTTATAGGTACTTTTATGGCTGCTCTGAAGAATTGTCCAGTATAGTTCCTCCACTCACGGTTCCCAACAGAGAAACTCGTGGTTCCGCGCGTATGCATCCCTATACGGTCCAACTGGACAGGTCCCGAACTTCTCACTTTGTTTGTTCTTTTATCCCTAGAGTTTCTAGAATGTGGAACCTGCATCCCGCGGAGGTCTTTCCTTCCCCCCAAATCTTCAAGTATTTAAGTCCCGTGTTAACAAACTTCCTCTTACCCTGCTTAAGACACCCACGGTACGTTAGTATTTAGGCTTTCAGCCTTTGTCGTTTGTTCAAAGAAAAAAAAATAGGTCGCGGCCGGTGTACAATTTTTTTTTGTGCACCAGTCCATTCCATATATAAAGGTTTTGTACACCGGACGCGACCTACCTAAGGGCATGTTTTTTGACCCACCGACTCCAAATTTCAAGTTAGTTTAGGCTGTACACCCTTCAATTTTGGGTAAATTGCAAAAACCGTAAAAATTGCGAAAATGTTTTACGGCTTTTATCAATTTATTCCGAATTGAAGGGTGTACGGCCCAAACTGACTTAAAATTCGGATTTAGCGGGTCAAAAAATATGCCCTACATAGGTCGCGTCCGGTGCACAAAAACTTGTTTTTTTGTAAGCCGGTGTAATTTTTAATAATTTTGTCCATATAAAACCTCGATCTGGCCCTCTGTGCGGCATGACGATTCTCACCGGTAAACAAACGCAAAATTAATGAATAAAAGTCGAGAAAAGCTTTCTAAACACCCTCAACTTTGATGGTTTTGCTTACTTAGAGTCTTAAGCATAAGCTAGATTTGTTTCTTAAGCTCTTCGAAAGATACTTGAACACGAAAAGGGAAAGAAAAATATCATTAGCTCTTTTTTTTCTTTTGAAAAATAATTAAAAGGATGTTTGTGACAGAACTCAGTAGTGGATTATTGTTTTTTTTAAGAAAGTTAAGATATTATGTTTAAAAATTTAAAGGTAAATGGGTTAATATTAGCTTAGTTGGGGCCAAAAAATAATAATACAGAGTGTTACAAAACATTGATAAGAAAATTAAGAAAACCGTACATCTAATAAAAAAATCAAAAAAATAAATTTGTTTCAAACTAAAATGAAATTTTATTAAAATATTATTTTGGAAAAAAAGTGGCGTACTATTTTTTTGTAATAAATATTTACCTTAAACCCTTGATAAAGGACTCCAATTGTTTTGTTGTCTTCTAATGCATAGGAGAAGTCCCCCAATTTTTTTTTAATATCTGAATTTGTATAGAACTAATAAAAACCTTTTTAAACCCCTTGTAAATTAAAAACCAAGATGTTTGGACATATGATTATTTGAAGTTTTTTCTTATTTTTCAATGTAGAATCAGCCCTTCAAGTTTGTCTGTCGAGTTTCTGTACATCCTGTCTTTAGTCCTTTATATTTTAAATTAACACCCTATAAACAGCATCCCAAGGGCCCTTTTCGTTTATAAATATCAACCAAGTGGCTCTATTCCGCCTTTGCAACACATGTCGCCCTTTAAAACACCGTTTACGACACTTAAGGGGCCCAATTTGTAACTTCATATTTTATCTATTTTCAACGCCATCTGTTGAGAACGGCCGAATTTAAAGTACCCCATTAACCGGGGTATTAACGGTCTTTTATTCCGTAATTTTCGTTTATTAATATGGTTTTTATTCTCGGCTTAAAGTAGCTTGATTTTGTTTAAAGCTGTATTTACAGTTAAATAGTTTTCTTACATGGAATTTATTCTTACATGGAATTTTTTCTTGTGGAATTCTTTAATTAATGCTATTGCATTGCCATTTCACTCAAAAATAACGATCTAAACAAGCAATAAAACCGGTATTGATCTGTCTCAAGGTCGAGCAGCATACCGGGTGTCAATTTGAAAACTTCCCACCCTTAATATCTTTCTTGGAGTTAAAAATATGACAAATCGGAAAGACCCGTCAATTTTATTTGTAAGGGGGACACTTAAAATGAATATTTTTAGCCTTCTTGTTTCAACCCCTAGGAGGGGTAGATGTCACCCTTAGAATATTAAATGGGAATGGGGGTCAAGTGATACATCGTTTTAAAGGGCGTTCAATTCTCTTTTCAGTGGTATCCTACTTTGCTGCTTTTTATCCAGAGGTTTCCGAATAATCGCGTTTCAAAGTTGCAGAAACAATTAAACTTGCCTGCATTAAGATTTTGGTTTTCAGGTTAGTGTTTACACAAAATTTATTGCATAGGTCTCCCTGTAGTAAAAATGATTAGAAAATCAGGTTACAGCGTTAAAATCGTTGAATAACAGCACGAAAATGTAGTTTAAACAATTGATTTCTTATTTATTGATTATGTTATTTCGACAAAAATAACTTTTTATTTGCGGCAGAGATATTTCTACAATAAAACACATGGGATCTACTTACGCACTATCTTATAAGGTGTTCAAAATGTCGTCCATTTTCCTGTAAACAATAATAAAGTCTGTTTTCGAACTCCTCCCTAACATTTCGGAAAACTTCACCGGGAATTGACCGGCATTCTGCTGCAATTCGCCTTTTAAGTTCAACAATATCAGCAGGTTGTGTTTTATAAACAATGGATTTAAGATGTCCCCAAAGAAAGAAGTCTAAGGGTGTTAAATCCGGTGATCTTGGAGGCCATTCAATTGGCCCCCTTCTGCCAATCCATCTATCGGGGAATCTCTCGTTTAACCACTGGCGGACCGGAAGAAAATAATGAGGTGGAGCACCGTCCTGCTGGAATGTTAACAAATCCTCCTGTAAAACTGAATTACCCTCTGCATCAATTTGAGTTTCTAGCTCATGGGTGATAAGAGGATCAATAGTCTCTTCAAGCATATTAAGGTACAGATCACCTGTCAAGTTTTCTTCAATAAATAAAGGACCAATAATGGCATTTCCAAGAATACCAGCCCAAACATTAACTTTTTGGGGATATTGTGTATGTCCTTCTCGAAAAATATGCGGGTTTTCGTCACTCCAATATCGACAGTTTTGTTTGTTAACATTTCCATTTAGAAAAAATGAACATTCATCACTGAAACAGATATTCGGCAGAATATTAGGGATGGCGTTGACTTGACGACTCATGAATTCACAAAACTCTATTCTTCTATCAAAATCATCGTCATAGAGTTCTTGAAGTATCTGCATTTTGTATGGATGGAATTTATGCATTTTTAGTGATTTTCTTACAGTCTCGTGTGATATTCTGGTCTGTTTTGCTACTGTCCGCAAGGAGCTGGTGGGCTCTGCAGCAAATAATCCCAAAACCTCAATTTGAGCTCCTTCATTCATCACTCGTAGGTTATTTCTTTTTCTATTATTCACCGAACCAGTTTCGGAGAACTTTGCCACCAAATCCAGCACATATCTGTGACTTACTTCGCGATTTTGATTTCTTTCATTGAAAACCAATGCCGTCCTTCGTGCGCACTTTCCAACCTCTCCATAAATGAAAATAATTTCAGTTCTTTCCTGAAGAGAATAAACCATTTTCACACTTTATGCACTTAATAAAAGTTTTTACCGAACAGCCGAACAAGCAAAAACGAATTAACAATAATATTCCTGATTTGGCTACATCTTTTAAATTTGCTGACCATGTTTTTTTGGTAAAAAACAACGTACTTTTAGAATTTGTTGATAAAATAGCATGTTTTTTTGTGGAATTTCAGTGATAAGACATCGAATAAACGCAAATTAACTAGGTACTCGTAGTACCATCGAAATTTTATTAGACTACTTTTTGCTGTAACTTTTTCGAGTTGCCGCTTATTGGAATTTCAGAAAAAACGTTAGTGCTTATGATGTTTTGTTTGTTAGTATTTCGCCCCCACCGCTTAGAAAAATGTCTGGCTACGCCTATGGTACCACCCAATGCGATAATTTTTGTGTAAACACTAACCTGAAAACCAAAATCTTAATGCAGGCAAGTTTAATTGTTTCTGCAACTTTGAAACGCGATTATTCGGAAACCTCTGGATAAAAAGCAGCAAAGTAGGATACCACTGAAAAGAGAATTGAACGCCCTTTAAAACGATGTATCACTTGACCCCCATTCCCATTTAATATTCTAAGGGTGACATCTACCCCTCCTAGGGGGTTGAAACAAGAAGGCTAAAAATATTCATTTTAAGTGTCCCCCTTACAAATAAAATTGACGGGTCTTTCCGATTTGTCATATTTTTAACTCCAAGAAAGATATTAAGGGTGGGAAGCTTTCAAATTGACACCCGGTATAATAACTTATGCCCAACAGACGCGTTGCTACAGATAAATCGGAGCGAGAGCGGTGGAAGTGGTGGTACTTACTCATAAGCTGATTTAAGGCTACCAGATGACATATGCCCACAACTGTATTAGAAAAAATAGGTTGGGGCTAAATTGATAGATTGACGTTTCCGTCCAACGTTCTTCAATTGACGTTTCGGTTTCTGACATGGTATATAGAACGGTAATCAGAAAATATAAATTGACAAATAAAAAGTTGTTTTTATCTTCTAACTGAAAACGTCAAACGGCAAACGGAAACAGAAATGTCACTCTATAAATTCAGCTTTAAACTGCATAGGTTTATACCTTGCAATTTTTAAACTGGTGCCTCGTCAGTTTTGACATTAGGAATACCTATACTCTGTTCACCTCAAGTCGTTGGGCGCACAACGGACGTGAGGTGGGTTCGAATCCTGCTGAGGCCAAATACTTATTTATAAGTTGGTCGGAAATTAAGTGGTTAGCTCAACACCAGACGGACAAAGTGCAAAATGTATCGACGCTGAAGGCCACTAAAGGCCAGGGCGCCGAAACACACTTTGCCGTGTCCTGCGCAACCGTAGACATGCGGACCCCACTCAGTTGTTAGGTTCAGTAGTGCCCCCTGGGTGGGGACGAGGTCTTAAGTTGTCGCTCTTAGGACCGTGGTTTGGAACCCACGTTAAGCCGTAGGTCCCGTCTGGCTGATAAAAAGACAGAGCGCACAAAAAACTGAGCGGCTTCAGTGCATGGGTTATCCCGGCCCTATTCTAATCTAATCTATCTAACCTTAGTTACCACCATAAAAAATGTATTTAATTGGCTTAAAACTATAGTAACCGGAGTTACTTACTAGGTATTCATTATCAATTTATAGTGGCCAAAGTATAGTTCAATTTGAGTTTTGAAATATCAAAATGCTTCGTTGAAATTTAAAAAAAAAACACCATTTGATAAAGGGATTTTTTCGTTTACAATCTTAAATGTCTTTTAAATTTTGATAATAATGAGTATTATTGTTTATTAACACGCTTTTATTAACTTGGGTTGTAACTATCTATCTATCAATCTATCAATCTGGCTGCCTATGTAACGGAATCTTTGAGCCTAATTTTAACCAACTTCCAGCTATTCGATTTCTTTGAAACTTTGCACACGTATTAAGGACCCATGACAATGCAATAATCTGCAAACAGTATCCCGTTATCTTTTTGGATCGCCAGGAAAAAAATTCCATTATATTATAAAAACAACACCTAGGTTGCCATCTGTTGGCAACATTTCAAACTTTGCTATTAAATGAAGAAGAAATTTTTAGTGGGTTGCAATATGTTGGCAACGGTCCAAACATTGCCTGGATTGCCATCTGTTGGCAAAATTTCAAACTTTGCTACTTAATGAAGAAGAAATTTTTAGTGAGTTGCAATCTGTTGGAAAAATTTGAAAATTTGCCACTCTTGTTCATTAAAAAAAATTTTCGCCATTTTGTCAAGAGTAGCAGAAACTAAAAATGAAAAATAATTAATAGTTTAAAAAAACTAAAAAAACACGCTTTTATATGCAACCGAACTAAAAATTAGAAAATAATTTTTTATTAAAAAAAATATTGTCATTTCATAGTAAAAAGCGTGGGGTGATAAATATATTAAATGTTATAATTATTATATTTGCAAATATCTATGATGGAAAAGTTATGAAAAAATAGTAAAATGCACCCCACGCTTTTTACTATGAAATGACAATATTTTTTTAATGAAAAATTATTTTCTAATTTTTAGTTCGGTTGCATATAAAAGCGTGTTTTTTAGTTTTTTTAAACTATTAATTATTTTATCTAGGAATTCGATTTATGTCAGAACTGTCAAGCCACCAGTTTTAGTCAAAATTTAAAGGTGTAAACGGTAATAATCTACGGACCTATTATATGTGTATTTGTAATAAAATATCTTTTTAACACGCTTTTATTAGCTTGGGTTGTATGTATTTATTAACACGCTTTATTAGCTTGGGTTGTATGTATGTATGTATGTAACGGAATCTTTAAGCTTAATTTTCACCAACTTTCAGCGATTCGATTTGTTTGAAACTTTGCACACGTATCAGGACCTATGACAATGCAATAATCTGCAAACAGTATCCCGTTATCCTGATTAGTATCGCCAGGATAAATAAATTCCTTTATAGATTTTCTGTAGGAGAGTAACAGAGAAAGAGCTAGTGCGCGATCTGCGCATGCGTGCAGTTTCGGACGTACTCTCAGCATAAGGCTGACAGAAATTTGTTCGGAGTAGTTGCGTTCTGAAACCCCATGCAACAGTGAAGCTTTAAATAAGTTCGTGAAACATTTCAATACCACATGTCCGCAGATAACTAATTGATATATCGAACTAAAAATGAAAAATAAATAATAGTTTAAAAAAACACGCTTTTATATGCAACTGAACTAAAAATTAGAAAATAATTTTATTACAAAGAGTTTGTATTTAAAAGTAATAAAGGTCAAACAATGAATCATAATTATATACCTCAAAATAGAATTATAATAAAATTTAAGATGAGGGAAAAGTTATGAAAAAATAGTCAAATGCACCTCACGCTTTTTACTCTAAAGTGAATTATTCTGTTATTATCTTAAATTTTATTATAATTCTATTTTGAGGTATATAATTATGATTCATTGATTGACCTTTATTACTGTAATACAAACTCTTTGTAATGAAAAATTATTTTCTAATTTTTAGTTCGGTTGCATATAAAAGCGTGTTTTTTAGTTTTTTAAAACTATTATTTATTTTTCTGTATATTTAATATTCAGAAAAAAATCACCCCTTCACTTATTAAGGCCTCGGTTAGCTTAAAAGCCATTAGGGGCTTCGGCAGCTTCGCTCTTTGCTGTGCAACTGATCGTTCGGAAAACCGGGAGCGATAAAGATAATTTCGCCGGCATCGTGAAAAATTGATCCGCTCTAATCGATCCATTAGTTAATCAGGATTTGAAACGATCAGATTTTATTGGTTTCGTTTTGGGAAGTTGATAATTCGTTTTTATTGTGCGTATCTATGGGCGTATATAAAATTAACGTTTTTATGGGTAAGTGTTTCGTATACAACGTTATACAGTGTAGACGTAAAAAGCCCCCTCCCCTGCTAACTTTTGTACCCTTAATTTTTTCTTTTTAACACGCTTTTATTAACTTGGGTTGTAACTATCTATCTATCTATCTATCTATGTAACGGAATCTTTGAGCCTAATTTTAACCAACTTCCAGCTATTCGATTTCTTTGAAACTTTGCACACGTGTCAAGGACCGATGAAGATGCAATAATTTAAAAACAGTATCCCGTTATCTTTTTTGAATCGCCAGGAAAAAAATTCCATTATATTATAAAAACAACACCTAGGATGCCATCTGTTGGCAACATTTCAAACTTTGCTATTAAATGAAGAAGAAATTTTTTAGTTTTTACACAATTTGGTTAGTTGCACCATGGGTGTTCAATTTTTATGAACAATAAAAATATAGGGTTAGTTGCACCATGAGTTCAAGGATTCCATAATAAAAATTACATTATGTGTAATGTATACATAATACATAATGTGCAATTAATAAAAATTAACATTCTTTTTTGGATCGCCAGGAAAAAATTTTCCTTTATATTATAAAAATATAAAAACAACACCTAGGTTGCCACCTGTTGGCAACATTTCAAACTTTGCTATTAAATGAAGAAGAAATTTTTTAGTGGGTTGCAATATATTGGCAACGGTCCAAACATTGCCTGATTGCCATCTGTTGGCAAAATTTCAAACTTTGCTACTTAATGAAGAAGAAATTTTTAGTGAGTTGCAATCTGTTGGAAAAATTTTAAAATTTGCCACTCTTGTTCATTAAAAAATTTTTTCGCCATTTTGTCAAGAGTAGCAGAAACTAAAAATGAAAAATAATTAATAGTTTAAAAACTAAAAACACGCTTTTATATGCAACCGAACTAAAAATTAGAAAATAATTTTTCATTAAAAATATTGTCATTTCATAGTAAAAAGCGTGGGTGATAAAAATATTAAATGTTATAATTATTATATTTGCAAATATCTATGATGGAAAAGTTATGAAAAATAGTAAAATGCACCCCACGCTTTTTACTATGAAATGACAATATTTTTTTTAATGAAAAATTATTTTCTAATTTTTAGTTCGGTTGCATATAAAAGCGTGTTTTTTTAGTTTTTTAAACTATTAATTATTAAAATTTAGGTATGACTAAAGGGAGGATATAAAGTACTTTTTGACGTATAAATGATAGTTGCTACAATCAAGATTGCGGATGGGCGCCATCTTAGAAAAAAACTAATAGAAAGGGGTCTTGTAGCATATCATTTAAAGCTCCTGACAAGTACTTTATATCCCTAAAATATAATGTCAAAATTTTCACCTATTATAAAATGGCGATACTTTTAAAATTACCAAAATTTCTGATTTGGATAGCCATATTTTCGAAACTAATTGTTAGATGTACTTAATGTGGTATTTTTAGATCTTTTAATGGTAATTAAATATACAGGGTGTTTCATTAAAAAAGTACTTTTTCCTACACTGTATATCATTATCAGTATCACCACTGGAAAGATATTAAAAAGAGCTTTTGGAAAATGTCACATTAAGTACATCTAACTTTATTAGTTTTGGAAATATGGCCATCGGAATCAGAATTTTAGGTAATTTTAAAGTACCGCCATTTCGTTACAGGTGAAGATTTTGTCATTATATTCTTAGGTTATAAGGTAATCGTCAGGAGCTTTTTTAAAATGATATTCCTTACAAGAACTCCCTTTCCATTTAATTTTTAGACGTGACAACGTCTTATAATTCAATTGACCCGGCTGCACGCACCAAGAAACATGACTCATGCGGCGTTACCTCGCGCGTTCCATTTAAGGCTTGAAGTGCAAGCGAGAGCGCGGAACGAGCGACAAAGAGGCACAATCTCCCCGTCGTTCTACATCTGTTTCTCTTTACTTGAGTGAGCATGCAGTGGAAAGTGAATGTGGTGTCAATTGTTTATAGTGACGATAATTGCGGCGACAAAGGTTATGATTCTTTCGACGTTGCCACGTTTCACTATCGTCAGTAAACCGACTTTGCAGACAAACCGATTTTTTTTCCTCAAAGATGGCGCCCATCCGCCATCTTGATTGTTGCAACTATCATTTTTACGCCAAAAAGCAGTTTATATACACCCATTAGTCATACCGAAATTTTATAAAAAGAAAAATTAAAAGGTACAATAGTTAGCAGGGGGGACTATTTACGCCTACACTGTATATATTCTTTTGTATTTTAATTTTACTTGCCACATTTTATTTGTTTTTAATAAAAATATCGAATTATGAATTTTAATATAACTATTTTTAAAACTACAAAATCCTCTTTTGTTTGTTCACTTTTAACTTTTACACATACTCGTTTTTTTTAAGCAATTCATAATCTACGAAGGTGTATGATATAACATTTTCATTTTTAAAGATTTTTATCCACTGATTTTAGAGGATATACAGTTTGGTTAGTTCTGGTTAGTTATGGTTATTCTTAAGATATTTGAGCCTTTTCAGATTCTTTGGACACACTGTATGAAGCTCCTACGATTATTTTATCATTTAGAATCAACGCCTTAAGGTTCGCTTGATCGCTATTTTCAGGTTTATGTGTATTTGAGATAAAAACTGCAGTTCTCTTCTGTTTATTTAATATCAAGCAAAAAACACCCCATCCCTCATTAAGGCTTTGGTTAGCTTAAAGGCTATTGTAGGGGTGATTTTTGTCCATTGTTCAAAACTTGATTATTAAGGATATACAGGTTGGTTTTAAACGGTCTGTACTTTTCGGAAATGAACAAATCGAGCTGGCACGACGTGTTTGTAGTTTTTGTTGCAATACACAATTTACAATGTTATGATGCACCGATTATTATTACTTTTATTTTTTAACCCACTAATTTGAAAGTTTATATAAAGAAAATCTGCAGCTTTATTGAGTTAATTTGATTATTTTAGGTTTATACTGGGTGCCTCACAGGTGAGTTCCTTCCCTATAACCTTTCTCTTCTGAAAGAAAAAATGAAATTTGGTATATCGATATGCTATGCATAATTATACGCATATCAACTTCGGTTTAACCAGAAATAACTGAGACTTTTAAATGGCACCACCGTGCACCGGTAAATATTATTTTATTTCATACTCTCCAGTAAATCCACTTACCCTGTATTAATTTGGGGCCGGTAAATTGCACATTACGGTACCTGGTACCGTAATGTGTTGCCTAGCAACGCTGTCATGTATCATTATAAATGTCCACGTGATCATTGTTGTTATGCCTTGATTAATGTCATTTTTGGATGCCAAAATAAAATTAAATCTTTAAATACTCATATATTAAGCGATTTTCATCTGATATTAGGATATATAGGAATTTCTACTTGTACTTAAAATATATTTTTTTACCAACTTTAGTAAATTAAAATGATTAGATTACTACAAAACAGACTTCTTATTACATTTTTTAAAGTATTTTGTTTAACTAAAGTTGGTAATTTCTATTTTATTTAAACCTATATCTAGCGTTACCTATTTAATACCATTTAGGAACTTCTACTTGTAAAATATATTTTTCTACCAACTTTAGTAAATGAAAATTATCATATTACTATAAAACAGACTTATTGTTACATTTTCAAAAATATTCTGTTTTACTAAATTTGGTAATTTCTATTTAATTTGGACCTATCTAGCGTTACCTATTTAATACCGTTTAGGAGCTACAACTAATAAAATATTTTTTTAAATCAATTTGACAGTGACAAGCGAAGAATAATTATAGTTACCTATGATATGGAGAACAAGGCTGTTACCTACGTAATTTAAGTGAAATAATTTGAAACTAACAACATGTTCTCTTAAAATTTTATAAATAATATTTATTCATTAATATTCATAAAGACAGTATGAAATAAAATATCATACGATACACGTCCGTTAAGGGTGTTATTACAGTACTCGTTTATATTCCAGACTCGGCTTTCGTACTGTAATAAGTCACCTACCGGACTTTTCAACGTAAAATACTAATGTTTTAAAAGTATACACCATTCTGAGTACAATGACACCCCATTTATCATTTTTTTATACTTCTGCTTTAAAAAAATATTTTTTTAAATTGAATCTAAAGTAGCATGATGAAAAATATATTTGTTTGTCCTATGTTTTTACGACTCCTCCAAATGGAGTAAAAGCATAAAAAATCGATTTATGACACATAACCCTTTACAATGGAAGGAGAGTGGCTAAAGGCATTTTAAAATAAAGAATTTGGTAGCACATACATAATATTTGGGTAAGGGCGGCTTGGAAAAATGAAATTAAATTATTTGAACCAACTTTTTTTGCAACCTAATGGGCCTAATTAAAAAATGTTACATAAAAACACGTTAGTAAATAAGTTTGATTATTACTTTAACATGAATTAAAAAAAAAAAAATTATAAAGCAGAAGTGTCATGACAATGGGGAGGTATTGCATTCAGACCAGCATGTTGTATTTTTTTTTAATATGAGATTATTTTTACCGGTGCTGCCATTTCCACTAATTTCCGGTTCAAGCCGAAACTAATGCTAAACCAAGGTTAGTTTATATTTATAAGGTTGCGATATATCCTCAACTTTTAGGCGGTTCGAGGTCGGGGACGCAAGGAAGGGCACTCCACGGAGAAAAGTTGGCAAGACTGGGTAAAATCAAAGCTGATGATCAATCCAGTGGCGTCTAGAATTTGCGCATTTCATTTTGCATTGTTTTGAAGTGATATTTGTTGAAAGATGTAATTCCAAATGTTTTTTATTTAAAGTAAAAGAATTTACAACTTAATAATAATTAAAAACTGTTGTGTAAACGGTTGTTCTACTAATACAATAAACTGTATATCTCCGGCACTGAACAACATGGCCGAAAAATGGGAGATGTGACGTCATAACACGTCAAAGCAATATGGCCGAATGTCGCGACCCTATATAGACCGACTTTGTACTAAACAGCTTTACATAGTTCAACCAATGCAAAATCATGTCCGATATCGATATACCAAATTTCATTTTTCTATCTTAAAAGATAAAAAAAAGCTATTGGAGGAAATCGCCAGTCAAGAAACACCCAGGTATAAAAGATATGGCTTTAATAAAGTTTGTTTTTAATAATTACTTTTTCTGATTTTCCATGAAATAAAGCTTAAATATTTATGTTTAACAGAAGAAAAAAAAAAAAGAAATTAGACAAAGTCGACAGGGTCGTTCCTAACAGCTAAAAGTGTGAAATAAATACTAAATAAAATAGGAAATTAGGCCAACTTAGAAGTCGTAAACAGCGTACTTAATAGCCACACGTGTTGCAGCAAGAGGGTCAAACCAATTGGTTGATATTTATTAAGGAAAAAGGGAGTATGGGTATTTTTTATTGTTTGGGGTAAATTAAACTAGGATATACAAGTGTACAGGGTGGCTCGAATTCGACGCTCATCATTGGGATTTCGGAAACCGTAAGAGATACAGGATCGGTTAAATGGAGGCAAAGTTGCGCAATTTGATGCTCAATAAAATGCCGTTTTGCGTTTTAAAAAATTCCGAGTACTTCTGAAGATATTCGAAAAAAACCGGAATTTTAAATTTTGGTTTCTATTGTTTCCTGGCTATATTTGTTAAGATAACTCAAAATGAAAAACACGTTTTCATGGCCACTTTTTCTGCTCTATAATTCAGTGTGATTAAATATTGAATCTGACGTTTCGGCTTCTGGCGACCATCATCAACTTAATTTTTTTAAATACGGACCTGATATTTTTTTCAATTTAATTAAATCCTTTCATCACTCTTAAAACACTATATATCGTCACTTTGATATTTGCCGACGTTTCGTACAGAAAATTCCATCACCAGAATATTACATCTTTATTTTACCATAATACGGCCCTGAACTACATTTTTAGGTAAGAAGGTAAAAAAAAGAATAAACTTATTACATATTCGTAATCTTTTTATTGCAACTCATTGATATCTAACAGCGGAAATTACTTTATTAACCGAAAATTTCATGAATATTGGACATAAGATACAAAAAGGTAGACAAGAAATCAGCTTACATAAACAATTTGTAATACTATCTTGATGCCCATATTAAATATAAACATAATTTAATCACTATTATAGGTGTTCAAAAAGATAACCTTCCGCCTCAATGCATTTTCTTGCTTTGCTTTGTATTTTTAATACAGCTCGATTAATTGTTCTCGCAGGAATGGCAGCAACTTCCCTTATCAAATTTTGTCGTAGTACTTAAAGGTCGTAAGGTGCATTTTTAAATAAACGGTTCTTAAGATATCCCCAAAGGGAAATAATCTAGGGGACTAAGATCTGGGCTCCTAGCGGGTCATCTTGCAAAACCATTTATTAGGAAATATATGGTAAAGGAATTGAGCTACTTCCCTTCCAATGTGGGCAGGAGCTCCGTCTTGCTGCCACTATATTTCTTGAAATACTGCCAAAGGTTGATTATCTAGGGCGTCTAAGACATCATTCCTAATCAAATTTAGATATCGTTCGGAAGTTAAGGTCCCTTCGTAAACGAAAGGTCCAATAATTTTGTTCCTCCACATACCAATCCATACATTAAATGAAGTTCTCCCTTGAATTCGTACCTGCTGGTTAGTTTCTGTTAATAAAGTAATTTCCGCTGTTAGATATCAATGAGTTGCAATAAAACATTATGAATATGTAATAAGTTTATTCTTTTTTTTACTTTTTTACCTAAAAATGTAGTTCAGGGCCGTATTATGGTTAAATAAATATGCAATATTCTGGTGATGGAATTATCTGTACGAAACGTCAGCAAATATCAAAGTGGCGATATATAGTGTTTTAAGAGTGATGAAAGGATTTAATTAAATTGAAAAAAATATCAGGTCCGTATTTAAAAAAATTAAGTTGATGATGGTCGCCAGAAGCCGAAACGTCAGATTCAATATTTAATCACACTGAATTATAGAGCAGAAAAAGTGGCCATGAAAACGTGTTTTTCATTTTGAGTTATCTTAACAAATATAGCCAGGAAACAATAGAAACCAAAATTGAAAATTCCGGTTTTTTCGAATATCTTCGGAAGTACTCGGAATTTTTAAAACGCAAAACGGCATTTTATTGAGCATCAAATTGCGCAACTTTGCCTCCATTTAACCGATCTTGTATCTCTTACGGTTTCCGATATCCCAATGATGAGCGTCGAATTCGAGCCACCCTGTACAAGGTAGTTGTCGATTTGGACGGCTTTTTAAGAAAGGAACCAACAAAAAAATATACGAAAAAAGTAAAATTATAAAGATTTGATAAAAACAATGAGTACCAATATCTAAATTTTAATAGGTCATAACTATGAGGAACTAGAGGAAAAAGAAGTTAAATTGTACTGCCATTAAAATCAGCTTTAATTCTTCCAAAAATATTACAAAATGGTACGGTCGTTTAAGTGGCATCTATTAAAATGTAACACCCGTATTTTGCTTTTTAAACAGAAATTTGGGATAAGTTTTGCTCCAGCGCATAATTTTCGTAAGATTTAATGCTTATGTGTAGCCCTATGCCAATATAATGTTTTTTTACGCCACTTACAATGGATGAAGCTCGAAAAAAATCAATTTAGAGCATATTGGGTGTTACAGACTGTTGTTTAAAAAAATTAAAGACAGATTCTGCATCAGAAAATATGAAAAAAATAAATATATAAACAAGGGTCGGCAAATTTCTTGTTCTCCAGGTAGAGTGTGTTAAAGTTGTAAAATAAATTTGTTTTTTTAATATCTTAAATATCCTTTCGCCAATTTTGTTTTTAATTGGGCAGTGTTATTTATGGCATTAAGGGGGTAATTTATCACTTACTAAATTTTATTTTATAGGTCCAGTGGCAAATGAAGTAATATTTTTAACAAAAACTGTACGCCAAACAGAGCAGAACAAATTATCTATACTAATACAGGGTGATTCAAAAATCGATCACGAAACTGATTCTCCTTGACAAAATTTAAAAAAAAGTTTTTTTTTTTTAAATATATAACACACCGTAGTTCAAAAACTAAGACGTTTAGGACATATGTTTATATGAAGTTTTTTCTTATTTTCTGTTGTAGAATCGCCCCGTAAAGTTTGTCGGTTGATTTACTAGACACCCTGTATGTATGTAGGTAATTTGATTGAAATTGATGAAAATTTTAATGCCTATTGGTGCCTAAACGGTGAGGTTTATCGACTTTAATAAAGAGTACCTTATTTTTAAGTTTTTGATGGTCTATAAAATGGCGCCCCCAGCTTTGCTCATATCTGTCAAAATAAAAAAGTTATGATGTGAATTAATTTTTAAGTTTTAGGTAAAGTGCCCTCTGGCGGTATTTAAAAAAGTAATTTTGTCTTAAAATTTTTAGAATCTGCAAAGCTCGATTTGTGTGCCAAATATCAACTGGATTGGTTAAAAATAAATGCAATATGGCGAAAAAACCAAAATAAAATTGAACTTTGACGGCTTGTAACTCGAAAACGAATGACATTTTGACAAAAAATTTATATGAAGCTCTACCCTTATTTTGTCAAGTAGAATCACCCCTTAAGTTTCGTAATCTATTTTTGAATCACCCTGTATATAAAGATGTAAAGTTTGTAACTTCTTTGTGGTTTTGTTTGTTGCCGCTAAAATTCGGTAGTACTGAACCTATCATAAAAATTCGTTCATATTCAGGAAGCTACACTATTCAGGAGTGTTATAGGTTATATTTTACTATGAATAAACAAAAAATTCAGATATTAACGCCCAACAGAAGTGGGCACGGGTTAACTATCTTGGATAAAACTATAACTAAAACTCGATATTGACGTTATTATTCTCAACGGATTTTAATGCGGTTTTTTTAAAGATAAAGTGATTCAAGTGGAAGGTTTATATTTATAATCATGTCAAAAAATATATACAGACTATTTAAAAAATAATTTACATTTAAAATTTTATATTGACGTTACTATTGCAATTGAAAAAAAATGTGTTTTTAAGGAAGTGTGCACAGGTATTTATGGTTTATAAAAAATATATACAAAAATGCCACACAAACCCTAAAAACTAAAATCCATTCTAACTATGTTATTATACCATTTAGAGGTTTACAAAATTGCTTAAATATAAAGATTTGCAAAATAATTATTAGTATTTAAAAAAATTATTGTACAGGGAGTACCAAAATTGTTTTATTAAGTTTCTTATCACTATTCAACGGATTTCGATGCGGTTTTTTTAATAGATAGAGTGATTTAAGAGGAAAGTTTATATGTATATAATATTATCAAAAAATCTTCACGGTATAGGAAAGGGGAATTATTTTACTCAGAATTTAACCGGGCAACAGCTTGTCATATCATAAAATCATAAATGTGTATGTCCACGCAACATTGAATTTTATGACATAAAAGTATAGACAAATTGCAGGTAGTACATTAACAGCTATATCAGTTGCGATTTTGCAAATTGCAAGAATTTTTACTAAAAAAATAGGGTTTTAAGAGTCTTATATATTGTTTTTAAATCTTTGGACAAGCCACGAAGGCTAAAAGCCTAAATACACCGTGGGTGTTTTAAGCGAGGTAAGAGGGAGTTTGTTGACACGGGACCTTTGCGGGCAGCAGGTTCCACAATCTAGAAACTCCAGGGATAAAAGAACGAACAAAGTGGGAAGTTCGGGGCCTGTCCAGTTGGACCGTATAGGGATGCATACGCGCGGAACCACGAGTTTCTCTGTTGGGAACCGTGAGTGGAGGAACTATACTGAACAATTCTTCAGAGCAGAAGCTATGGAAGTACTTATAAAAAAGCGATAAATCCCCCACAGCCCGACGATGGGCAAGAGAGGGAAGCCTTTCTGTAATTGAAGAGTCATTAATGAGACGAATAGCTCTTCTTTGAATAGAATCAAGAATGCTTAGGGTTGTGGAGGACGCCATACCCCAGATATGAGAACAATATTCCAAGGGAGGTCGGATTTGGGACACATATAAAGTGTATAAATTAGAAGCGGAAAAATACTTTTTGGCTCGAAAGAGAAATCCAAGCTTTTGAAGCTGCCGTGGCTATAGATACAATGTGTTTATGCCAGTTAAGGTTACTTTCAAATGTGACGCCCATAAGATTGAAGGTGTCTTTGCTCTGTAAAACTTGGCCGCTCATAAGTAGAGGATGAGTATATATATATGATGAAGGCGCCAAATACATGTAAATGTCCTAATAATTGCATCTTAAGAATCTAATTATTTAATGTCCAATAATTTGTCTTTCTTATTATAAAAGAAAATAGTGCAGAATTTTATTTATTGTCTACGAAGCTATAAAAAAGTATAAAATTTCTGATGGATATATTTTTGTTTTTTACGATCGGCACTGTATACGGGTTCAAATTTAGTGGAGGTACTTAACCGGGTAAAGATGGGTCCGCACATTTAATTCATTCTGAAAGCGATGCCGCCAAGTACACAAAAAAAAGATAAAGTAAAGAAACCCTTTTGTGAACAATGATTTATTGCAGCAAAAATATTTAAACCGACGAGTTTCTAGTACCACGCCACGTGCCACCGGTTTTATAGTAGGACAGAGGCGAAATAAGACAATGTTTTGTAAGTAGGTGATACGTGTTTTAGCAATGTATTTTTAACACGCTTTTATTAACTTGGGTTGTAACTATGTAACGGAATCTTTGAGCCTAATTTTTACCAACTTCCAGCTATTCAATTTCTTTGAAACTTTGCACACGTATCAAGGACCGATGACAATGCAATAATTTAAAAACAGTATCCCGTTAAGTTCCAGCATTTTCCAGGAAAACCGGAAAAGTGAAAAATCGTACGCAATTAGACAATTGAATAATCGAACTTGACAACATTTGCCGACGGGTTGGGGACCGGGATAAGGTTGCAACACTTTAGTTAAACAAGCGTGCGTCCACCCATAGGAAGCAACCCCTCGGCAAACGACAGGAAGACCGTGGGGTTAACAAGAACCCCGTTAAACGGGTACAAACCCCGTTACATGCAGACCAACCTGAAACTTGTTCGGAGTAGTTGCGTTCTGAAACCCCATGCAACAGTGAAGCTTTAAATGAAATGATTAGATTACGAAATAGTTCGTGAAACATTTCAATATCACATGACCGCAGAAAACTAATTGATATATCGAACTAAAAAATGAAAAATCTAGAATTGTGTGCAAAAAAAAAAGAAGGAGGAATACTGTGAACTGGTTAGTTCTGGTTAGTCTTCAATTTCTTTGAAACTTAGCACACGCATCAAGGACCGATGACAATGCAATAATTTAAAAACAGTATCCCGTTATCCTGATTTTAGGACCGCCATCGCCAGGATAAATAAATTCCTTAATAATCGTTTTTGATTATGGCGAATGCGCAAGGGCAATTGATGCATAACTTGCTGCGTTTTTTTTTAATTGACTTTTTTCAATTTTATAATAAAAGGTGTAAAATACATAGAAATACGGAGTTCTAAAAGGTGAAAATTATGTGGCCACTTTAGCTTTAAATCAAGAATGCATGGCGAAGAAATTTTTTAGTGAATAAACTGGAGCATTTATTTTAAAAAACTAATTGATATATCGAACTAAAAATGAAAAATAAATAATAGTTTAAAAAAACTAAAAAACACGCTTTTATATGCAACCGAACTAAAAATTAGAAAATAATTTTTCATTACAAAGAGTTTGTCAGTCACTTCAGAGTAAATAGCGTGGGGTGCATTTTACTATTTTTTCATAACTTTTCCATCATAGATATTTGCAAATATAATAATTATAACATTTAATATATTTATCACCCCACGCTTTTTACTATGAAATGACAATATTTTTTTAATGAAAAATTATTTTCTAATTTTTAGTTCCGTTGCATATAAAAGCGTGTTTTTAGTTTTTTAAACTATTATTTATTTATAATTTATCTATTAATATGTAATCAGGCTCTGTCCGAGGCTATGTATTTATCATTTT
Organism: Listronotus bonariensis; assembly: GCA_014170235.1. Lineage (NCBI taxonomy): Eukaryota > Metazoa > Arthropoda > Insecta > Coleoptera > Curculionidae > Listronotus > Listronotus bonariensis. The sequence continues at coordinate 164,308 of JACEGR010001120.1, read as the reverse complement.
TGTGTACTTGACAGCATCGCTTTCAGAATGAATTAAATATGGACTCATCTTTACAAGGTATCCTCCGGTATATTAATCTGCCGCGCTGTAGTAAATCCCGAAATCCCCTCTTGGGTTCCCCTACAATTTTAATTTCAATTTTAAAACACTACTTTAGATTTTACATGTTATCTCTTCATTTACATTGTCTTAACTCCTAATGAAGAATTTAGCGATGTAAATAATATTTAACCTAACCTTAAACTTTACACCAGCCTAATAGATCTTATTTAAAGTTGGTGGTAACGACTAATCGTCTTTAGCATAATTAGCCGCTCGCTGAAGCTGAAGCGTAAGTAATTCGATTTGAGTGTCACCTTCTTGATACGAAATTCTAATTACACTGTATAAATTATAATTAACCGGATAATCTGTTGTCATTTACTAGAGGTAATCTCGTGTATAGTAGTTTGGTAATATTAAAATATGATTGTGATTATAACAGACCATAATGGTGAAATCATAGGAAATATATTACCAAAATATATGTTCTATATTTAAATATTATTTTTTAAGTAAACTATTAAAATAACGCCTCTAGTTGTAAAATCAGATATAACCATTTTTAAAATTTTGCGAAAAATTTAGAAATAGATTTATCAAAGATCAAAATATGGTTTTTATTTTTCAAAAGACACTTTCAATGGGCAATTTTTATAAACTTTTAGGAGAATTTTTATGGTAAAGATTATAATTTAAAAAGTATCAGTTTTTTTAATTAACCTTCTTCTGATAAAAATATCTTATTTTGCATTTAGAGTCCTAAAATGTAAACACAAAAAAATAAGTCTTAATTAGTATTTCTTCTATTTTAAAAATTTTAATTCTTCTTAATCTTTAAATTTAAACATAGTTTAACCTATTGTTAAAATATTGCATCGCATAAAAAATTAGGATTAATTTGCTCGTGGTGCCGCGCGTATGCATCCCTATACGGTCCAATTGGATAGGCCCCGAACTTCCCATTTCGTTCGTTCTTTTATCCCTAGAGTTTCTAGACTGTGGAACTTACTGCCAGCGGAGGTCTTTCCTTCTCCCCCAAATCTTCAAGTTTTTAAGTCCCGTATTAACATACTTTCTCTTACTTTGCTTAAGACACCCACGATACGTTATAATTTAAGCTTTCAGCCTTCATGAATTGTCCAAAGAAAAAAAAATAGAAGTAAATCTCATTTCCTTCCTAAAAAAAAACCTTTGTACTGATTTTTTTATCCCCAACGTTTGATGACTTAATTATTTCAACTTCTGGATATTTCCATATCTTAATATTAAAAGCTCTTACAATTCTTAGCATTTTTGATACCCATAATATTTACACATCCTAAATTTACCTCTAATTCCAGTATTTAAAAAAAAAAGGAATAATTGAAACAATTTTCAAAAAAAAAATATTAGATTGGAAATTTCACACACTGAGTCTCTCAAACGATCAATTTTTTTACTTCCAAGCTAAACTGGCATTGGATTATTATCATATTTTTACCCAAAAAATTGTGGTAGCATTTTGGACTGACCTTTAAAAGATACCCTGTATTCTGTATACCTTTTTATCCTATTTCTGAAAAGTTTACAGAAACAGGGCTTTCACCACTCTGTATCTTAAAAGTTATGCTATAAAATCACCTAAGAGTTTACAATCTTAAAAATTGGGATCTTTTTTAAAAGACCCTGTATAGTTTAGACCTGGCCATACAGGAAGGTTTTTTAAAATCCAGATATCCAAACAACGGCTGCCTGAATCAAATCCTACCACATATATCTTTTTTATGTAAAATATGTTAAAGCATAAGAATATTTATTTAAAAGTTATTTTGAGAGAGGCTTAAAAAAGTTATTTTGTTTTTAATTTGTACAAAATAAAGCATGTGGCGCCTTCTAGAGTTTACAGTAAAATTGTAACAAATTTTAATTCTTTATCAGCTAAACTCCCTTCTAACTAAATTTATTAATAAAAAAATTATTTATAAAAAAAAATCGGTTGTCTGCAAAGTCGGTTTACTGACACCACATTCACTTTGCACTGCACGCTCACTCAAGAAGGAGAGAAACAGATGTCGAACGACCCTGAGATTGTGCCTCTTTGTTGCTCGTTCCGCGCTCTCGCTTGCACTTTAAGCCTTAAATGGAACGCGCGAGGTAACGCCGCATGAGTCATGTTTTTGGTGCGTGCAGCCGGGTCTATCGAATTATAAGACGTTGTCACGTCAAAAAAATAAACCAGATTGTAGTTTTGATACCCTGTATCTCCGAAATCATCCACTTACTACTAACTAAGATAAGTTAGACTAGATCGTCATATTTTATCTCAAATAATTTAAAATACCATTTTCCGCATCTTTTGGAGACACCCTGTACATCTTTTAAGTCATAATTTAATGACACTTCAGACAAAATTTAATATTACAAGAAATAAAAGCAAGATGTATCCATAACACCTTAGACAAGAGCATTTACCTCTCACTGATATCATTTCAAGGCACTAAACGTCAGAGTGTATCGTTACTAAGCTGTCGCTGTCTCCAAACATAATATCTTTAAGATGTATCCAATTTTCCCAAGAGCAGCTCAGAGCTGAAAACACCTGAGAGCTCTACGTGACGAAAATAAAAAATTTATATTGAAAGTCTTTAAACAAAATAAATATGCCGGTGTATGTGTGTGTGTGAGCAGCGGCAAAATAAAATTGAGGCTGATTATAATTTATCATGTTACCTTCCTAATACATTCTAAAATATTTAAACTTAGACGTTTAGCACATATGTTTATATATATATATATATATTTTTTTTATCGTTGGACAATCCACGAAGGCTTAAAACCTAAATACTAACGTACCGTGGGTGTCTTAGGCAGGGTAAGAGGAAGTTTGTTGACACGGGACTTAAATACTTGAAGATTTGGGGGAAGGAAGAGACCTCCGCGGGGAGCAGGTTCCACAATCTAGAAACTCTAGGGATAAAAGAACGAACGAAATGGGAAGTTCGGGGCCTGTCCAATTGAACTGTATGGGGATGCATACGCGCGGCACCACGAGTTTCTCTGTTGGGAACTGCAAGAGGAGGGACTATACTGGACAATTCGTCGGAGCAGAAGCCGTAAAAGTATCTATAGAAGAGCGATAGATCTCCCACAGCTCGACGATGAGCAAGAGAAGGAAGTCTTTGAGTAAGTAAAGGATCATTAATAAGACGAACAGCCCTTCTTTGAATGGCATCAAGAATGCTGAGGGTTGTAGGGGATGCCATTCCCCAGACATGAGAACAATATTCCAGAGAGGGTCGAATTTGGGACACATACAAAGTGTATAAATTGGAAGGAGAAAAATACTTTGTGGCTCGGAAAAGAAATCCAAGCTTTTTGAAGCCGCGGTGGCTATAGATACAATGTGTTTATGCCAGTTAAGGTTATTCTCAAATATGATGCCCACAAGGTTAAATGTGTCCCCGCTCTGCAAAACCTGGCCACTCATAAGCAAAGGATGAGTGTTTGATGATTTTTTCGCGACAAGGAACACGATTGTGTTTTGGATGCAATAAATTGATTTTTGGCGCCCCAATCCAATATCAAATTGAGATCCTGTGAAAGAGATATCTGCACCGCTCTGCGTTTGCTTTCCAAGTCGGGTTGAGAGATTGGTTTGGGAACCTGAAAAGTGAAGTGAAGGGTACTATCGTCAGCATAACTATGAATGGGATTGGTTGTGGAAGAAAGAAGGTCGTTGATGTGAAGAAGAAACAAAGTTGGTGCTAGTACTGAACCCTGAGGCACTCCAGCATTAATTTCGTAAAAGCTTGAAGAGTGGCCATCAACAATGACTGATATACGTCGATTAGAAAGATAACTGGAGAGCCAAGAGCAGAGTTTAGTTGGAAGACCGTAGGAGGGAAGTTTATTAAGAAGTGCGTCATGCCAGACTTGGTCGAAAGCTTTAGATATATCAAGAGCAACGATCTGGGACTCACCTAGAAACTCAAGAGACTTGTTCCAGTTGTGTGAAACGAAGGAAAGAAGATCTGCTGTAGATCTCTTGTGACGAAATCCGTATTGCCTGTAATGTTAAATTTTATGTTTTTCTAAGTACCTAAGAATTTGCTAGTTAATGGATTTCTCCATTACTTTACAAAGCATTGAAAGGAGTGAAATGGGTCTATAGTTGGATGGAAGAGATTTAGATCCTTTCTTGGGAATAGGCTGGACACGTGCAGCTCTCCAGCTGTCTGGAAATATACCCGTGTCATAAGAAATTCGAAAGAGCCTGGTTAAAATAGGTGCAAGTTCAGGAGCACATTTTTTTAAAACGATTGCTGGTATTCCATCTAGCCCAGACGATTTCTTGGTGTTAAGAGAAGAAAGGATCGCTTAATATGTTTTACCTTAATGTATGAAGTTTTTCTTATTTTTTGTTGTAGAATCGTTTAGTTAAGTTTGTCGGTTATGTTATGTAATTTGATTGAAATTGATGAAAACTTTGATGTCTATTGGTGCCTAAACGGTGAGGTTTATCGACTTTAATAAAAAGTACCCTATTTTTAGGTTTTTGATTGTCTATAAAATAGCGCCACCAGCTTTGCGATATCTGTTAAAATAAAAAAGTTATGATGTAAATAAATTTTAACTATTAGGTAAAGTACCCTCTGGTGGTATTTAAAAAAGTACTTTTGCCTTAAAATTTTAGAATCTGCAAAGCTCAATTTGTGTGCCAAATATCAACTGGATTGATTAAAAAATAAATGCAATATGGCGAAAATACCAAAATTAAAATTGAACTTTGACGGCTTGTAATTCGAAAACGAATGACATTTTGAAAAAAATATACAAAGCTGTACCCTTATTTTGTCAAGTAGAATCACCACCTTAAATTTGTGATCGATTTTTGAATCACCCTGTAGAATGCAAGCAAATTAAAACATTTTTAAATAAAATTATATTCGAAAATGCTTCGTGTAAGGGTATTAAGGGTATTAAAGTTTTAAGAAAAAATGCCTTTTTATCACAACTTTCCTATCACTCCAAATATGTTCACAAAATTTGGTACACTTCTTTTAACCATTACATCACATTTTTTGCTGTAAAAGTTAAAAAAAAAAATTATCAGGGACGTTCGAACAAGATTTGCATTGAATTTTTTTAGGAAAAGATAGTACGCCACTGCTTTTTCTCGAATCAATATTATTTTTAAAATACTCAATTACTTTGGAGTTAATTTGGTTTTTACTATTTTTTAGTGCGACGAACGATTTTCGTTTAAAAAAATAAAAGCCATTTGAATGGACTGCAAAATCGCTAAACTTAAGTAGACACGCTGTATATTCATTTTTTTTAAACTTGTGAGCACCCTAGAACTATAATTTTGGATATCTTCAACTAGAATTGTGAACTGCGCATAATTAACCCTTATTTCTTATTTTTACTAAATTTACTAAATAAATGGAACAAATTGTTATTTCTTATATTGTGACGTATACTTTTAAAATACATAAGGCCACTTTAGGTCACTGGGGCAAATGTACCATATGGAACTATCTTCTTGGGACCATGAGACCGGTGGACAAAAACTACCTTGGCATTTTTAACTAAACTACGGGAATTAATTTAACTTCGTAATTTTGTACGGGCATACCCCCACTAGGGGTAGCCCGTACGGGCTTAACTAAAACTTTAACTTTTTATTTGACTTCACTTTTACAACCTACTTATTAACTAATATTTTTCTAATCTCTTTTTCTTTCTCCATTATTAGTACAATTTCGGTATGTATACAAAGTTAAACTCAGTATTTTGGTGACTTAGCACGTTGTTGACCCTGAATATAATAATATGACCTAGTTCTGTTATTGTTTGGTGACAAAAACCTTGCACTATTTTCTTGATTATTTGTTTAAATTTTTTGAATGTGATTTCTTTAATGCCGACATAATTAAATAAATATAAAAAACTATTAGAACCCATATACCCCCTATACAGGGCTATTTTTTTATTTTATGTTATTTTGCTGTAATTATCCACCTTAACCCCTACTATTTCGCCCCCTTTGTGTTGCTGCTACACAAGATAAATATTGCGCCCCTCGATATTCACCAACACGTCGGTACATTTTGATATTGCGCAAGTTTGGTAACTTTGACTGTTCACACGAAGCAATTTTTAGAGTGTACGCAGCTAGAAAAATGTCAAGAAAATTTTGAAAATGTCGCAATTCACGCATTTAGTGTGACGTCACACGACGTTGACGTTTTTTACCCTCAAGAACATACCTATTAGGGGCAGTCTTGCCGCTTAGCTGTGCAAACAACCGCATGCTTAAAAAGCAATAAACTTTAGCTCTGCATAATCATAGTGGTCAGCAGGACCAAAAGCGATAGATTATACGCTTGTCATATTTCTTTCTCATGCGTTTTTTCACACTGTCATAAAAGCTGAATCTAGAGGTATATTTTTAAGGCTTTGAATGGAATCCAAACCAACCCCTCACCACTCCATAAAAACAAACAAAGGTTTCTATGGAAAATATACTTTATTTGTCATTTTTCTTACATTAGTGGCACTATTTAAGATACTTTATATAAGTTTTATCAAAATGGATTACGAGGAACCTTTCAGTATTAATATCGTCAATTGAAGTTCGTAAAAATTATACTTTTTTCACATAGCTAGGTTAGGTAAATGAATATCATAAATAATCACGAAAATATAGAGTCACAGTGTCACAAATAGCCGACATTAGTCACAAACACTTTAAAACACACAAAAATTCACAGAAATCGCGTTATTTTAACTTTCACCACGAATTCCACTAATAACAATGGTTATCCACCATCCTTAATAAACTCTATAATTAATAAGAAACGTAAACAACTCACCCTCAACCAAATTTACCCAAAATACCTGAAAAACAAAACCAACCATTTAAAACCCTAACTTATTTTGGCCAAATATCACAAAAATTTCGAACACCCTGTCTAAACAAAACCAGAAAATAGCACATAAACCATCAAATCGATTATCAAACATGATATTTAATGTGAAAGATAAACAAAATAAATTTAAAAAATCAGGAGTTTATAAGCTTACTTGTGAAGAGTGTAATAGCTGTTACATTGGACAAACGGGAAGAAATTTCGAAACTAGGTTTAAAGAACATAACTCATGTTATAGGTTAGGAAAACAACATCAAATTTCGCAAACCATTTTCTTGAAACCGGACACAAATTTCCAGAAATCAATACCCTAAAAATATTACATGTAGAACAAAAAGGGCGAAAACTAGATATATTAGAAAATATAGAAATCTATAAACATAAAAAACAGAATGTACATCTGCTTAACACACATATTGACCTAGGAAATCTACCCCTTGTAAAACTTTTATAAAATATAGCAATAAAACCTTTAAATTTTACAACTGCACCATATTGATTTTAAAACTGTTTTAAAAAATATGTTTTTATTAGGTATTACTGTTTATATATAAGTAACATAATTTTAGTTTGTCAGTACGTTTGAAAATGTAGTTGTACTACGAAACAGCTGTCACGGCTAAATATTCAATTAAAGTGACTATGAACAAAGTATATATTTTGTTTTATTTTATTAATTTAAAATGTACGGTCACAAAGTAACGGACGAAACCATAAATTCTTTAAAAATCTATTGTTTAGATTCTCTGTTTGCGTCGTGACGTCAGAACTAAATGCGCGAATTTTTAAACTTGCAACAATATTCGTACTATGCAGTACCAGAATGGAGCCATTTTCTATATTGCGCTACACAAAAAGTGTACAGGGTGGGTAAAACTGGGTTTTTTTATGGGCTATCTCAGTTATTACTGAAATTATTAAAAATCCGATGTAAATGCTATGGGCTCGATTTTGGAGAAACTTAAAACAGCTTAGTCAGAATTTTAATAAAATTATTTATCTAAGAGATACGAGGGAAAATTGAAAAATTGTCGTTTTTAATTATACCCTCTATATCCTTTTATATAGGAAATGGCTAAAAACCATAAATATATTTTTTGTACAACTTTTTATTTATACAGGGTTGCGTCAAAAACTTACGATGCCAACTAGATATTTTTCTTATGGAACACCCTGTATATTTTTTACTAATTAATAGTCCTTTTAACTACAAAAACAAATATATATATATATATATATATATATATATATATATATAAATATATACATATATAATTAATCTCTAATAAATATCTAATATAAAAGGTATGTTTTCAAGGAACATGCCATAAGACTATCGTTAAAATAAATAAATAGATCTTTGAAAAAGTCTTCCATGTAAGGCGAAACGTCAGAAAATGTAAATTATTGTTTTTAATAAAAAAACCTCAATCCCAAGACACAAAGTAAACAAAAGTAAATTATAAGAAATGGTTTAAGAAAAAATTGAAGCATATATATATATATATATATAAGTGCATAATAGTGTCATTATCGCTTATAGTCTTTTAAATATTTGAATTTTTATATTATTTTTTGAGCGCACTCCGTATAAACACCTTCTTTTTCAATAATATTTTAAATAAATAATTAAGATAATTTTTCTGATTTATACTAAAAACACATCAAACACAGTAAAATAATTAATAGTTTAAAAAAACTAAAAAACACGCTTTTATATGCAACCGAACTAAAAATTAGAAAATAATTTTTCATTACAAAGAGTTTGTCACTTCAGAATAAAAGCGTGGGGTGCTTAATATATTAAATGTTATAATTATTATATATGCCAATATTTATGATGGAAAAGTTATGAAAAAATAGTAAAATGCACCCCACGCTTTTTACTATGAAGTTACAATATTTTTTTTAATGAAAAATTATTTTCTAATTTTTAGTTCGGTTGCATATAAAAGCGTGTTTTTTAGTTTTTTAAACTATTAATTATTTTTCATTTTTTAGTTCGTTATATCAATTAATTTTTTAAAAATAAATGCTCCAGTTTATTCACAAAAAAATTTTTCGCCATTTTGTCAAGAGTAACAAGTTTTTCAGATGGACTTTCTGAAAATAACCTAATATAAAATTTGAGTAAAATCGATTCAGATCGAACTCTTGAAATAGCCGGTGGTTGGTACCACTGGGACGTACAGGTGACAGATGACACTTGGTGGTATCAAGCAGTGGTTATAATAATAATATAATGGAATTTTTTTTGCTGGCGATCCAAAGCAGGATAACGGGATACTGTTTGCAGATTATTGCATTGTCATGGGTCCTTAATACGTGTGCAAAGTTTCAAAGAAATCGAATAGCTGGAAGTTGGTTAAAATTAGGCTCAAAGATTCCGTTACATTTATAGATAGATGGATAGATAGATGAATAGATGGATAGATAGTTACAACCCAAGTTAATAAAAGCGTGTTAAAAAATATGTGGTTTTTAAAGAGGCCAATATTTTTTAAATTATATTCTACATCTTTTAAATTTGGTTATATGGGGATGAAGCCATTAGGTTATTAGGTGTAATATCATTGTTTTTTTTAAGCCTTTTAGTCTGTAGCATAATTTTTAAAAGAGTTCTTTTGTATTTATAGCGTTTTGTTGACAGATTTCAAATTTAGTAGGTTTAAATTAAAAAATTTTTATTTTCTTAAAATAAGTCTTAAAAGAGGTTTATTCCTATTAAATTATATTTAAAAAAAGAGATATTTTAGTGATGAGCATATACATAATATGTAGGTATTATTATTTGTTTATTTTGTTTTAACTTTTAAAAGTAAAATTTTTAAAATATACTTTTATTATTAACAAAAACAAATATTAAAATTTAAATATTTAAACACTATAAAAGATAATGATACTATATTATATATGTATTTGTTTTTGTAGTGGCCAGGACTCTTCATTGGTAAAAAATAGACAGGGTGTTCCATAAGAAAAACATCAAGTTGGCATCGTTACTTTTTGACGCAACCCTATATAAAAAACTGAATACTTTCTGATTCTTGGTAAAGGTTCTACAATTTTTTTTTAATGATTTTTTGCTATTTTTTATATTAAAGGATATATGGGGTAAATTAAAAACGACAGTTTTTCAATTTCCCCTCTAATCTCTTAGACAAATAATTTTATTAAAAATCTGACTACGCCATTTTAGGTTTCTTTAAAATTGAGCCCATAACACCTTCATTGGTTTTTAATAACTCCAGTAATAACTGAAAACCTAAAAGCGCCCAATTTTGACCACCCTGTACATGTGTGACAGTACCTTAAATAAGCATTTTATTTTTATTAACAAGTATAAGTAAGTTAGTAACATAGTTGTGACAGATGACAAATGTGTCTTATTTTTATATTATATATAAACGGCACATTTAATAAAAAATATTCAGATTGCCAAAACATTTAATTTCACCTTTTAAAGCTCTTCTGTTCGAGCTCGAAAACTAAAAAAAAGTAATTTATTGCGAATCAAGGAAGCATAAAATAAAATCAGCATAAATCGATTAAGAGTGCTCGGCATTGTCTTCACTGGCAGCAATAAATTTTCTTTTCTACGAGTCCTTATGAAAAACGATTCGAGGCTGAGTGCATCGCACAGACACTTTAATAGTTTTTAAAACACCTTTTCGGTTTTTAGATTTTAGGTTTTATATATTATGTGTTGATTTATTATTTTCTATGGCGTATTTTGTTTTTTTTTAATTCTTTTTATTCAGATAAATTTTTATAAAAAAAAACATATACAGGGTATTACCATTAGGATCTCGAGAACGGTATGAGATACAGGGTTGGTTAAATTGGGGCAAATTTGCACATTTTTATGCTTAGCAATATTCCGTTTCAAAAATTTAAATATTGGCAGTTGTTTCAAAATTATCCGGAAAAAACGAAATTTTGCGAAACAGTTTTTATTTTTCTCAGTATGTTTAAAGAGATGTTTTAAAACAAATGTTATTGCTACTTTTTTGTTCTATAAAATGACATTATTAAATTTAAGATCGGACGTTTCGTCTTTAAGCTACCATCATCAACTTGGTTTTTTTAAATAGGCAGATAATTTGGTCTTACACTTAATAAACTCGTATTTTAATTCTAAATCCTACGATATATTAAACTTTACATTGATGCGATGTTTCGAACCAAAAAAACCATCATTTACAATTTTGCCATTACAACGATTTTTCCCCAAATGTTCGGAAAAGTTTTATTATTGGTGTATTGCCACAATATCTGGTTAGAGGGGGTGGTATGGGGTAGTAGGGTATTTTAAACCCCATAGATGGTTTCACTTATGGTATCTTACACACATTTAAACAAAATCTCTCTTTTGATTCACTCTGTATTAAACTTTTAGATATAAATGATTTATTTTTACCTTCATTTATTTTTTTGTTAAAAAGGTATAAGCGGAAAAAGTTAAATTGAGCAGCCGTTTCCAAGATATTTGAATTTGTAAAAATCCTTTCTGTATGGTTAGGTCAACTATACAGGGTTTCAAAATAAGATGCTGCTCTTTGAGGTTTTAACTCTTTAAGTGATTTCAAGAAAAATAGGTTATATAAACCCATGTCCTTGGGGTTTTAAGGTTTGAGATAAAGGGTGGTAAAATTTTAAAAAATAAGCTTATTTCCTACTCTGTATCTTAAAAAGTTAAGACACTCAGGAAATAGTTTTTTTAACTTTTCTTTTTAAATTATCAAATACCCAGTCATCTTAGTCCAATAAAAGGGTTAATCTTGGAATCTCACGGGATAAGCGTATTTTTCTACAAAAATACCCTCCTAAAAATCCTCTATGATATCGTGTAAGGAACTCAAAGTATGAGAGGTCAAATGTCAAAAAATCAGTTTTTGCGAATATTTCGTTTCCTTTACTTTTAATCGAATTTATATTTATTATAAATGTTGTAGAACACAAAATTTTTTACAAATTTAATTCCAGCATTTTTTGTCAGACCAACGATAATAGAGGGCGCAGAGTGTAAAGCACTATACTGTATGTACATACCTTAGCATGCAATCAATTGTGATTTTTAGTCTAATATGTCATCTTTCTACTTAAGTATTTGCTAAATATCACTTAATTATCTATGTCGTTTACTTATCTATCAGAAATAAGCTAAGGTATGTACAGGAAGCGCTTTACACTCTGTGCCTTCTATCTCTAGATCCGTCCGCCGGACAAAAACGACCTATATTAAATTTGTAGAGAATTTTGTGCTCTACAACTTTGATAATAAATGTTAATGCGGTTAGAGGTAAAATAAACGAGATATTCACAAAAACTGATTTTTTGACATTTGACCTGTTATATTTTGAGTTCCATACACGATATGGGAGATTTTTAGAATAGTATTTTTGTACCATAATAAAGGTATGTACAGGTATTCAGCTTATTCCGTGAGATTCCGAAGTGAAAGTCTAAGTTAATTGGGCTACAAAGAATTACACTCTTAAAGATCAGCCTCTTATTCTGATACACCCTGTATAGTTTAGACCTGGCCCGTGAAGATCTGGTCATACATTATTAGTCCCTGGGCCAGTAATAAAATTAACTTCATGATAAGAACTCTTTTAAAACCTTTTAGAGAGGTTTCTTTTGACGAGTCTGTTATGTATTAAGCAATACACACTGTATAGCAAATAAATGTGAAATTCTTAATAAACACTTTTATGCTAAGCCAAAAAAATAGCTTTGGTATGCACGTTGATATTGACGAGCAGTCGGTATTCGAGAGTAGTAAATAAACGGCTTTTAAGATAAAATTATCTTGCATTTTTATTTCGGTATTCAAATTAATCCCGTATAAAAAATTACCACGAATATTCATACCACCATATATGGAACCGGCGTTTTTAACCAGCCTGGCAATGTCAAATGTTTCGGGTATCGGACTGAGCAAACGCGTCACTTTTTGTAACACGCTTTTATTAGCTTGGGTTGTAACTATCTATGTAACGTGTGACAATTCATTTTTTAACACGCTTTTATTAACTTGGGTTGTAACTATCTGGCTATCTATGTAACGGAATCTTTTGAGCCTAATTTTAACCAACTTCCAGCGATTCAATTTCTTTTGAAACTTTGCACACGTATCAAGGACCGATGACAATGCAATAATTTAAAAACAGTATCCCGTTATCCTGATTAGGAATGCCGGGATAAATAAGTGTCCTAATACTACTCTTGACAAAATGGCGAAGGAATTTTTAGTGAATAAACTGGAGCATTTATTTTTAAAAACTAATTGATATATCGAACTAAAAAATGAAAAATAAATAATAGTTTAAAAAAACTAAAAAACACGCTTTTATATGCAACCGAACTAAAAATTAGAAAATAATTTTTCATTACAAAGAGTTTGTCACTTCAGAGTAAAAAGCGTGGGGTGCTTAATATATTAAATGTTACAATTATTCTATTTGCCAATATCTATGAGGGAAAAGAAGTTATGAAAAAATAGTAAAATGCACCTACGCTTTTACTCTGAAGTGACAAACTCTTTGTAATGAAAAATTATTTTCTAATTTTTAGTTCGGTTGCATATAAAGCGTGTTTTTTAGTTTTTTAAACTATTATTTATTTTATCAGAACAAGTTTACCACAATGTTTTATATGCAATTTTTAAACATTGTGTCAAAAATCGTAAGGGTTACAGTTACGAAACCCGCCCAATCCGACAACCAAAATATGTCAATGGGCCTTATGACTATAACCATTACCCTTCTTTGGCACAATTTTTAAAATCTGCAAGTAAAACATCGTGGTAAACTTGTCCGACAAAAAGTGACGTGCTCGCCCAGTCGGACACCTGAGACATTTGATATTGACAGGCTGGGTTAAAGCGCCGTTTTCATATATGGCGATATGAATATTTGTGAGTAGACTCGTCAAAAGAAACCTCCTCTAAAAGGTTTTAAAAGTGTTCTTATTAGGTTTGTTCCAGCGGGCTGTCAGAAATGTTTGCAACCGTTCGGATTCTACGCACGTCAAATTTGTCGTTCCAGCAGTGCCATGTTTGTAACATTATACAATTGTTTGTTGTTCCAGCAGTGGTTTTAAGATATTGGAAATATATGTTGGAAACTGTTTGAAAAGTTTGCAAACTTTCATCAAACATTACTGACAATTTTTAACATAACCTTTCTTGTATTGACGTATAAGCAGTATGCACGCCTTGTTTATTTTTCGTTCCAGCAGAAAACTATTGCCAACATTTCTGACTAATGTTTGTAACAATTTCTGCGTTTTACGATTGTTGCTAACATGTTTCCAACATTCTGCTGGAACAAACCTATTAGGTAGCCAATCTCATTATTGGCTTAGGCACTAAATGTTATGGTAGGGAAGCTCAAGAGGGATTTCGGGATTTATTACAGCGCTGCAGATTAATATACCGTAGGATAGCTTGTACCCGGGTAAGTACCCCCACGAAATATGACCTTCGTATACAGTGCCGATTATAAAAAAACAAAAATATATCCATCAGAAATTATGGAGCGCGTCAGATTAGGATAGGGTGAGTTAAATACATGCTCAACCGTGTATATTTCACTTATTTGACAATTTGAGAGTGACGTATGACGTATGACGAGCGTAGCTTTTTTAAATTTTGACGAAAATAATTCAGGTATAACATAAAATATATAATACGATATGACCAGAACGATTTCTACAAGTCGAAATAAAAGTAGTATTCTTTTAACACGCTTTTATTAACTTGGGTTGTAACTATCTATCTATCTATCAATCTATCCATCTGGCTGCCTATGTAACGGAATCTTTGAGCCTAATTTTAACCAACTTCCAGCTATTCGATTTCTTTGAAACTTTGCACACGTATTAAGGACCCATGACAATGCAATAATCTGCAAACAGTATCCCGTTATCCTGCTTTGGAAAAAAATAAATTATATTATTATAACCACTGCTTGATACAACCAAGTGTCATCTGTCACCTGTACGTCCCAGTGGTACCAACCACCGGCCATTTCAAGAGTTCGATCTGAATCGATTTTACTCAAATTTTATATTAGGTTATTTTCAGAAAGTCTATCTGAAAAACTTTGCTATTCTTGACAAAGAAAAATAATTAATAGTTTAAAAAAACTAAAGAAACACGCTTTTATATGCAACCGAACTAAAAATTAGAAAAATTTAAAAACAGTATCCCGTTAAGTTCCAGCATTTTCTAGGAAAATAGGAAAAGTGAAAAATCGTACGTTCTGGCGGATGCGCCAGATTAGACAATTGAATAATCGAACTTGACAACATTTGCCGACGGGTTGGGGACCAGGGGCTCAATTCTGCTAAATTGAACTCATTCGTTCGCTGAACGTATTCGTTCCGGGAGCGTATAACCTTCATCTGTTTTTTTTTAACACGCTTTTTTAACGAACGAATAACCTTCACTTGTTTTTTAAAACAGGCGGTCATAAAACAGAAATCTGTATTACCAACTGACATCTGACAAAATTCACAGTCATAACATAACCTAAAATTCCTTTAATGTGAAATTAAATTTGAAAAAATCAGTTAACTAAGCTATTAAAAACAAAGTATACACTTTAATTGAAATACAAGAAGCAAATAAAAGTAACTAACAAGTTATTGCATATAACTTTTATACCATCTTCCATTTATACTTTCTAAAAGAAGGCCTTTATTGACTGTTAGAAACTTGTACCGAATGTTAGATTAGGACAAAGACTGGAAATGGAGATTAGCAAACTACATTAAAATATCACTTAAGGTAAGTAAACTAAAGTAAACTCATATTTAGAAAAAAACATTTATGGTAAATTTCTTTTTAGTTTAAAAGGTAATATTTTAAAAAATATTTGTCTTATTTATGCAAATTGGGTAATTGTTTCGAAAGTTGGAGCAACCCACATTTTGAACAAATTTGATATACAGGGAATAGAACTAATAAAAAAGGGGCTGGTTATTTTCCACCAAGTGTCATCTGTCACCTGTACGTCCCAGTGGTACCAACCACCGGCCATTTCAAGAGTTCGATCTGAATTGATTTTACTCAAATTTTATATTAGGGTATTTTCAGAAAGTAAATCTGAAAAAATTTGCTAATCTTGACAAAATGGCGAAAAAATTTTTTAGTGAATAAACTGGAGCATTTATTTTTAAAAAATTAATTGATATAACGAACTAAAAATGAAAAATAATTAATAGTTTAAAAAAACTAAAAAACACGCTTTTATATGCAACCGAACTAAAAATTAAAAAATAATTTTTCATTAAAAAAAATATTTTCACTTCATAGTAAAAAGCGTGGGGTGCTTAATATATTAAATGTTATAATTATTATATTTGCCAATATCTATGATGGAAAAGTTATGAAAAAATAGTAAAATGCACCCCACGCTTTTTACTATGAAGTGAAAATATTTTTTAATGAAAAATTATTTTTAATTTTTAGTTCGGTTGCATATAAAAGCGTGTTTTTTTAGTTTTTTTAAACTATTAATTATTTTTAATTGACTTTTTTCAATTTTATAATAAAAGGTGTAAAATACATAGAAATACGGAGTTCTAAAAGGTGAAAATTATGCGGCCACTTTAGCTTTAAATCAAGAATGCATGGCGAAGAAATTTTTTAGTGAATAAACTGGAGCATTTATTTTAAAAACTAATTGATATATCGAACTAAAAAATGAAAAATAAATAATAGTTTAAAAAACTTAAAAAACACGCTTTTATATGCAACCGAACTAAAAATTAGAAAATAATTTTTCATTACAAAGAGTTTGTCACTTCAGAGTAAAAAGCGTGGGTGCATTTTACTATTTTTTCATAACTTTTCCCTCATAGACATTTGCAAATAGAATAATTATAACATTTAATATATTAAGCACCCCACGCTTTTTTACTCTGAAGTGACTGACAAACTCTTTGTAATGAAAAATTATTTTCTAATTTTTATTTCGGTTGCATATAAAGCGTGTTTTTTAGTTTTTTTAAACTATTATTTATTATTAATTTTTAAGGTTTTTTAAAAACATAAATTATCCCCAAGTAACCGAAAAATTAAATTCAATATAAAATATCAAATTATTTACTTAAAAATCCAGAATAAACGGATATTCTTATATCCAACACAAAAACAAAAATGTATGGAAGCATGCCAAAAATAAAAACATCCGAATAAAACATCTTAGGGCCTTTCCAGAGCCATCTCTGCGAGGAGGAAAATATAAAATGTGCATTTTAGAATCCGCTTAAAAGCAGTTAAATCGAGCGAATTCTCGGCTCCATTAAGCCCGAAGGGCGTATTAAACTAAGCACGAAGTATTCTCCTATTTACATTATATTTCTTACTTATTCTGGATTTTATGCTATATACAGTTATTTGTTGTATAATCGTGTGGATTTAGTGGATTTTGCGAAAATTGTGGCAAATCACTTTATTTATACACTAATAAAAATTATGTCTGTAGTATTATTAAAGGACACTTTTTACTTTAAGTATAACACTATTTAATTAAACGTCAGCATATACAAACTGTCTCAAAATAAGGTACCTAATACCAGAGTCCTGCGGTACAATTTTAGGTAAGGAAAGTAATTTTTAAAAATTTCGTAATTCGATCCTTCGATTACTTTTCGCAAATTTGTCAATCTTATTTTCAATAGACAACAGCAATATTTTCAAAGTCTTTTCTGTCCTGTTGATTTTTCTTACGAAATTTGGCCATCAATATAATTTTTTAACATTTTCTCACCCTTTAAACCATGTTAATTGTTCGTAATGATTTTCCGGATTAAAATGCCTAATGTAGTATATCACTTTGGTGTTTAACATTTTCATTGTCGGATTTGCCCTTACTTTAGTAATTAATTAAAGCTTGTCGGCAAAGTTTAATGATAAAAATCTCTTTATTATCAAGACACACACACACCACACATTCACACATTTTTCTAACTATTTATTTGTTCCAACATTTTCCCCTGACAGCCAAAGTTAATGGTATTTTCGTCTCCACATCCGTAATAATGTCCTTTATTTAAAATAAGACACGACACACGAATAGTCGTTAAAAGTCAAAACAAAGCTGCTCCAACAACAGCTTCCGCGCTTGACCGAACGCCACCCAAACTCCGGCTCTTATCAAATATGGCCGACAGTCTTGGTTTGTTTACATTGGTTACCACGACAACCAATAAATTTTCGATATTGCGCAAGCGCAACAGCACATAAGAGTTGTCCATACTGGCGTCATTTTATGATTTGGCGGCGACATACAGTGTTTATATATATAATGGTTCTATATATGTAAATAAAGCACGCGATTGATCAGGGCAGCAGACTGCAGAAGCAACGAAGAGTTTAATAACCTCTCGCTCCCTCGATAAGCGAAAACACGCAAAGAACATATGATCTGGAAGCTGTCGGTCGGGCCAGCTTTTTATTGGGTTTTCTCGTGTGGCTCGGTCTAGAATCATAGGCCGCAATTGTTAAAGGGTTGATACTTAGGATATTTTAAGCGTTTTAAATATAACTTAATTAAATGTTTTCTATCTTAAAAATTTAATTTTAAAGAATAATGTTTTGTATTTAGGTTTTAGGGGAAGCACTGTTTCTCTAGCTTTAATGAACGGTACTTCAATGTCTGAGACAAATAAGGCCTATGCCCAAATAAAGCCTAAAGTGCGGAAAAGTCGAATAAAATTTATTTACATCAAAAATACTTCACACACGCATAGGCTCTCCAAGACTTGGTAAACAATGCGCGAGAGTCTCGCTCACGCTCACAGCGCTACTGGTAGTGACTGCTCGTTTGTGTAGAACAGGCCTTTTTAACACGCGTTAGTAATTTGTCGCAATTTCTATCGAATAAGTGCAATTAATTCAAGAATTTTCTAAACCCTTAAATAAAAACGAATGTAGACTGATTAGAATTCACAAAACGTTAAAAACAATCAGCATAAATCGATTAACAGACCTCGGCTTTGTCTTCGGCTGGCGGCGATAAATTTTGGTTTTACGGACCTCGGCTTTTATTGCCAACAATTCGAGAGTGTTTTAGGTGGTTTTTATTCGGCAATGTTAATAGTTTCTGTGGATTCTACCTTTTGTAATTTGAATTTTCCTATTTAAAATGCTAAAAAAAAAGAAACAATATATTTTATTTTAATTTAAAAGAGTTCTTTGCTTTTATTTAAAGGTGTGTCGTCACTTGGCAACGTATGGGGCCAAATGGACAACAAACGTATGCGTTTAGTTCCTGTAGACATAAATAATTTTAAATATTTACTTCTACACTACTCAAAACTCAAACGTTTGCTGCACATTTAGCCGTACACGTTCGCTAGTGAAGACACACTTTATTGCCTTTTCAAATTGGCGGAAGACGGAAATCCGGGCGAAGTCAGACGCTATCGAAGTTTATGAAGTCTTATGAGACCTTTCAGACGTTGAGAACGCGGAAAGACGGCTGTTCGTGTGAATAGTCTCATAAGACTCCATACACTTCAATAGCGTTGGTCCGTCGCCCAGATTTCCGGCTTCCGCTAATGTGAAAAGGCAGTTAAGGTGTGTCCACACTGCAACAAGCGTAATATTATTCATAGTATAATATATATAGTCCCTGGAGCCAGTAATGAAATTGACTTCTTGATGATAACACCTTTAAAACCTTGTTAGGGAGGTTCCTTTTGACGAGTCTATCACGAATATTCATACCGCCATATATGAAAGCGGCGCTTTAACCCAGCCGGTCAACGTTAAATGTTTTGGATGTCGGACTGGGCAAACGCGTCACTTTTTTGTTAGACAAGTTTACTGCAATATTTAACATGCAATTTTTAAACATTGTGCCAAAAATCGTAAGTGTTACAGTCACGAAACTATAAAACCCATGGATATATTTTGGGTATCGGATTGGGCTGGTTTCTGTAACTGTAACCCTTACGATTTTCAGCACAATGTTTAAAAATTTAATGTAAAACATTATGGTTAACTTGTTCGACAAAAAAGTGACTCGTTTGCCCAGTCCGACACTCGAAACACTTGACACTGACGGGCTGGCCTAAAGCTCCACTTCTATATATAGCACAAACAGGGTTTTAAAGTTGTTATTATCATAAAGTCAATTTTATTACTTGTCCAGGGACTATTACTTTTTTTATGTGGCAACATTGAAATTTTGATTAAATTACCAAAACACAACGTATTATCAAAATAAAAATGCCACTACATGTCAGCCAACATAAGGGGGTAATTTCTTTTTAGTACATGTTTTTTAGAGGTTCATTTTATTTTTAGTACGTTCATGACTGAGTCTTACGAATTCAAGACGGTTATCTGACCTAAGAGCATACACCTACTAGAGGCAGCGTTGCCGCTTGCCATGCCAATAGCCAATAGCTTTTGTAAGAGAGAATCTTGGCCTTGTTTATTGGTGACATCATTTCTACACCAGGTGGTGCATCGCCAAACTGGCCATAGGAAATCCCATGTAAATTTCTGATATTATTAAATATTGACTCTTCTATTGATTTTACAACAAAATTGTATTAGACTCACATCCTAATATAACTTGACACCTGATACACAAATTTCATTGTCCTTATTTAAAAATTTGTGTTTCCGTAGAACAGAAATTAAAAAAAAAATCAAAAAAGGAAAATTGCTAAGAAAAGATAAGGCTTTAAAATCCAACACACTGGTTAAAAATCGTGACGTTGAATTATTCTACAGGGTGTCCTAAAATTTGGGCAAAATGCAACATTTGGCTCTTCTCTGTATAACACCTACTACTATAAAAAAATTACAATCCCCATATTAAATAATAACCTATAGAAGCAGTTACAACTAGCTAAAAGAAATCAATAAAATCTGCCAAAAACGAAAAGTTATTTAAGATTGAGTTCAAACAATTTTTTTTTCCAGGAGTTAGTGTATTTTTGTGAGAAATAGCACATACATCATAGTAATAGGGAGTCCACGATGCTACATGGGGATTTACTCGAGCGTCATAGGGACCTATTGGGTTGTAAAGCTTAGATGATAAGAAGAAAAAATGTTATATAATAAATACCTTTCCATCGGTGGAAAGCTGCTATAGCTTTTTAAACATGTCAAAAAATACTGTTATTATTTTGGCTTGTGGAAATCGTTTAAATCGTATCGAATTATATATTTTTTGTTCCCTTAAATTGTTTTCTTTGAAATAACAAAATAGCCACGCCCAAGAATGTCAAATATTATATTACATTACAAGGGTGGAAAATGACTTATTTCACACGAGTGGGAATATTGTTGCACGAGGCGTCAGCCGAGTGCGACAAACCCACGCGTGTAAGAAAGTGATTTTCACACAAGTAATGTACACTATTTTTCCTACGACCACAAGTTATTCACCAAAAAAACAATAAAAGTTGTTTGTCTTCACGGAAAAAATAAGAAAACAATTGAAAACTTTGCATCACTAGGGTGATATATACTTTTCCTTACTGCGATATATTATACTGTTTAACAATATTTTTATATCAAAAATCACCTACCTAGTCGCTTTTTATCATATAAGAATTAAAAAAGGTCCTCATTAAAAAATATTGCATGTCTTTTTCAATGTAGACCTCAATAACAGCCTGTTAACTCCAAATTTATTTTAAATAACAATGACAGCGATGACAGCTTTATATTATACTTTGCAACACTAGTGTTGTAAAGTACTTTGCAACACTAGTGTGATATAAGGCATTTTCTATGCATGAAAACAGTGTGCTATTTACTATTTTCACATGTGGTCGTAGGAAAATAACGTTTTTTCACAACTTTGTAGCCCTCCGCTTTCTTTACGTCACTCTCAAATTGTCAGATTAGTGGAATATACACTCTTTAGCATGTAATTAAATTACTCTATCTTTATTTGACGCCCTCAATAATTTCAGATGGATACATTTTGTTTTTGTTCGGCCCTGTATACGGGGCTCATATTTGTTGGAGGTATTTAACCGAGTACAAGGTATCCTCCGATATATTAATCTGACGCGCTGTAGTAAATCCTGAAATCCCCTCTTGGACTCCCCTACCATAGAACAGTTTTTTAAAAACGCATGCCCATTATAGGACACCTATATATCGTTTTAACTTTGACTACAAAGCCCAGTTAGGCAACTAATAATAGGACCAACCTGTAACCTCACACCTGCCTAATACATCTAATTTAAAGTTAGTGGCAAAGACTGATCGTCTTTAAGATAATTAGCTGCGCGCTGAAGCCGAAGCCTAAGTAACTCGATTTGAGTGTCACCTCCATGATACGAAATTCTAATTACACTGTATAATTTATAATTAACTGGATATTCTGTTATTAATTACCCAGGTGATGTTATATAGGCTTTAAGTTAGGGCATGGTTCCGGTTATAATATGATAGATTGTTGGGAAAATTAAATTTTAAATCAATAAGTAAAGTTTAGACAGACATTGGTAAAGAAGAAATCAAAATAAATCAAAGAAATGGTCATTTTACTTACTCTTATAATGTATTTTAGAGGGGGCATTTTAGTCACATGATTTACACCTAAAGTCCCGGATACACAGTCGATGGTTTGGTCGACCAGAGACTGGTCTTTGATGACCTGCGGTAGTGTCGAAACGACCCGTGGTTTGCCAGATATTAGACCAAATTTTAGAAAATCTGGGCTTGGCGACCGCGTCCCACGATTAGCTAAAGAGGACAGTACAAGTACGATCCGTGGTTTGCTAGATGCCGGACCAAATTTTAGAAAATCTGGGCTTGGCAACCGCGGATCACGGCTGACGAAGGGAAGACTAGTAGAGACGATCTGTGGTTTGCTAGATGCCGGACCAAATTTTAGAAAATCTGGGCTTGGCAAACGCGTCCCACCGTTAGCGAAGGGCAGACCAGTAGCAGCCGATCCGTGGTTTGCTAGATGCCGGACCAAATTTTAGAAAATCTGGGCTTGGCAACCGCGGACCACGACTGGCGAAATGAAGACCAGTAGAGACGATCCGTGGTTTGTCAGATATCAGACCAAATTTCAAAAATCTGGGCTTGGCAAACGCGTCCCACCGTTAACGAAGGGCAGACCAGTACAGACAATCCGCGGTTTGCCAGATATCAGACCAAATTTTAGGGGCATATAATCATTAAATTTTAACACATTATTTAGGAGTTATTTATTTTTGAAAATCAACAAAAATTTGGGGTTGAATGCGGGCCCGCAATTTTATTAATTTGTCATGATTTTGGGTACTTTATATTATTTTTTAATGCATACTACAATACAATACATATGAGAACATTTAAATATTCTGCTAACTGGTTTTCTGTTTCAGTGAAAAATTTTGAGTGGTGATATACTTTGGATAAAATGTTACATTAATTATTAAATCCCTTTAAGCTTTGCTTATTTACATAGGTGCCTAAAGCTGACTTTGTGATTCTGTGCTTCTAGGGACTTTTTCGATAACTTAGCTTATTATCAGAAACATCGATGACAGCTTGCTTTACAGATTCAGAATAAAAAGTTCAGTTTTTTTTGTACATTTGGGGCATTTTTAATAAGAAAAAAAGAGAAAGGTTAGCTTAAAAATAAATTAATGGGAGGCTCTGGACATATAGGTAGGGGTTGGACGACTGTCCATACCCTCCCCAATGGTAAAATTTGAAAGAATGGCGATTTTATAGGTACGTGTAAATACTGTTAACGATAAAACACTAAATAACTATTTTTAAAATTTTAAATGTACACACTACATGACAAAATAATAGGGTATTATAAAAAAATACGAAGAAATTGCAACTTATTCTTTGGCAAAATATTACTTCGAAATTACAAAAACGTATTTTTGAATTTACCTTGACTACAACGTACCTTCGCTGTTGAATTAACTATGAACACTAAAGGCACTTTCTTCCCGGTAATAGTTCGATATAGCGGTTTTCGCTATTAAAAGAGATTTTCGAAAAATTCTTTTCAGGGCGTTTCTATAGGTCGATTATGACACAAATCTGTGTGCGCGTTTTCCAAAATCCATTTCTATAATTTATTATTAATAAAAACATATTTACGGGACGGTGGAGTGAACAGGGGTGCTGGGTGGGGACAAAACAGTATAAATCCAACGTCAAACACAAGAAAACATTAATACACTGCACTCGGGGCACATGAAAAATGTAAATTAATTTTGAAAGGTATTAAATTTTTCGAAAAACTATCCCACACATGAGATATCTCGTCCGCCCTTAATTAAAGAAGGAAAATAGGCGCTTTCATTTTGGTCAGCTGATAATATGAAGTTCGTCATTATGAAAATGACAGTCTTGATAGAAGCAGCGTTGCCAAACTTCTTATGAAGAATTAACACCAAGGCTATTTCTGGGGATTTTCCACCATTTCCATGAGAAACCATGGTATTTTTTGTAGAAATGCCTCCTTCTTTATGTTTAGGTATTTTCCTTTTTTCTCTACAAATTATAATAGGAAGAAGGAATAACTTAATTTTTCATATGAATTTTCTCCTGTATCTTCCTTTTTCCTATGGCAACATCGCAAGACATTTACAGCTCTTTTGCAAACTCTTCTTCTTTATGCAGTGACAGTCATGGCGGGATTGTTGTTCTATTATTTATTTTTAATTTTTTTAAACAATTTTTGGACATTTTTGTAAACAGAATGTGCGGTGTGTACTGTGAAATACTGTTTTTGGGTGTTTAATGTAGGATTTCTATTGTTTCGTCCCCACCCAACACCCCTGTTCACTCCACCGTCCCGTAAATATGTTTTTATTAATAATAAATTACGGAAATGGATTTTGGAAAACGCGCACACAGATTTGTGTCATAATCGACCTATAGAAACGCCCTGAAAAAGAACGCGCCAAGAATATTTGAATAGATTTGGCAAAAAACTTGAATGTGTCCATATGCTTCCAGTGCCCAAGCCCTCTCCGTTCTCCCCTATAAATTTTCCTGATACCTTTTATTGTTAAAAAAGTGCTTTATAAACAAACCTGAAATATTTCTAGTTTGAACTACAAAGATTTTAATGGACCCTATACCAAATCCTTTATTTGTGCACAAAATAACCAGAGATTTTAAGTCTAATTCAGCAGAGAAAACCACAAAGAAAAACCGTCGGTCTCAATGGAACACTAATTTTATATAACTCGTCGATAAAAACGGCCTGATTACGTTCTCCAAGTTGGGAACCATTATCGGAGGCATAACGATCACCGCACGTGTGTCCGGAACTCCGACTCGATAAAATACGATTTCTAACGGCAAAGATATTTAACTTCGGAAAAATAAAAGAAAAGATGTGGGTTAAAACAGTCTTATTGACCCTAATTCGTAATGATACGAGGTTTTTAAGTGCTAGGATGCTCTAGGAACAGAATAGTATTAAAAAGCAATACAGGGTGCGTTTTCTTAAAACTTACAATGGGTATATTTTTTAAACCACGGCAAATATCAAAAAATAAAAAAATACTGTTTTTACAAAACTGGGGGAATATAAATAACGTATTTTTCAAAACACCTCTATCAAACCCTGCTGCACCTTCAGTCACCTAAAACTCTTTAAATGGCAACACCTCTTATGTGGCATCATTTTGAAAGCTTATGAAAAATGCTTTGTTGGTCATAAAATGTTGAGGTAAAACAAAAACTACCATTAAATTTTAATAAGATTATAACTCTTTATTATTAAAAAATACCAGAAAATGTTCAAATAAAGGATGATTTTTTAAAATTTAAGGAAATTATTTGATTTTACCTCAGCTTTTTTATGACCAACGAAAATCATTTTTCATAAGCTTTTCATAGAGGTGCCACATAAGGGGTGTTGCAACTTAAGATTTTAAAGTGACTGGGGGTGCAGCTTAAGGGGTTGATAGAGGTGTTTCGAAAAATACATCATTTAAATTCCCCCTTATTAATTTTAATTAATTAATAGTTAAATACATAAATAATAATGTTTTTAAGGTTAAAATAATATAGAGGATTTTTAATAAACAACTTCATATACACGTTTTGTACTTGTCCCACCAGTCACAAAGTTCAGTAGCCAAACTGAAATTTGACTTTAAGTATGCCGCGGTAAGAAAGAAGTATTTTTCGATGTCCCACCAGTCACACTCAGTCAAGTAATAATTATTACGAGAGACGTAGAAAGTAATCGCGGTTTTTTTATAAAGGGATGTTGCTAATAAGCTAATATTTTATATTATAAGGTACATTTTATTATAGTATAAGTTTCAATCAATTCAATATTATAGCTTATAATTACCTAGTGAAATTCCAGACTCAAATGTCCCACCAGTCACTATGGAATGCCCCTTTAGTATTAGTTAATTTTACGTACCTATTAAATATTTTTATACTTATATGTGATTAAAAAATAGTGGCCTTGGCAAAAGAGTCATATTTAGAAAATAAGGTTGTCAAAAACATATACAAATTATCGAATTATGCACATTTAAAGCTCTCTATGACGGTCGAGATTAATGGACGTGGGTAATGAGCGTGGGTAATGACCGTGGGTAATAAGAAGTCATATTACCTGTTTAAAATCACATTTAAAATGTATACATTTCTCAACAGTCGTGGAAAAATATAGTTGATTTCAATTGAAGATATGTTCTATAGTTCGGCGGATTCATTTAATGGATGGTATTTATTTGGGTACACGCCAAAATAAAATTAAAAGTACTAAAAACCAAAAAAATTAACAAGTAAAAGATAATTAAAAATCGACGTTTCGGTGGCGAATCTGCCACCGTTGTCAAGATAAATGGAATAAAATATAAAAATAATTTACTATTATTAAGGTTTTAAAATTTAAAATTTGTATCTTTTTTAAGGATATTCTGAAATCTTTGACATTAAATGTCAAAATATGTTTGTTTGGTTATAGTGTCATAGTGACATAGATAACTGGCTGCTGGTGTATTATTTGTTTATTTTACAAAAAAGGTGAATAGTTAGTTAATTTTTAGTCTTCCTGAAGATACTTCAGTATCAAGCAAAGGCAACCAAGTGTTATTTAAATTAACTGAAATTGATGCCACACAATTATCTTTATTTAATAATATATACGCACTTTCTTTGATTTTTCGTTTTTAGAACAAGCTTCGAGCATTTTAGCAAAGGAAACTTGTTCTAAAAACCTCAAAATCAAAGAAAGTGCGTATATTATTAAATAAAGATAATTGTGTGGCATCAATTTCAGTTAATTTAAATAACACTTGGTTGCCTTTGCTTGATACTGAAGTATCTTCAGGAAGACTAAGAATTAACTAACTATTCACCTTTTTGTAAAATAAACAAATTAATACACCAACAACTAGTTATCTATGTCACTATGACACTATAACCAAACAAACATATTTTGACATTTAATGTCAAAGATTTCAGAATATCCTAAAAAAGATACAAAGGTTAAATTTTAAAACCTTAATAATAGTAAATTTTAATTTTTATTATTTTTATTCCACTTATCTTGACAACGGTGGCAGATTTGCCACCGAAACGTCGATTTTAATTATCTCTTTACTTGTTAATTTTTTTTTTGGTTTTTAGTACTTTTAATTTTATTTTGTCGTGTACCCAAATAAATACCATCCATAGTTATTTTCTTTAAATACAGTCCTGTCTGTCCTGTTTTAAAAAGAAACATGAATCTTTTAAAAATATTAAGATCACATCGAGGCGCACTTAATATACTTCGAATCCCTTTATATGAAAACTCGTAAAAGGGAAAATTTATGTGGTTCTGGCTGAAAACAAAGCCGCGAACTCTTAATCGATTTATGCTGATTCCTTTTTCTGCTCTCTGCGAATCCGAAATGCTTTATCAATTGTGTTTGGTTGTGGCTGCTTTTCAGTAATATTTACTAAATATAAAATTAAATTTGACAAATTTGTAGCATCGTTTTTTTCTTTTAATGAAATATCGTATTTTAAAATTATTTTGTTTACAGGGAAAGTTTCTCAAAGCTTGATTATTAATTTTAAAGACGGATTTGCCTCCTGATGAAGTTTTGAGACATACAACAGCAAGGTAGCAAACATGGGAATCCATAAATTCTTTGTGATTCTCAAGGTACAGGGTGTTAAACTAAACAAAATACATGATCCAAATTTTGTTATTTACAGCATTTACAGAACACCCTGCTCATACGGTACATGATGAAACTCTTTTTTGCTTTTATAGGTTAAGCTTGCACTGTTAATCCACCCTACTAAATATATCAACATGACCATAGAACTGATAGTATTTGTGACAAAGACATAATAGAAACTGCGGTTTCTATTGGGCTTTCTATCTAAATGAGGAAATAGAATACTAACTGGACTCCATTAAAAAGTTTGTTAAATAACAGGTAGTTGCTAGGCTTATGGGGCAACTGTACCCTAAATCTCAACGACCGTGGACCAAACTTCCATGCGATTCAACCCAGCATCGTAACAACTCTTGCCGAAGGACGCTGCCTGGCAGGTTATGACGATCATCGTTTCCTGGGCCACTATACCGGGTGACTGAGGATGTGCCGTTAACTCCCTGCCCTCACACAATTTTTTTGTCGTTTTTAAGAGACACTAATAAAATTTTAGCAGTATAATTATAGCATGAATTAACATTTTTTTGTCATTATCATGGTTTTTACAGTTCAATACATAACAAACAGATGGTATTATTTTCACTACAGCACTGGAGGCGTAGAAATTTAGCCAAGTGGCTATTCTTACATTTAACCCCCAATGCAGTGATAAAATTAAAAAAATAATACAGCAAAATGGAAAAAATACATCAATTAAATTACATTAACTTATAAAATTAACCTAGATACCTAAATCTATAAAACAATAAACACAAATTAACATTTAATCCATATTCTTATTGGTTGTCTAGTAAGAAAGATTTATAGGAGAACTTAAAGGAATTTAAACTTTTTTCCTTTTATGTGTTCAGGTAAGCTATTAAAACATGTGCAGCTTGATAAGAAAAACCGCTCTGAAACACCGCCGTTGCATGTCTCGAATAACCAGAATCCCACCATTTCGTGTACGACCGTGCACGTTCCCCAAAAAATACCAGTCGATCATGCAAAACAAGAAGGTAGGGAGGTGAGGATAATTTTTTTATGAAGACAGCAAAATGAAGCTCCCTTCTATTACCCATATTCAGCCACCGCAGTTCTCTAAACTGGGGACCAATATGGTCGAACTTCCTAAGACCACCAGATAAAACGAACACAGGAATTCTGTACCTTCTGAATCCTTCGCATCTCGAGGCGATTAAGGAAGAGCCTATAGACGAAAACAACAATAGTTAAAATGTGACAGCACAAGACTTTCTGTCAACATCTTCCTAAAGGGTTTGCATAAAATATCTTTGCTAGCATAGAGTAATTTTATTAACACGCTTTTATTAACTTGGGTTGTAACTATCTATCCATCTATCTATCCATCTATCTATCCATCTATCTATCCATCTATCTATCCATCTATCTATCCATCTATCTATCCATGAATGTAACGGAATCTTTGAGCCTAATTTTAACCAACTTCCAGCTATTCGAGTTTCTTTGAAACTTTGCACACGTATTAAGGACCCATGACAATGCAATAATCTGCAAACAGTATCCCGTTATCCTGGTTTGGATCGCCAGGAAAAAAAATCCATTATAGTATTATAACCACTGCTTGATACCACCAGTGTGTCATCTGTCACCTGTACGTCCCAGTGGTACCAACCACCGGCCATTTCAAAGAGTTCGATCTGAATCGATTTTACTCAAATTTTATATTAGGTTATTTTCAGAAAAGTCCATCTGAAAAACTTTGCTACTCTTGACAAAATGGCGAAAAAAATTTTTAGTGGGTTGCCATCTGTTGGCAACATTCCAAACTTTTATACATACATAAATGCATATCGAACTAAAAAATGAAAAATAAATAATAGTTTAAAAAAACTAAAAAAACACGCTTTTATATGCAACCGAACTAAAAATTAGAAAATAATTTTCATTAAAAAAAATATTGTCACTTCATAGTAAAGCGTGGGGTGCATTTTACTATTTTTCATAACTTTTCCATCATAGATATTGGCAAATATAATAATTATAACTATTCACCATTTTTGTAATATAAACAATAAATACACCAGCAACCAGTTATCTATGTCACTATGACACTATAACCAAACAAACATATTTGACATTTAATGTCAAATACATTTCAGAATCTCCTAAAAAAACATAAAATTTTAAAATTTAAAACCTAATAATAGTAAATTTCATTTTTTATTACTTGTATTCAATTTATTTGACAACGGTGGCAGATTTGCCACCGAAACGTCGATTTTAAAGTATCTTTTTAATTGTTTTATTATTTTTTTGTACTTTTAATTTCATTTTTGGCGAGTACCCAACTAATTACCATCCATTAAATGAATCCGCCAAACTATAGAACATATCTTCATCTTTCTATAGACATATCACAACATAATATTTTTTTCAAGATGGCGACAATAGATCCAGTGCCGTATTATCCATTAGAAGCGCCCTAGGCTGAAATTGCTGGGGCGCCTATTTTATTAGGAAAAAAGAAAAACAAACATTTTAAAGAAGGGCGCAATTGAAGAGCAAAAAAAGGTCATCCACTGCGTGGCGGCCAAAAAACCCACCCCGCCCTACAACTTTTTTAAATCGTTCCTTTCTGGCGCCTATTTTTTCACGGCGCCATAGGCTGTAGCCTAGTCGGCCTAGTGCTTAATCCGGTACTTCATAGATCATTTATTAAAGAATTCCGTTATTCGAATGTCGGCAATAAACGACCCATAGCCGCCATCTTGAAAATAAACATTATGTTGTGATATGTCATTAGAAAGAGATTTAGGTGTATAATTTAAAAATTAAATAAAATGGGGTGTTTCCATTTAAAATGTTTGTCCAATTTTAAATTTTCTCTTATTAATAAAATTAAAAACTGAAATTACGAAATCTAAGTAATTTATTAAAGAAAATGGAGTATGTCACTACCTGTGAAAGTAAAGCAGATCACTTTTTCATTTTCACCAACCTACTTAGCAAAAAAATATATTCAAAGCAGAATAATTGCGTTACTAGATTTTTTTTTTAGTAAAATTTTGGTAATTTTCTAGAAACCTGCGGCAACTCCGATTTTGACGAAATTTGGTATAGTACGGGGTTTTTTGAGTGCGCTGATCACGAATCTGAAAATTTTTTGGCGGAAACGTTTCGTTCTTAAGATATTCATCATCAGACTTCGAATTTTAAACTAATCCTATTTTCACTATATTTATCCTTCTTTTTGCACACAGTTCTTGATTTAAATCTAAAGTGACACACAATATTTGATTTTTACCTGTTTAAAACCCCATTTTTTACGTATTTTACATTATTTTTGCATTAAATTGCAGTAGCTATACTTTGAATTATTTCAATCCCAGTATACACATGAAGCCCTATGTGTATGTATGGTTGCCGCATTATCAAAGAACAGCTACGCAATTTAATTCAAAAATAATATAAAAAACGTAGAAAAACGGGGTTTTAAAAGGTGAAAATCAAATATTGTGTGACACTTTAGCTTTAAATCAAGAATTGTGTGCAAAAAGAAGGGGGAATAAAGTGAAAATAAGCTTAGTTCAAATTTGAACTATGATGATGAATATCTCGAGAACGAAACGTTTACGCCAAAAAATATATCAGATTCGTGATCAGCATCCCAAAAAACTTCCGTATCTCTAATTTCGTTAAAATCGGAGTTGCCGCAGGTTTCTAGAAAATTACCAAAATTTTCCTGGCCGCCATTTAAAAAAAACACCCTCTATGGTATATCATTAAAAAGATTATTTTATACAAAATAACGAATATAAAAAAAAAGTAGGTACTTGTATTAATTTTTTTTGGGGATGTTGATGAGAGTTTATCGTACTTCCGGTTAAATCGGAAGTGATTATGGGGTCATGATAATGACAAAAATGTTAATTTATGCTATAGTAATACTGTAAAATTTTTATTAATCCCTCTAAAAACTAAAAAAATTTGGGGGTAACAAAATCTTGTGTCACCCGGTATATTGATAATGAATACTCACTATTAAGTAACTCCGGTTGCTGTAGATTTAAACCAATAAAAATACATTTTTTTATTGTGGTATCTAGAGTTTCTGACTTTTTAAACCAATGAATACATTCTTGTTCAGGTGTTTGGTAATAGTTCGATATAGCGGTTTTCGCTATTATAAGAGATTTTTGAAAATTCTTTTTCAGGGCGTTTCTATAGGTCAATCATGACACAAATGTGTGTGTGCGTTGCTTCCAAAATCCATTTCTATAATTAATTATTATTATTTATTAATAATAAAAACATATTGCGGGATCTGGTGGAGTGAACAGGGGTGCTGGGTGGGGACGAAACAGTAGAAATCCTACATTAAACGCCCAAAAACAGTATTTCACAGTACATATCGCACTTTCTGTTTACAAAAATGTCCAAAAATTGTTTAAAAAAATTAAAAATAAATAATAGTACAACAATCCCGCCATGGCTGTCACTGCAGTGCAATGTCTTGCGATGTTGCCAAATAAAGTGAGGAAGTGTCAATAACTTAAAAAAAGAAAGATATTCTTCATAAGAAGTTTGGCAACGCTGCTTCTATCAAGACTCATTTTTATAATGACGGACGAGATAGGTACCTCATATGTGTGGGATAGTTTTTCGAAAAATTTCATACTTTTCAAAATTAATTTACATTTTTCATGTGCCCCGAGTGCAGTGTATTAATGTTTTCTTGTGTTTGACGTTGGTTTATACTGTTTTGTCCCCACCCAGCAACCCTGTTCACTCCACCGTCCCGTAAATATGTTTTTATTAATAATAAATTATAGAAATGTATTTTGGAAAACGCGCACACAGATTTGTGTCATAATCGACCTATAGAAACGCCCTGAAAAATAATTTTTCGAAAATCTCTTATAATAGCGAAAACCGCTATATCGAACTATTACCAGGTGTTTTCTCAATTTATAGTGAACAGAGTATAATTAATTAGGTTGTATGTACAATTTGTCGTACCACAAGTTGCATAGTATGTGGGTTGTTTACATCACATAAGTAAAGAAAACATGTATTTAAAACCAGGTTTACATTATACTTAGTTCTTAGTACTTACCTATTAGGTTTTGCGGCAATTCTTTGGGTTTTTCTTTATTTTCGGCAGAAGTAAATACACTACAATGCACTATCAGTTTTTAATTTTCTACACAATAATAAAATCTTTCGACAATACGAAAACACTTAAAACATACTCTTGACAGTCCAAATCTAAAATTGGAAAACAAATGAACGGGAACCTAGCAACCGAAAATCATCGCCTTTTCGATATTGAACGTTTGAAGGCGCTTCAAGCCACTTTTTCAGCGAAGATCTCAAGTGTAAATAAAATATCAAGTAGGCCATATTTTCAAACAGTTTTGTGGAGTTTTTAGACACAGGCGGCACAGTGCCTTAATATGTGAACAAAAATATTTAAATAATAATAATATATTAAATTATTATTCTTATATCAACTTAAAATGCCTGTATTTCTGACTTACAGATAATCAGATAACAACTCGATTTCTTCTTTATTTGTTTTTTACTTTGCCAATATAGAAATATGAGGTTTTTCTGTGGCCTTTTTAAGATATAGAAAAGTGGGTTGCCATTTGATTATTTGTTCTAAGTTACTGGATTAAAGTTCTGAACATGCATAAATTGCGACTATCAAGCCAGCGGCTGCTACTGGTGTCGCGCATAACCGTCACTTTCATTCCTGACGCATTTCCGCAGGCGTGCGCACCTCCTCGACCATACGAGGACACCATGTGTTCAACACCAAAACGTAAAAACTTCAGGCTTTAGGAATCTTCTACTCACAGCGCTTAGCCCCAGAAGAAAGAAGCCCCAATTTAGCGTGAATCTTTTCTTGATCCTCAAGGGTACAGCCACGCTCGTACGATGCCTTCAATCGCCTACTCGGAAGGTCTATGTAGACCTCTACGTCAACATGAACCGCACTACTCGAAGATCGCGGAAAGAGTGTGTTCTCAAGTTAAAATGTTTTAACTAGAATTCGTAGGTATAGGAGAAAAGTGTCTAGGTATTTAGTCAGAGGTAATGAAACACAAAAATTCGGAATTTTCTAGGACAGGACGGATCGGAATGCGGTTTTTGCATTCGCTTTAAGGTTCAAAAATTATCTATATAATTTGTACCTTACTTTTACCTTATACAAAGTAGCATTGCTGCAGCTAAAAATGTATTTAAGAAATGCTTTCTTTCGAGACGCTCTTTGGAAAATTATAATAACTCTGTAAAAAGGAGTTAGAACTGGCCCATGTCAGGTACCCGGCGGTTTTAGAGGTCGCTGATGACGATTATGAAAATTTAAGATTGAATATACAGGGTGATTCAAAAATCGGTCACGAAACTTAAGGGGTTTGATTCTACTTGACAAAATAAGGGTAGAGCTTCATATATATTTTTTTTTCAAAATGTCATTCGTTTTCGAGTTACAAGCCGTCAAAGTTCAATTTTTATTTTGCTGTTTTCGCCATATTGCATTTATTTTTTAACCAATCCAGTTGATATTTGGCAAACAAATAGAGCTTTGCAGATTCTAAAATTTTAAGATAAAAGTACTTTTTTAAATACCGCCAGAGGGCACTTTACCTAAAACTTAAAATTTATTTACATCATAACTTTTTATTTTGACAGATATCGCACTAAGCTGGGGCGCCATTTTATA
Organism: Listronotus bonariensis; assembly: GCA_014170235.1. Lineage (NCBI taxonomy): Eukaryota > Metazoa > Arthropoda > Insecta > Coleoptera > Curculionidae > Listronotus > Listronotus bonariensis. Next base: position 129,496 of record JACEGR010001120.1, on the reverse strand, counting down.
GACAATCAAAAACTTAAAAAATAAGATAGGTCTCTTTATTAAAGTCGATATACCTCACCGTTTAGGCACCAATAGACATAAAACTTTTCATCAATTTCAATCAAATTACCTACATTGAGTTACTGGACACCCTGTATGTATTGATTTTGGCATAGACTCAAGGGCTATTCTTCTGATCTAATTTTAAACTTCATGCAAATATAATAATACAATTCACACGCCCTAACCCTTACCCCTACACCTGCCTGATATGTCTAATTTGAAGTTCGCAGTAAGACTAGTCGTCTTCAAGATAATTAGCTGTTAACTGGGGATTAGTAACTCGATTTGTGTGTCACCAACTAGATATGGGGTCCTTAATATGTTGTATAATTTATAACAGTAAGAGCTATTCGCACCACAAGAATTTACTTAGTTTTAACCTAATAAAAGGGTTAGAAAATATAAAGTAAAGCTTGCAATTCTTGCGGAAAAAGGGGTAAAATATATAAAAAAGTATTTTTAATGGTGAAAATTATATCTTGTACTAATTTAGCGGAAAACTCAAGGAGTGCAAAAGAAGGGGAATATGGTAAATTTATATTTAGTTTTCTAGGAAACTTTGATGATAAATATCTGGAGAACAAAACGTTGTGAACAAAAATTCTTTTAGATTCGTAATCAGCGCCCAAAAAACCCCCATATGCCAAAAATCATTCTTTATAATTTAGTACAATTCTTTTTGTTTTCTCCTTAATTCTACGCCACTGATCTGCCTAAAATCAAACATGGCCGAAAATGGCCCGACTTGACGTCACAGCCGTGCCAGCCTAATATGGCGAATGTCGTGACCTTATCTCATCAAGTCGACTTCTGGTTCTGGCAGACTATAATTGTTGCTTTCCTTTTGTAAGTTATCTCAGCTCAGCAAAGCAACCATTATTACCAGAGCTTCCCGAGGCAATCCGGGAAGTTTGGGAACCCTATCCTAAGCCGATATGTTATAATCCTGAATAGATGGAATATCTGCGAGACTAGCAGTACCGTTCCTGGGTTTTGCGTCACCCCGTGCAGAAAAAGAAAATACCGCCCCCACAGGTACAAAATTTTTTGAAAAGCAAAAAAAAAAGGTCTTCCCTTCTTCAATGCCGCCCCCCACAGATACAGAAATTTAAAAAGAGGCTTTCTTTGTCGAAATGCCGCAAATAATCTATCGAAAAATGAAGGCGGGTAATAACAATGGTAACAGTTCGATATAGCGGTTTTCGCTATTATAAGAGATTTTCGAAAAATTCTTTTTCAGGGCGTTTCTATAGGTCGATTATGACACAAATCTGTGTGCGCGTTTTCCAAAATCCATTTCTATAATTTATTATTAATAAAAACATATTACGGGACGGTGGAGTGAACAGGGGTGCTGGGTGGGGACAGAAACAGTATAAATCCAACGTCAAACACAAGAAAACATTAATACACTGCACTCCGAGGGCACATGAAAAATGTAAATTAATTTTGAAAAGTATTAAATTTTTCGAAAAACTATCCCACACATACAGGATATCTCGTGCGCCATTAATTAAAGAAGGAAAATAGGCGCATTCATTTTGGTCAAGCTGATAACATGAAGTTCGTCATTATGAAAATGACAGTCTTGATAGAAGCAGCGTTGCCAAACTTCTTATGAAGAATTAACACCAAGCCTATTTCGGAGATTATCCACCATTTCCATGAGAAACAATGGTATTTTTGTAGAAATGCCTCCTTCTTTATGTTTAGGTATTTTCCTTTTTTCTCTACAAATTATTATAGGAAGAAGGAATAACTTAATTTTTCATATGAATTTTGTCCTGTATCTTCCTTTTTTAAGCTATTGACACTTTCTCACTTTTATTTGGCAACATCGCAAGACATTTACAGTTCTATTGCAAACTCTTCTTTTTATGCAGTGACAGTCATGGCGGGATTGTTGTAATATTATTTATTTTTAATTTTTTTAAACAATTTTTTTGGACATTTTTGTAAACAGAAAGTGCGGTGTGTACTGTGAAATACTGTTTTTGGGCGTTTAATGTAGGATTTCTACTGTTTCGTCCCCACCCAGCACCCCTGTTCACTCCACCGTCCCGTAAATATGTTTTTATTAATAATAAATTATAGAAATGGATTTTGGAAAACGCGCACACAGATTTGTGTCATAATCGACCTCATAGAAACGCCCTGAAAAAGAATTTTTCGAAAATCTCTTATAATAGCGAAAACCGCTATATCGAACTATTACCTTAACAATAACATAAAATGGCAACATATTATTTGGTTATCAACATTTAGTTGTTTAGTAGTTTTATTCATTATTTTTAAATTTTTAGTAAGTGTTTTATTTATCTTTTCAAGTAGGTTTATTTTTTTAAAAATTTATTTATAATCAACTTAACAGGACCTAAGGGACAAACAGTGTAAATAAAGCTAGGTTTTTAATATCCCTCAGTACATTAAAATAAAAAGAAACCTTATTTTCTTCCTATTCAATTCTTAACTATTCAAAAATCCCATTAAAATTATTATCTCTAGCTAAATTTAATAAAATCGTGTCATGGTTTAAATATGGATTTATTAAGGTTTAAGTAATCCTTTCAAAGGCATCACGTGTCACATAAACGTTTATCTGTGTGGACAGTTCAAGTCGACGGATGAGTCAAATAAAATAGTAATTTCACTTTCACCTGGGGAAATCCCGACGCCAACGCCCTCAGGGGCAGCTACGGGGTAAGTGAGGATCAGTGGTGTTTCCAAAAATGTGGATCGTAAGGGGAGTTGATAATAACTAAAAAAATTCTGTAATCATGACTCTAATTTTAATACCTATGTATATGTTTATAACAGGAATACAGGGTGATTGAAAAATCGATTACGACATTTAAGACGGTAATTCTCCATGATAAAATAGTGATAAAGAGTTCGAAGATATTAGTTAATGTCATAATTTTTATTACAAAAATAAAGTAATAAATAATAGTTTAAAAAAACTAAAAAACACGCTTTTATATGCAACCGAACTAAAAATTAGAAAATAATTTTTCATTAAAAAAAATATTGTCACTTCATAGTAAAAGCGTAGGGTGCTTAATATATTAAATGTTATAATTATTATATTTGCCAATATCTATGATGGAAAAGTTATGAAAAAATAGTAAAATGCACTCCACGCTTTTACTATGAAGTGACAATATTTTTTTAATGAAAAATTATTTTCTAATTTTTAGTTCGGTTGCATATAAAAGCGTGTTTTTTAGTTTTTTTAAACTATTATTTATTTTTCAGTTTTTAGTTCGATATGCATTTATGTATGTATAAAAGTTTGGAATGTTGCCAACAGATGGCAACCCACTAAAAAATTTTTTCGCCATTTTGTCAAGAGTAGCAAAGTTTTCAGATGGACTTTCTGAAAATAACCTAATATAAAATTTGAGTAAAATCGATTCAGATCGAACTCTTGAAATGGCCGGTGGTTGGTACCACTGGGACGTACAGGTGACAGATGACACTTGGTGGTATCAAGCAGTGGTTATAATAATATAATGGATTTTTTTTCCTGGCGATCCAAACCAGGATAACGGGATACTGTTTGCAGATTATTGCATTGTCATGGGTCCTTAATACGTGTGCAAAGTTTCAAAGAAATCGAATAGCTGGAAGTTGGTTAAATTAGGCTCAAAGATTCCGTTACATTCATGGATAGATAGATGGATAGATAGTTACAACCCAAGTTAATAAAAGCGTGTTAAAAACACAAAAAAGAATAATTTTATTTTAAAAACCAGGGATTACAAATTTAATATAAAAACATAGATTTATTCACTAAAGCACTGAATGCCTATTAACTGGATTAGAATTATATTATTTCTAGTCAGGTATTCATATTGATATGGACTAACACAAACTTGGTCTTAATGAATGATTATGTGACCAGGGGCGGTCATAGGGGGCCATGGGGGCCATGCCGCCCCCCTTTAATGCCACATCCTTTGTATTTCATACATATGTAATGGCAAATATGGGCATTTTGGGTGATTTAATGATGATATGTCATCAAGGTGATCATGGAATTGAAATGTGAGAAGTAAGGACCTTGATTTTTTGGTTAGTTCTGGTTAGTTCTGGTTTGAAATACGCGGGAGTTTTTGTAATTTCATAAATTAAAGAATGAAAGAACAACAATGACAATAGGTGATTCTTTTTTTGCTCTTCAAAAAATTTGAAAATTTTGTTTCTTTCTAGGAGAGCAAAGATTTTTGTTTTTGGCACCTCACACACTTTTTCTTGGCCTATGCCCCCCTCAAAAAGCCTGTATGTGACACTGAATTAAAATTAAAGATTTTAAACTAATAGCTTTAATATCAACTAGTGATTATATTTTTTTCGAATGGTATGAAATTTAGTAATCTGAAGTTTAGATGACGTGCAACGGATTTAGTTTTAGATAAAGTATATAAATGTAAGTTATATACGGTTTTATCTAACAAATTATTCAAAATTTTCATCGTCCGCCGCCACTGGAGCGTGGACAGACCAATGATAAATCGCGGGTGCCGAGCACAGAGAAAACCGGCCGCCGCAGATTCTTGTTTCAGATGCGACGGTAATTAAAACAAATGACTACACAGTCGTTCTGGATATGGCCGCCAGGAAAAGTCGGTTCCGGCTCTCCCGGATTCCGGAACGCGAATAAAATATCCCCAGTGTCCCCATAAGGGCCGTATAACTCGTTTGTTTATGCCGGAATAAGAGGAGCAAAAATTCCGGTTTAACAGCGAGTTTTTAAAACGAATATGTGTGTGTTTGGGACAGGTTTATGTTCGTTTTTGTGTTTTTTGGTTGCATAACTAATATGCAATTGCGATTTTTATGTTCGGCCGTTTATACATTTTTACATTTTAATTTTGTAATGTTAGGTCGTCGGGTCTGGTGACCATTTAATTTTTATGGTACACACATTATAATGCACGTTTTACTGGAAGGTACTTTTTTAATCAAAAACTTAATACAGGGTTGACTCTGGCGCCCCGTGGAAAACCTAGATCTGGCGCCCCCTTTCGAACTTTTTGTATATCCCATGTTCACGTTCTCATAACCGAGGAAAATAGATTACAACAACACACCGTGTTTAGATGCCGGAATTCTTTGTCTAATCTCCGCCTGTTAGTATTTTACCGTTAAAATAACATTATTTCGGTCACGGAAAAAATTGCTTTATACAGGGTGTTCGAAAAATACATGGCCAAATTTTAGGAGGTGATTCCTCATTAAAAAATATGAAAAAAGTTCCTATAAACATGGGTCCGAGAATGCATAGTTTCAAGATACAGGGTGTTAAACTTTTTAAATAAAATAGGTTTTTGTAATTATCTTGAATACCCTGTAACCGATTTTCTTGAAATTTTTCAGTGTTATTTCTAGTAATAAGGGCCAAAGTTAGGCATAATTAAATTAAAATTATTAAGTCCAGTGGCGTCTCACGGGACATCTTATCGAAAATAATTGTAAAAAATGTACGCCACTGACTTTTTGTAACTTTTTAATTTTTTTTAGAATAAGCAACTGAAAATACAACTTTTTATCTTTTAAAATTTTTTGTATCTTGCTTCGTTTTCGAGAAAAAAATAAAAACCACTTTATTGCATGTTTTTGGGACGGAATTTTGAATTTTGACGATTTACTGAGCAAAAACAGTTAAGAGATAGAGAAAAATTAATTTTACTTTTCTATCTTAACTTTTTAAGGACTATCTAATGACATTAAAAAGTGAAGGTCAACTGAAGATTAAAGGTGAATGTTGAACCTAAATGTTGGACACCCTGTATCTTAGAAACTATGCATTTTCGGACCCGTGTTTATAGGAACTTTTTTCATATTTTTCAATGAGGAATCACCTTCTGAAATTTGGCCGTGCATTTCTCGAACACCCTGTATACCGACTTTTTACCTAATGTACAATAAATTTGTTTGTAATAACTAAAATCTAAACTTTTTCTTCGTAGACAAGCGTAAGTAATTCGAAAACATTTAATTGAGGTTAAATGTTTACCTCGAGAATCAGAACGCCCGAAATCCCAAACAATACAATTCTCGATAGAAACAATCGAAAATCAAAACAAGAGAACAGAATACATTTTAGATGCATTAAGGCAGCCAAACTTTACGGCAATAATTTTCAAGTTTCTTGACTTAGTTGCAATTGGGTCATTGAAGCAAGGGGAACTTTTCGCAGTGTTTATTTATTTTGAAAATAACGATGGACTGATCTAAATCGTGTTATTTCAAATATTTAATTGAATCAGCATATCTTATTAGGTAAATGTTAAGAAAAACACCAGAGAGTTTCTAATGGAGAAGAAGAATACTGGGTATTTCCCAGACCAGCTGCGGGACTCCATGTACTGTAGTATTCTACAAATCGACTTCATTCTACCTCACTCGCACTCTGTGTTCAAAAAACACGGTTGAAGTCGATCAAATTGGTCGCCTATAAGCGAGGTCTCCGAACGTGTCGAATTCTACCAAAATTTTTAAAAAATCGTACATAACCCTAAAATAAATTTAAGTGTTCGTTAGTTTGCTATGATTTATATATTTATTTGGTTATTTTTGTGTTATTAGAATGCAAATATTTATTTTATTTTATTTATACGATCATAGAAAAATATAATTTTAGTTCTAGTCATGTGTTTAGTGTCCAACCAATGTGACCTTGATTTTTGCAAAGATTCACAATAATTGTATAAAGCTAATTCGATATTGATTTTTGGAGTTTAGATAAATTGGTGACATATGGACACCCGATTGATCTGCCAACTGACCAGTCCGTCAAACTACAGGCCGGTCTGCCCGAGCTGCAGATCGGTCTGTCAAACTACGGATCAGTTTGTCAAAGAACAGACAATTCCGCCAAACTACAGACCGGTCTGTCAAAACTACAGACCGGTCTGTAGTTTACCGGACTAGTCGATTGTTTTGGGAGACCAATCAACAGTTTGGCAGACAAATCAGGAGTTTGGCAGACCGGCCTGTAGTTGGGCAGACTGGTCTGTTGCTTGACAGACTGGTCTGTTGTTTGACTGACTGATCCGATGTTTGACAAACTGGTCCGTTGTTTGACAAACTGGTCCGTTGTTTAATAGACTGGTCTGTTGTTTGACAGACCAGTCTGTTATTTGACGAACTGGTCTGTTATTTGACCGACTGGTCTGTTATTTGACGGACTGGTCTGTTGTTTGACAGACTGGTCTGTAATTTGACGGACTGATCTGTTGTTTGACCGACTGGTCCGTTGTTTGACAGACCGGTCTCTTCTTTGACAGACCGGTCTGTTATTTGACGGACTGGTCTGTTATTTGACGGACTGGTCTGTTATTTGACGGACTGGTCTGTTGTTTGACGGACTGGCCTGTTGTTTGACAGACAGGTCTGTAATTTGACGGACCGGTCTTTTATTTGACCGACTGGCTGTCGTTTGAAAGACTGGTCTGTAATTTGACGGACCGGTCTGTTGTTTTGACGGACTGGTCTGTTGTTTGACGGACTGGTCTGTTGTTTGACCGACTGGCCTGTTATTTGACGGACTGGTCTGTTATTTGACGGACTGGTTTGTTGTTTGACAGACTGGTCTGTTGTTTGACGAGACTGGTCTGTTGTTTGACAGACCGGTCTGTTATTTGACGAGACCGGTCTGTTGTTTGACAGACTGGTCTGTTGTTTGACGGACTGGTTTGTTGTTTGACGAGACTGGTCTGTAATTTGACGGACTGGTCTGTTGTTTGACCGAACTGGTCTGTTATTTGACAGACTGGTCTGTAATTTGACGGACTGGTCTGTTATTTGACGGACTGGTCTGTTGTTTGACGGACTGGTCTGTTATTTGACGGACTGGTCTGTTGTTTGACAGACTGGTCTGTTATTTGACAGACTGGTCTGTTATTTGACAGACTGGTCTGTTATTTGACGGACTGGTCTGTTATTTGACAGACTGGTCTGTTGTTTGACGGACTGGTCTGTTGTTTGACGGACTGGTCTGTAATTTGACGGACCGGCCTGTTGTTTGACAGACTGGTCTGTTATTTGACGGACTGGTCTGTTGTTTGACAGACTGATCTATTGTTTGACAGACTGATCTATTGTTTGACAAACTGGTCCGTTGTTTGACAGACTGGTCTGTTAAATTTTTGTGCTACAGAAGGAAATTTAAAAGCATGCAAATGCATAATTTTATTGTGAATGAGATTTACCCTGGTAATATTATATTTATTATTTATTAGGCTAATAAATATTTTTACTTTTAATTTAAATTTGATACGAGGTGAATGATGTTAGCAAAAATAAAAATCTCTCAAAACATTATACAGTGCTTGTCTGACTTTACTGAGACAACATAAACCAAATTTTAGACAGGAAATAACAGATATAAATGTCAAACTCACAGCTAGGCGCCATTTCAAAAGAAAAATTAAATCGAAAGAGTCATACTGAAAACCTTTTCTTTCAAAAACAAACATTGACGCACTACTTTTAGGTTATAAACCGTTTAAAATTCATATCAAACTAAAAGAAAAACAACCGTATGATTCAATTAAATGCAATAAAGCGGTAAAGTAAAAGATTTAAGGCGGGGGCAAAGCGTCTCTTGTTACCATGCAATATGAATTCCAAATATAAAAACAAATTTGCTTGTACTTAAAACATCCTAGGTTACAACATGCGTAGCAATTATAGGGCTGATTTCTACGTTCTACTCTATGAATTCCTACGCGATATTTATGCTGGCGCGTAGTAGTATTTTTATAGTGTTCTAAAATAAAAACTCCCATTAAATTCTCCTGCATTTCAGCACGGTAGGGTGTTGTAGCGTAGTAGGAATTTATAAAACGCATCATGGGTAGCACGCATCTAGCATGTTATATCAAATAGAACCAATGCGAAGAAATAAATCAGCGCACATCTGAGTGGTGTGGCACGCTGCATGCCGCATTACTTCGGTGTGCGCTGCTTTCTTTCTTTGCATTGATTCTATTTGAAGTAAAATGCTAGATGCGTACTACTACTACTTGCTACTTGCCACGCTACTTTGGTGTGCACTCTGCCTTAAAGACACATTTTTTGTAGAAAAAAATCTTATTTTAATCTTCTATATTGAAACATCCATTATCTATTGCTATTAGTAGTGCAAGCATTGACCACTGGATGCGTACGATCGACTATTTCTTTAGAAAAGCAAAGAAAATGCATTTGTTATAAACCAACCCATTAAAAAATGGCCACACATGCGACTTGTAATATTAAGGCACCGATTAGGACCATTAAATTTTTGTTTTAAAACGCGACTTTGCTCGGAATTTTTGGTTTATATTTAATTTATAGGTAAAAGGAAATTTAGCACACATTTCTAATGTAATTTTTTGTGTGGTTCATAATATCATGTTAATATTTTACAAACTTTTACAAGTCCGAATGTTAGTTAACAGGCAAGTTTGCCAGAGCTTTATTATGTAGGATTTTGTGTCATGCGCATTATACGAATTGTTCTAATTTTCTTAGTGCGCATGACATGAAATTCAAAAACGCGTGGTTTAAATTATGCTTCATTTCAGATGAGAGATTATTTTTGTCTTCTTTTTCTTTATTTTTATTCATTTTTCGCTTGGCAGGTTCACATAATACTAAATTTTAATAAAATAAAAGTGATTCTATAAAAAAATCAAGTACAAAATAAAAACGACAACATTCGTTTACCCTTAATAAACCTCAATATTTTTATTGTATCATATATTTATAAACCTTCATGTTTCTCTATTATACACAAATAAAAAGTCAACCCCAAAAAACAGATCGCAATATTTTTTAAAAGCAATATAAATGTTTTTGTTCGAAATACATAACAAAGTGACAAACGCCGCTGTGGAAAATTTAATTAAAGTAGAAAATATTTTCCGGGACGTAATTTTCAGGACGCAATATCCGAAAAAGGCTTTTTCCTAAATGCTCCTTCATAGAAAATTTAATACCGTAAAAATTCAATACGACGTGCCCGGACGTTGTTTTGTAGACTAAGGAAAGAAAAAACAAACATATTTTACTTCAAAAATATAAGTGACTGGCACTACACTACTTACGAAAGGTGTTTATCGGTTAGTTTTAATCTCGAAATACAAAATCATATAACGAATTTTTCAATGTCTAAGAAAATTTGCAGTTAAAATTAATGACTAGTTTAAAGACATTTTTAGACTTACATACGTTGCCAAATGTACGTTTTCTCTGAGTTAGGGAATTATGCACAATCAGTCAACATCGCGTATCACTCTAATCAACTTCTTTATGAGAAATTTAAAAAAGCTGCTGTGATTTTAAACAACAAAAATGTATTTGCATACTAAATATATGGCAGCCGGTGCTGAACCGTGAAAAATCGGTCAAGCTTCAGTAAACACGCATATTATATAAGTCGTGGTGGTAATAGTTCGATATAGCGGTTTTCGCTATTATAAGAGATTTTGAAAAATTCTTTTTCAGGGCGTTTCTATAGGTCGATTATGACACAAATCTGTGTGCGCGTTTTCAAAAATCCATTTCTATAATTTATTATTAATAAAAACATATTTACGGGACGGTGGAGTGAACAGGGGTGCTGGGTGGGGACGAAACCGTAGAAATCCTACATTAAACACCCAAAAACAGTATTTCACAGTACACACCGTACTTTCTGTTTACAAAAATGCCCAAAAAATTGTTTAAAAAAATTAAAAATAAATAATAGTACAACAATCCCGCCATGGCTGTCACTGCATAAAAAAGAAGAGTTTGCAATAGAACTGTAAATGTCTTGCGATGTTGCCAAATAAAGTGAGAAAGTGTCAATAGCTTAAAAAAAGGAAGATACAGGAGAAAATTCTTATGAAAAATTAAGTTATTCTTTCTTCCTATTATAATTTGTAGAGAAACAAGAAAAATATCGAAACATAAAGAAGGAGGCATTTTTACAAAAATACCATTGTTTCTTATGGAAATGGTGGATAATCCCCGAAATAGCCTTGGTGTTAATTCTTCATAAGAAGTTTGGCAACGCTGCTTCTATCAAGACTGTCATTTTTATAATGACAAACTTCATGTTATCAGCTGACCAAATTGAATGCGCCTATTTTCCTTCTTTAATTAATGGCGGACCAGATATCTCATATGTGTGGGATAGTTTTTCGAAAAATTTAATACTTTTCAAAATTAATTTACATTTTTCATGTGCCCCGAGTGCAGTGTATTAATGTTTTCTTGTGTTTGACGTTGGATTTATACTGTTTTGTCCCCACCCAGCACCCCTGTTCACTCCACCGTCCCGTAAATGTTTTTATTAATAATAAATTATAGAAATGGATTTTGGAAAACGCGCACACAGATTTGTGTCATAATCGACCTATAGAAATGCCCTGAAAAAGAATTTTTCGAAAATCTTTTATAATAGCGAAAACCGCATATCGAACTATTACCGTCGTGGTTTCTTAAGAGTAGTTTTAGTTATCACTTGAAATCGGTTGGAAATATATGCCATCCGAAATGTCGTGTACCAGTTAAAAATAAAGGCAATGGAAGTCCAAGAAAGTAATATTATTGAAAACTGGTGAAATAATTACAGTATGTATCAGGTATGGGGCTGTTAAAGTATTACGTGAGCAATATTACAAATTTTAACCTCCCTCCCTCATGTCATCAAAAGTAAGCAGCAGATATAATTCTAGAAATAAGAAAATTGGTTTAGGATAGAGGACTTTAACGCATAAAAATATTCATTTAAACAAACTTTACTTACCTATCCCACATAGAGCAAAGTATAAATATTACAACATAAATTAATATTACGAACATGTCAAATCAACGTTCTTAAATTTTTTTGTTTGTATATTAATGTTTACATCAAGCCATTCAAATACAAAAATACAAAAAAAATATATCATAGATTATTATTGTGACCAGTCGACAGAGTCAATCATAAGAAATAAATCTGTCCTATGAAGTCAGTGTTGCCACCTTGCAGAGTAAAGATTCCTTGAGCAATCGCTGGCAAAACGTCGCGTTGGTAAACGATTTCAATTTGTCCGCGGTCCAAACTCAAGAACCAAGATTCCTCAGTTCTAGTACTAATACCTTAAATGGTTTCAACATTCCTCTTATTAAAAAATAATCATAGAAGATTGAATTTATTCTTAGTCACTAATTACAATTATTCTTCAATTTTCTTAGAAACAATAATACATTTCTTGTACAACTTTGCATGTAATTTAAATTTACGCCGCACTTCGCTTAAAAGCTAGCTCATACAGACGCGAAAAGCGAATTGCGAAAGCGAATATTTGGCCAAAAAATTCGCGTTTTCTTGTCATGTTCATACAGCGCCGAAATTCTAGGCAACAACATAACCTACAAATTTTTATATTGTTTTTATTTCGGTGGTGACGCTACTCTTGAGTTCTTTTGAGATTTTCTTTGTTTTTTCTTTTAATATATAACATTTTTCTGGTGTGATGAAAAAAAAATAGCACATTTATTTGGCAACTAAGACGTAGAAACGCTGCAAATTTGTTATAAATGAAAAGGGCTAAAAAAGTTATAAATTTAAATCAAAAAACACAAAATTCTTAAGAAAATAAACACAAAAATAATTAACGTTCCAAACACCTAATAGAATGACATAAAAATAACAATAACAAAATTGTTTTTGAAATGACATATGACAAATAAACTCTTGTTTCTACGCATGTGCGTATGCGAATATTCGCCAGAAATTAAAATGATCTTAAGTTTTTCGGCCACTAGATTTTAAATTTTGCAAATTCGCAACATCTTTAAACTATCTTTATTTTGAATTACCCGCCATTACTTTTATGTGAAATTGACCAATGAGAATGAAATTTGTGTTGCGCAATTCGCTTTTCGCGTCTGTATGAACTAGCTTTAACAAACTTCCTCTTACCTTGCTTAAGACACCCACGGAACACTTCGTTCAGTAAGTACATTTTGTACGTTTGTATTGGCATAAGATTTTTTAAAAACTTTCAAAAAATGTTTGGTGTAACTTGGATTTATCTATTTGAAACTACATTACGTACCGTGGGTGTCTTAAGCAAAGTAAGAGGAAGTTTGTTGACATGGGACTTAAATACTTGAAGATTTGGAGGGGAAGGAAACACCTCCGCTGGCAGCAGGTCCCACAGTATAGAAACTCTAGGGATAAAAGAACGAACGAAATGAGAAGTTCCGGGCCTGTCCAATTGAACTGTATAGGATGCATACGCGCGGCACCACGAGTTTCTCTGTTAGGAGCTGCAAGAGGAGGGACTATACTGGATAATTCGTCGGAGCAGAAGCCGTAAAAGTATCTATAGAAGAGCGATAGATCTCCCACAGCTCGACGATGGGCAAGAGAAGGAAGTCTTTGAGTAAGTAAAGGATCATTAATAAGACGAACAGCCCTTCTTTGAATGGCATCAAGCATGCTGAGGGTTGTAGGGGATGCCATTTCCCAGACATGAGAACAGTATTCCAGAGAAGGTCGAATTTGGGACACATACAAGGTGTATAAATTGGAAGGAGAAAATACTTTTTGGCTTGGAAAAGAAATCCAAGCTTTTTTGAAGCCGCGGTGGCTATAGATACAATGTGTTTATGCCAGTTAAGGTTATTCTCAAATGTGACGCCCACAAGGTTAAATGTGTCTCCTCTCTGCAAAACCTGGCCACTCATAAGCAAAGGATGAGTGTTTGATGATTTTTTTCGCGACAAGGAACATGATTGTGTTTTGGATGCATTAAATTGAACGAGATTTTTGGCGCCCCAATCCAATATCAAATTGAGATCCTGTGAAAGAGATATCTGCATCGCCCTGCGTTTGTTTTCCAAGTCGGCTTAAGAGATTGGTTTGGGAACCTGAAAAGTGGAGTGAATTGGTTTAATTTGACAATTTTGACACTCTGCTTACCCAGCGGCTGAGTTTAAATGCGCCCCATTTTGTGGGTGGGTTGCAATATGTATAAACCAGTAAAAAGCTGCTGCTGACGTAATCCCAATCTAGACACCCCCACCCCCATGTCATCAAAAATAAGCAAATCGAAGACCCCCCGACCCCTATAGTGCTTTCGTAATACGTGAACGGCCCCTATGCAAGGATTTTACAAATAGTCTTTTTAACACGCTTTTATTAGCTTGGGTTGTAACTATCTATCTATCAATCTATCTATCTGGCTGCCTATGTAACGGAATCTTTGAGCCTAATTTTAACCAACTTCCAGCTATTCGATTTCTTTAAAAATTTGCACACGTATAAAGGACCCATGACAATGCAATAATCTGCAAACAGTATCCCTTTATCTTTTTTTTGATCGCCAGGAAAAAAAAATCCATTATATTATAAAAACAACACCTAGGTTGCCATCTGTTGGCAACATTTCAAACTTTGCTATTAAATGAAGAAGAAATTTTTTATTGGGTTGCAATATGTTGGTAACGGTCCAAACATTGCCTGGATTGCCATCTGTTGGCAAAATTTGAAACTTTGCTACTTAATGAAGAAGAAATTTTTAGTGAGTTGCAATCTGTTGGAAAAATTTTAAAATTTGCTACCATTGTCATTTCATAGGGGGCTGGTTATTTTCTTTTTGCTGCTTAATTAAATAGTATGTTCTAATTTACTGTTATATTAAGAATTTTGTGCAATATAACGAACTAAAAATGAAAAATAATTAATAGTTTAAAAAACTAAAAAAACACGCTTTTATATGCAACCGAACTAAAAATTAAAAAATAATTTTTCATTAAAAAAATATTTTCACTTCATAGTAAAAAGCGTGGGGTGCATTTTACTATTTTTCATAACTTTTCCATCATAGATATTGGCAAATATAATAATTATAACATTTAATATATTAAGCACCCCACGCTTTTTACTATGAAGTGAAAAATTTTTTTAATGAATAATTATTTTTTAATTTTTAGTTCGGTTGCATATAAAAGCGTGTTTTTTAGTTTTTTTAAACTATTCATTATTTAAATACAATCTAATTGGCTTATTACAAAATAACGAAATTTAATGTGTAAGCATATTTTATCGACGTCTTCAAACTAGCCTAATAAAATTTTGTTGTAAAATTAATAAGTGACCCAATATTTTTTATGGTATCAAAATTTACATAAGATTTTCTAAGGCCATTCTGAAAAATACACCAGCCAGTACAAATTAAAAAAAGTAGAAAGTAATAAGTACCAAGATACCCCAAATTTTATTTTAAGTATATGATAACAAACAAAAATGTTACACATGTTTTTTCGATAGAAAAACCTTTTTATTCCCAAAATATCTATCTTAAAAATAAATATAAAAAGCGGAAAACCAGGCTAGTTCTCGTATCAAAAAATAAATACAATTTTTCAGTTCAATGAAAGAAGCCAAGTCGGCAAAATAGGCGGAAACGGAAAACCTACCTCTAATAAATTGGTTGCCTAATACAATTTTTACAATATTTGCGGTTGTTGCTTTATTATTTTTTATCCAATGTTTTGCTGGATACAATTTTTTATACGGGGTCGTCGTAATATATATTAAATGTTTTTAAAAATAAGAAATAATAATTACAAAGATAATAATTGGTCAGTTTTTGCCCAATCACAGTGGTAAGGGAGCCCGAGAGGGGATTTCGGGATTCACTACAGTTCGGCAGATTAATATCCGGAGGATACCCATATAACATTTTTGCCGGCAAGGCATTAGCAAAAAGGTGTTGCAGAAAATGTGATGGCATCCATCATTAATAAGTTATGATGAAAAAATGCGTTTAGGATGATGGCATCCATCATTAATAAGTTATTGGCAAAAAAATGCATTTAGGATGATGTATGCCATCATCAAATAATGCACATACATAATGTGTGTTTATGTACAGGGTGTCCCATATAAAATCAAATACTATAATTTTGGAAAAACCATAAGAGATACAAGAAAAATACTAAAAAAATACATTTCACTGAACAACTTCTACATTTAACTTTTCTTGTATCTCTTATGGTTTTTCCAAAATTATAGTATTTAATTTTATATGGGACACCCTGTACATAACACACATATATTATTGGCATAGTGTTCCGTTATTTGTACAAAGTAGGTGTAAAATAAACAAAATATTTACTAAAAATTAATATTGTTTTAAATACATTATTTCAAAAATCCTGGTATATTAAATTTGCTTGTCAGATTTTTAGTTTCGACAGGTGCCGGTGTCCATATTATAAAAGATCAAAGTCATTAAAAGTCATCGATAATTAAAAGTGTTTTTAGTACATTCTGAACAGTATCGTCGATTTTGAATAAAAAACCTTTCCCACGAAGTCTTCTGACGAGGAATTACCTGAATCCATTCTAAAAGCAGCCGAAATAGTAAATTTAGATTTGTTGCCGTCCAAATCGAAGCACAGGTCCAAGAAAGAATATACAGCATTTACAAGCTGGTGTGGCGAGAAAAAATCAAAAGTATGAAAGAAGACGTTTTTATGGCATATTTCGCGGAACTTGCTAAACCATATACGCCCAATACCTTATGGTCAAGGTATTCCATGTAAAAAGTGTCATTAAGATCGAAAAGAACATGGATTTAAGCAAATATTTTAAAATTACTATTATCATTTTTGAAGAAGCAAAATGTGGAATTTAGACTCAAAAAGGCCAAAATTTTTCTCGAAAGATAAAATAGCAAACTTTATTAATGATGCTCCAAATGATGTCTATCTAGCGATGAAGGTAGCCACAATTTTCGGACTAGCTGGTGAGTGTCGTCGAGAAGAATTGATGAAAATTAGCACTGATGATATTGACGATAAGGGGAATCTTTTAATTGTAAATATTCCAGACTCCAAAAACCATTCTAGCCGAAGTTGTCATTTCCGAAAAAATTAAAAATGGAAAATTATTAGCTTTGTATAGAAAGTATTTCAGTTTACGAAAGCCCGAAACACCACACAGAAGATTTTTTGTTAATTACAAAAAAATTAGCTTGTACTGTCCAATGCATAGGAATAAATTCTTTTGGCAAGATGCCCTCTGAAATAGCTGCCTATTTACGTCTTCCAAACCCATAATTTTACACGGGACATAGCTTTCGCCGTTCCTCAGCTACAATGTTAGCTAATTCTGTTTTTTTTTTATCTTTGGACAATCCACGAAGGCTGAAAGCCTAAATACTAACGTACCGTGGGTGTCTTAAGCAGGGTAAGAGGAAGTTTGTTAACACGGGACTTAAAAACTTGAAGATTTGGGGGAAGGAAAGACCTCCGCTGGCAGCAGGTTCCACAGTCTAGAAACTCTAGGGATAAAGAACGAACGAAATGGGAAGTTCGGGGCCTGTCCAATTGAACTGTATGGGGATGCATACGCGCGGCACCACGAGTTTCTCTGTTGGGAACCGCAAGAGGAGGGACTATACTGGACAATTCGTCGGAGCAGAAGCCGTAAAAGTATCTATAGAAGAGCGATAGATCTCCCACAGCTTGACGATGGGCAAGAGAAGGAAGTTTTTGAGTAAGTAAAGGATCATTAATTAGACGAACAGCCCTTCTTTGAATGGCATCAAGAATGCTGAGGGTTGTAGGGGATGCCATTCCCCAGACATGAGAACAATATTCCAGAGAGGGTCGAATTTGGGACACATACAAAGGGTATAAATTGGAAGGAGAAAAATACTTTTGGCTCGGAAAAGAAATCCAAGCTTTTTTGAAGCCGCGGTGGCTATAGATACAATGTGTTTATGCCAGTTTAGGTTATTCTCAAATGTGATGCCCACAAGGTTAAATGTGTCCCCGCTCTGCAAAACCTGGCCACTCATAAGCAAAGGATGGGTGTTTTTTGGCGCCCCAATCCAATATCAAATTGAGATCCTGTGAAAGAGATATCTGCATCGCCCTGCGTTTGCTTTCCAAGTCGGGTTGAGAGATTGGTTTGGGAACCTGAAAAGTGGAGTGAAGGGTACTATTGTCAGCATAACTATGAATGGGATTGGTTGTGGAAGAAAGAAGGTCGTTGATGTGAAGAAGAAACAACGTTGGTGCTAGTACTGAACCCTGTGGCACTCCAGCATTAATTTCGTGAAAGCTTGAAGAGTGGCCATCAACAATGACTGATATACGTCGATTAGAAAGATAACTGGAGAGCCAAGAGCAGAGTTTAGTTGGAAGACCGTAGGAGGGAAGTTTATTAAGAAGTGCCTCATGCCAGACTTGGTCGAAAGCTTTAGATATATCAAGAGCAACGATCTGGGACTCACCTAGAAACTCAAGAGACTTGTTCCAGTTGTGTGAAACGAAGGAAAGAAGATCTGCTGTAGATCTCTTGTGACGAAATCCGTATTGCCTGTCATGTAAAATTTTATGTTTTTCTAAGTACCTAAGAATTTGCGAGTTAATGGATTTCTCCATTACTTTACAAAGCATTGAGAGAAGTGAAATGGGTCTATAGTTGGATGGAAGAGATTTAGATCCTTTCTTGGGAATAGGCTGGACACGTGCAGCTCTCCAGCTGTCTGGAAATATACCCGTGTCATAAGAAATTCGAAAGAGCCTGGTTAAAATAGGTGCAAGTTCAGGAGCACATTTTTTTAAAACGATTGCTGGTATTCCATCTAGCCCAGACGATTTCTTGGTGTTAAGAGAAGAAAGGATACGCTTAATGTGTTTAACCTTAAAAATAATATTGGGCATTTTGTGAGGAACTGGGGTAACAGTTGGAATTGGATGATTGACAGGTGGGTGAAGGGTTGAATTGGCAGCAAATTGTTTAGCAAACAGTTCGGCCTTTCCCTTAGATGTAGAAATAATTTCATCTTCCAAAGTTAATGGTGGAAAAGAACTGGTACAGAAATTCCTACTGATGTTTTTGGCAAAGGACCAGAAGGATTTGCTGCCATTTGAGCAAGAAAGTACTTTGTTTTTTATACGGTTATCAAAGGAGTCCTTGGCGTCTGAGATTGTTTGGTGGTAGTGGTTTCTTGCTTCAATGCTGGCCAGTCGGTTTTCTGGACTAGGATCCTGTAGAAACTTCTTGTGAGCCTGAACTTTTAAAATTCTAGCTTTGTCACATGTTTTAGTGAACCAAGGTTTGTGATTAGAGGGTTTGATGGTTTTCTTGGTGTGAGGTACATAGGTTTCAACGCCCAATAGAATTGACTCGGTCAGTTGGTTACAGATTTCGGAAGGATCCTGGGAAGAGAAGCAGATAGTGTCCCAAGGGTACGTGGCGAAAAAGTCCCTAAGGCCATCCCAGTCGGCTGAGTTGTAGTGCCATACGGTGCGTGGTGGCATGGATTCATTTACCTCAGGATGTACAGAGTAAGATACAGTAACCAAGCCATGATCTGAGCGACCTAGAGGGGCAGTAACAGATGCTTCATAAAGTTCAGGGTTAGAAGTAAGAAAAAGATCTAAGGGGTTTGAGCTATAATTTGGCACTCTAGGAAAGTAGGTAGGAGTCATAATAAGGTTGGTAAGAGAATTACTGACTGCGAAGATTTCGGCTGCTCTGCCTTGAGGGTCAGTTTTTGAGGAGCCTAGCCAATCCTTATTATGGACATTGAAATCGCCAAGCACGATTACTTCGGCCATTGGAAACTGGGAAATGATACTGTCGATCTTTGTTGAAAGAAAGTCAAAGAATTCGACATAGGAATTGTCAGATGGAGATCGGTACAAACAACAGATAAATTTAGTAGAAGACCTAAGGGAAAGTTTGAGCCAAAGGACATCGGGCCTACCCGATTCAAGATTAGAAACTCGAGCACAAGCCAGATCGTTGCGAACGTAAGCACACACGCCCCCATGTGGGCGAAAAGACGAAATAAGTTCGTAGCCTGGGAAGAGAAGGTGGTTGGTTGAAGTTTTAGAACTTATTTGTGTCTCCGTTAGAAAGAGTATGTGGGGCTTAGATGACTCAAGGTGATGGTGAACGGAGTTTATATTGGTGTTAAGCCCACATATATTTGCAAAGGAAATTAAACCTTTCGATGAAGGCCCCCGGATGCACCCTCGCCCGGAGATCCGAATGGAGGGGTATTTTACCTCCGGAATGTTTTACTCCCGGGTGTGCCGCCATCATTTTTACATAATTTTGGGGTAGAAGGAAGAAAGAAAACTGACTCACTTACCCAGAACCCGAAACGTCCGTTAGGACTTCACAGGTCCTTTAAAGGGTGAGTGGGGTGGTACCTCCTCAGGCGAGGAAAGCTCCTCTACCACCTATCACTGGTGAATGCATAACGAATATTAAAAGACTTGGAGGTTGGTAGTCATCATCTGTTGCATAAGGCTACCTAGAAAACTCCAAGTCGGACTTATCAAACAAAATATTATCCCAAAATTCATCTACCTTTGAACACAGCAAAACCCACTCAAGGCCCATTGTACCGTCTTCTAGAAAGCAACAATGTGTCTCTGTTACCTGTAACGACCGGTTTTATTGCACCTCAACGGCAATCTCCAACTCCGCAACTTACCTACAACAACTTGCCTCTGAGATTCATTTGCAAAATGCTACCAACTGTTCTTTTACGATTAATGTTGTTAATAATAATAAGCAGAAATGGTAAAAATAAATATTATCAAATGGTTGTTTAGTTTGACTTTTTCCACACACAAAAATAGCGTTTCTAACACGTGCCGAAAGTGCCTTTTCCGCACTTGACTGCTTGACTGCAGTCGCGTGCGGAAAAGTGGCACTTTCAGCACTAGTTAGGAAGTATACTATTGTCATAAAGCAGGACTTTTTATGAGTAAAATAAATAAATTAAAAGTTTCTTATTTGGTCAGAACTTCCGAAGACACGCTGTATAATATTTATTTCTGACCGAAAGCTAAAAATAAAAACAATTATTTTTCATTTCAGAGACCGGAGCCACGTTGACAAAGTGGAACAGAAGGAAACACACCTTGATAAATGGATTACCTGGCACAATTCTGGCAGTGTTTCTGTTGTTTCTTCATTATTTTTCATTAAAACTTTTAAACAAACAATTTCTCAAATCAAAGTTTTTGTTTGGAATGGCGAAATGTTGTTGCTTTGCTGTTAGCTGACTGGGTTTTAGAAAAGTTATATTTAATAACTTAATCATAGTTAGTCGTGGTAAGTCTTAATTACGATAATATACTTTGAATTCTTTATATTGAGAAAAAATACCTGCATAAAAATTGCATTACATTGGTTTTACAAGTCAGCAACCCAAGTTACCACAATAATAGTGCCTGGACCAGCAATGGAATGGACTTCATAATAATAACTCTTTTAAAACCTGAAGAAAAATGTAAACTGGGTTTCTTTAAACACCAATCCAACTTTCTCAGGGGTGGCAGTCTCTTTAAACTAACCACTTCTAATTTCGATGTGACTTGTCCACAGGGTGGTTCTATATTTAAGTATGATTTATTATTTAAAGTAGGAACTTTCTAAGCTAAATTTGTTACAGAAAAACCACTATTTAAATAATTAAATTTTATTTAAAGCAAAAAATAAATTGTTAAATAATGGTGAGTTTAACTAAATAAAGGCTTGAAAAAACGAATAGTCTTTAAGATCTTATTTCTAAATTACCTTAGAGTTTATTGTCAGTAAATTTGTCCAGTCTACACAGCACATTCACTTTAAATCACTATTACAATATATTGTACAGTATATCTGTTGAAAGTCTCAAGACATTTTGTCTGCGGTGTTATTTTATGTAGTAATGCTCGGAAACGAGTTAAAAAATGAAAAGTTGAGAAAACCTTAGTGTTTTCAAGGAATGTCTTTTCTAAGACAATTTGTACAAACAGTTTGCACAAAACAGCGGGGAATAACACAAAAGAAAAACTTTTTGCTAAGTACTTAGTTAAAAGAAACTAGACGTTTTGTAATAGTTGTCCTTTTGACAAGTCTATTACGTAATCTTTGTAACCTTATGTTACATGAGGAAGCCCCAATACTTTTTTGGGGGTAGAAATTTAAGAGAAAACCTTACGTTCTCGTAAATTTAACCGGGAAAAAGTAACCTTTTGTTACACGAGTAAAGTCTTAATCCACTCTTTGGGGGTGAAAAGAACCCTGGCGTTCTTTTTCTTCAACTTGAACGCGAGATGTAACCTTTGTTACTACTTAAGCGGTCTCCGGGTAGACACACTTGGGGAAATTATAACGATGTGACGTTAGAGGCCTCCGAGTAGACACTGAATTTAGAAATATGAGTTTTGGGGAGAGAAACTGAAATAGAGGTGGATCCAAAGAAAAAGAAAATGGTTAAACCAATAAAAATACAGAAACAAATTAAAACAAATATGGCTTCCATAATTTAGAAATCCTATTGGTCAACTAAAAGAACCAATATCTAGGATGAAATTATTAAACGTTATTCTCGGAACTAGTCAAAGCCCCGACAAAACATGTTGAAATCGCTGTGGCGCAAGCCGCCAAAAGCGCGGCCGCGTTTGTGTTACAGCTGGAGAAGCCCGACGGAGATCTTCAAATGATTATTTCTGATAGCGGTATTTCGCCGAAAGGAGACATTTACCGGGGTTAAATAAACAAAGAATTTAAAAATAGATGAATATTCTTAGAAGTCAGTAAAAAGATTATTTGAGGTTTTTAAGGAAGTAAATTTGAATAATTTGCAACTTTCTAAGAAAATAGAGAGTTTTCGCAACAAAACCTATTAAGGGGGATTCCTTTTGACGAGTCTACCACAAATATTCATACCACTTTATATCGAAGCGGCGCTTCAACCCAGCCGGTCAGTGTCAAGTGTTTCGGGTGTCGGACTGAGCAAACGTGTAACTTTTTTTTACGTTTAACGTGAATGTATCCCTTACCATTTTTTTACAAAGTTTAAAAATTGCAAGTAAAATAATGTGGTAAACTTATCCGACAAAAAAAGTGACGCGTTCGCCCAGTCCGACACCTGAAAGATGTCAGAATTGACAGCTGAGTTAAAGTGACGCTTGTTTTTCAATTTTTGGATCATCTCCCTTCCTGGTGAGATATGGTGAGATTTGCATCAACTATTATGTTTTGAACAAAAAAAAACAGAAACAACATCAAAAACTCGAGAAAAATAAAGAGGTATTTTTTTTTAAAGAACACTCTGTATATATGTCACCATTAAAAGGTCTTTTTTAAAGCTTCACAAAAATACCACGTGTGGTATGTCTATCTTTAATACTTTTTGAAATATGACCACTTAAATCTAAAGAATAGTAGATATAATTTTCATCATAACTACTTACGGCACTAAGCGGAGACTGTAGATTGTAGATGTAATGGAAATTATTAAAGATAGATACATTAAATTTTTTTTTATGTTTCTTACATCCCACGAAGATATATACCTAAATACCAGAGTACCGTGGGTGTCGGGTTATTGGATGTTTAACCCATCGTTCCCCCTGTTCCGTCAACGTTGTCCAAGCACTGAAACATGCAGTTATGCATTTCACTGCACCTTTTAGACAACGCGGTAGTGCCGTTACGGTCGTTAATTTTAAATAACTACTACCTAAATATGTTTTCCCCGCTGGGAATCGAACCGGCGACTTCTGGCTTCGAAGATCAAAGCTCGGTCCACTGCGCCACGGGGGAGACAAAATGTGGTATTTTAGTAAAGGTCTTTAAAAGACCTTTTAATTGGTGACATAATATACGTTTTTGATGTTATTTTTTTTTTAAACTTAAAAGATAATATTTTTTTTCTTTGGACATACCCCGAAGGCTTAAAGCCTAAATACTAACGTACCGTGGGTGTCTTAAGCGAGGTAAGAGGGAGTTTGTTCACACGGGACTTAAATACTTGAAGATTTTGGGAAGAAGGAAAGACCTCCGCGTGCAGCAGGTTCCACAATCTAGAAACTCTAGGGATAATAAAAAGAACGAACAAAGTGAGAAGTTCGGGGCCTGTCCAGTTCGACCGTATAGGGATGCATACGCGCGGAACCACGAGTTTCTCTGTTGGGAACCGTGAGTGGAGGAACTATACTGGACAATTCTTATAAAAAAGCGATAAATCCCCCACAGCCCGACGATGGGCAAGAGAGGGAAGCCTTTCTGTAAGTGAAGGATCATTAATGAGACGAATAGCTCTTCTTTAAATAGAATCAAGAATGCTTAGGGTTGGGGGAAGGCATGCCCCAGATATGGGAACAATATTCCAAGGGAGGTCGGATTTGGGATACATATAAAGTGTATAAATTAGAAGCGGAAAAATACTTTTGGCTCGAAAGAGAAATCCAAGCTTTTTTGAAGCTCCCGTGGCTATAGATACAATGTGTTTATGCCAGTTAAGGTTACTTACAAATGTGATGCCCACAAGATTGAATAGATGAGAATGTATGAAACTTTTATACAGGGCGTTTTTTTTTCTATTTTATTTAGGTATCGTTAATAGTTGGTGGCAAAATATAAATGAGAACCCTGTACATATTTATTATTAAAAATCCCTAATTCCAATCTATTGTCTCCGATCGTTTCTTTTTGCAGAGATTTCTCATTAAAAGTTCAGCAAATTGCTTTTCTTTTGCAAGTTTTCTCCTGAGACCCGCGTTTGTTGTTTTTAAAACTGACGCTGCTTGTCAAGCATAATTGCCTATTATTTTTACTGATAAGTTTTTAAGTTTTTTTTAAAAATATTTTTGTAAAGATTTAAATTTTTAGTAATGAAAGTTTATAAATAATTTTGCATAAGGTCTTTAAAAACTAAGCCAAAAAAATTATTGTACAAGGTAGCGGCTTTTTGTTAACATCGCGAAAACTAAAAGAGACAGAACAAATCTGATTACACAATCTCAATTTTGAATTTTGAAATACATTCAGTTGTAAAAGTGAATTATGGCCAACTTAATTCGTTTTCGAGATACAGAGTGTTTTTTAAATTTTGTTAATTTGGCCAGGCACTTGTAACTCGCCTGGTAATGGAGATAGAACAAAAGTGTACATAGAAAAGTTTTAGGAATTTTTACGTGGAATTTATTGGCATACCTATATTTTTCCATTTACTTTTACTATAAAGCTATAAGACAAAGTCGTTTTTATTTAATAGAACACCCTGTATATTTTATCATCAGTTGAAAGGTCTCCTTAAAAGGCATAAGAAATGCCACATTTAATATATCTATTTTTTAATAAGTTTGGAAATATGGCCGTCATTAGGGTTTTGTTAAACACCTTGTATATTATATACTAAGTGACATAGAAATCTGAATACCCAGTTTAAATGGTTTTATTTTAATGAAATTTAGTGAATTTATTTATCTTACTGTAAATAACAATTGATAAAATTTTCAGCCTTATCAGTTCGACATTCCGGTTTTTATACTGTAAAGATCCAAATTTGGCGGATTTTGGTTGTTGACATTCTTTACGATTGGTTATGATGCCTAGAGTACGAAGACCTGTACGATTTCGTCAACTTAGTGAGTTTGATAGGGGCCGTATAGTGGGACTTCGGGAAGCTGGACTTTCTTTTCGGGATCTTGCAGTTAGAGTGCAAAGAAGTGTAGACACTGTGGTTAGGTGTTGTCAGGCATGGCTTCAAGAAGGCCGTACGCAAAGAGCAAGGGGCACTGGACGCCGCGGTAGAACAACAGACCGTGAAGATCGCCGCCTAAGATTATTGGCCTTAAGGGACCGAGTAGTTAGTTTTTGCCGGTGCACCGTGCACCACCCCCTCCACTTTTTTGATTGGTCGACTCCCCTCCCCCGCGCCTGTTGCCCCGCCTTCTCCCCCTCCACTTTTTGATTGGTCGACTCCCCTCCCCGCGCCTGTTGCCCCGCCTTCTCCCCCCTTTCACTTTTTGATTGGTCGACTCCCCTCCCCCGCGCCTGTTGCCCCGCCTTCTCGAGTGAAAGACCTGTTGCCCCTCCTTCTAGTCTGTGATTGGTTGACCCCTACCACTGATAACTTAAGAGGGGTGAGTTAAATTAAACTAGTAGTGGGAAATGTTTCATAAAATAGATGTACAGTGTCAGTCGACCTAAGTTGAAGACTAACTACTGTTTATTTTAAATACGTCATGGATGTGTGTGGCATTTGCAATTATGATGTTGTTATATTTTTCCACAAAACAATTAATTTGATTAAACTTCATTTTTTGGAAAATTATGTTCAGTTACAAAACCAGTATTTTGAAGACAACATAACCTTTAATAATTGGAATGATTATTACTTTCACTACTTCAAAAATTATTATATGAAGTTTGAAACTTATGTTGATGGAATTATTGGATGTGAGAAATTCTGTAAACGAAATATGTGCATTAATGACATTATTCAAGATTTAGAAAAGCTAGGATTCAAAGAATTATTTGGTGTTGCATTGATCAAAGCATATTTGACAAAAGAAAAAACGCTAGAAGAAGTGTCTGAGGAGTTACGAGAGTTCACATCCGCTAAATTTTTTAATTCATTTTAAATTAAAAATGTGTAATTATTGTTCTAAGACTTTTACGTATAGACAAAAAGTGAAAAGTGTTCTTAATATTGTACTTTACATATCAGTAAGAA
This sequence comes from Listronotus bonariensis, assembly GCA_014170235.1. Taxonomy (NCBI): domain Eukaryota; kingdom Metazoa; phylum Arthropoda; class Insecta; order Coleoptera; family Curculionidae; genus Listronotus; species Listronotus bonariensis. Next base: position 102,932 of record JACEGR010001120.1, on the reverse strand, counting down.
ACATGTCCTACAGAAAAACGAATCAAAATGTATATGTGGTGTGCAGAAGTTTGTGGCGAAGAAGTGATAAATCATTAATAAGAGGTTATTTTTTACATTCACCTCCTTATATGAGCAGATTGGAAATGTTGTATGGTATTACAATTAACACCAAATTTAATTATTTTAGTAAACTTTCTATTATTGAAGTTTTAAATGTGCTAAAATAGTTAAACCGACTTCCCTACTTATATCAATTTTATTGTAAGATGTGGATATGCAAACTAAGTGTAAATATTGCTAAAACCTGTAAGATGTCAGGATAATAAAATACTGTTTGTAAGTGATGATAATTCAAGTAGTAAATATGTGAGAGTGCCTTTCCTCCTTCTCATTTTGCGGTTTTTACATTTATCTTTTAAATATATCGCTTGCCCCCTCCCTTACATCGTCAGATAAAAAATTCAGTGAAAATAGGGGGGGGTATGACTATATCAATACATATTGTGAGAGTCTCTTTAGTATTACTTTAGATGTCTGAAGTTATTCAATTATTTAAATGTCATCTGCTACAACTAAACTTGATTTAATAAAAAGCTTAATGAGTTTGAGGAAAAATATATTAATAGTATTAATAAAATAAAAGATAATTTGGAAAATAAAACTGAAACTGAAGTGTCATTTTATAAAGAATTTATTAAATGGTATGAAGAAGGTGTAAAAATATGTCAAGAATTTTATGAAAATCAAGATGAAGAGGAACTTATTCAACGCTTGTTAAAAGATGGTTTTCAAAGTGAGGCAAGTGAATTAAAAGAATATATTAAAAACAAAGAAGCGTTATATAGAATTACCCAGTCCGAAATAGAGTGGAATATTTTTGAACAAGGAATGTACAAATAACAAAATATGGAACAGTTAATAAGTGAAATGAATGAAGAATTTTTAATGTCGGAAGCGTGTTCCCGTTACCTGGCTTTTGCTGGTGAAATAACCGATGAAGCACAAGACCTTAAAAAATATTTTGATTATATGGATCATGCAGAGCTGTGTAGACAAGCTTCATATTATTGTGTAGACTTTTTAAAAACAAAAATATAAATAAACTCTTTACTGAACTTAATAAATTAGGTTTAGTTGATAACATTAATTATATAGTTAAACAAATGAATGAAAAATATAAAGAGTTATAATTTAGTCTGTAAATGTAAAAATATAATATAAACTGTATTAAAACAATTATTATAATATGAAATAAAAAACTAAAAATATATTTTATGTGTATTTATTCATTCATAAAAAAATTATCATACATAAATAATACATTAGATAATGCACACATAGAAGGAGATTTAGAATGAAAAAAACATTTAGGTGTAGATAGCCCCAGTTCAGGTTTTTCATTTAGTTCAATCACTTGTTAAGGACAATACTTTCTTATGTAATCAGCTTTTTCACTTCCTTTCACATAAACGAAATCAGCTTCGTTTGTCAATTGTTGAATGATACTTGAAAAATAATGTAGTGGGGTAAATCCAGTATTCCAATTAATGCAGTGATGATTCTTCATTAACCATATAGCTTGCTTGTGTAAATCCGGTGAAAGACAATTTAATGGAAAGGGTTTTTAAAGATGTGGTGACTAATTCGGATTCCATCATATGTGGCCATTTCTTTTGGAATAAATCTATTTCGCTCATCTTTGAATCCTTGAATATCCAAAACCAGTCTCATATTTTTAATGAAGCGAATTTTTTAAGTACAAACTTTCGAGTAGAATACTCTTGAATTTGTTGTTTAAGTGCTTTTAATTTAGTTAAAAAAGTTTCAATTTTTTCGGTTCTAGTTGAAGTCATTACATTGAAACTGTTGTTTCTCCTCTAAAGACACAATTATAACTGCAATATTTTTTAACGACATTTAAAATAAATGTAATTAAAAGAAGAGTGGGGATAAAAGTTAAAGTTGTTTAACAATTTTGGTTAATGGATTGTAGGTAAATATTTTATCATGAATTATGAGACAATATGCTGAAGTTTTAGCTGGCATTTTTTCCTCTGTTTCAAATTCAATTCTCATTGTTACAGGACCTGTTTGTAATAAATCTCGTTGATGTGAACAGTTGATATAAACAATCGGTGCATTGTCTTTAAAGTCCTTTGGATTAAAAATTGGCTCTACAGGATGATTATAATACATTTGCCGAAATTCGGAAAACATCTCATATAAAGTAGCAAACTTGTTGTTTTTAAAATCTAGTTGAAGATCATTATATGGATATCTTTCAGAGTTTAAAAAACGTTAATATTTCTTAGTCCGCAATGATCAAATTTACTCATATCTTGTTTAATATTTCCTCGTCGGTTTTTTTGAAAAGCAATTAAAACATGACGTGGTGTTTCAACTTTTGTAGAAGTTTTAACTGGCCAGTTATGTCTTGTTGCTTCTAATAATTCAGGATATTCAACCAGCTCCCAACTTCTAAATGTAAGTAAAATGTCATTATTTTTGTCAATTATCTTAGTTAGGGCTAATTCTTGAGGTATTGCAACTGTTAAATGGGGAACTCGCCAACAAAGTTTTGTTATTGCAATTTTAGGTTTTTCTGTTTCATCTGTTGAGACAAGAGCATTGGTGTCATCATTACTTCTGATGAGTATTAATTCCTGTTGTGAATTTAAAATAATTTTATTATAATCTTCAAAGAACCCTGAGTATAATTTAAGAGGAATACATAGAGAGACATTTCCCTTATCATCAGTCATAATATTTTGAGCATTGGATTTTGGAAACCATCCGGCATTTTGTAGCTTAGTACTTTCATTATCATTAAAAGACATATAACCCTTTATTGAGGAAGTAATACCTATATCCCGAACAGAGTCGATAGTAACTCCATTTAGAACATACCTTAATTCCTTAAACAAAAATGCTGGTGCATTATTTATTAAATTAGTTTTTGTTAAAGGGGTACCATCTTCTTTTGTAACCTGTAATTCCAAATATAGTTCACTCTTACAGGGTAGAGGATATTTACCTGTTTGTTGCAACGAGATTCGTATTTCATCATTTGGTCCTAATTTGGTTGGGTTAAAGGGATCAAAGGAAAGTAACTCCCAACTTAGCACTGATTCGTCTACTAGGATATTTTCTTTAACATTCAGGTGTTCCATTTTATGATGTTTTATTTAAGCTTAAACCCCAAATTTTGTAAAAATTTTCGATTAGAAAGGTGTTAACTGCTGCGAGTGTATCTTCTTACTGCTTAGATTTTGTTTGATTCTTTTTATATTATATGGTTGATAATAGCCAACTTGTTGTGGTGATTTGTAATATAACAGAACCATTATTTATCTAGCTTCTTAAGGTGTAGTCTTACTGTTACGGTTTCTCCTCTAAAATTAACGAGATTACCTGTTTGATCCAGTATTTTAAGGGCAATTTTATCTATAATTTTAACAGTAACTGGAAAGTAAATAATATTTTGGGGGATTCTATTATTTTATAGCCGGGAGCTACACTGGGAAAAAATTGATGAATTATATGAACAGGATCACCATTTAAATATGATCCTTCAGCGATACTGCAATCAATGTTTAGGGAGTTTACTTTAATAATTTCTGCTGGTGAATCAGATATGTGTTCGTGATTTGGTTGTAAATCTTGATCATTAAATCCTAAAATTTGTCCAATTGTTCCCTTTTTAAAGGTTATTGGGACTGTTGTTTTAATGTGTGTACGTAAAGTATTATTATTAGGAAACATATGAAAACTGATATGTTCTTTTTCAAGATGTTTTTGCAAAAAATTATTTATATCATCTATTTCATAGCTGCCTGGAGGGATTTTAATTACTTCATTTAAGTTATAAATAAAAGAATTATTTGATTCATCAATATTAGGAATAACATTAAATGTTTCAAAATTTATCAAACCAATTACATAATCTTGATCTTCATCCAAATAGATTGGTGGATGAAATTCTGCTGTCAGTGTGGCAGAATTATCACTAAGAACAAAACTGTATGACATATCACTTAAAAAACCTTTTGCAAAATAAATTTGTTTTGAATATCACATATTTTTATACAAAAATTTTAAGCTTAATTGCCCACAGTTGGTTTTATTATAATTTTGATATTGGTCATGATTATATTTTACAATGTTTTTATTTCCATCACTGTTAAAATATGAGATTAATTCAAGAGGCGGTCGCAAATTACCATAACTATCAAAATATAATATATTTTTTCCTTTTTTGGTATATGCTGTCCAATGAGTTCCTTTTCCACTATCATCATCAAGATTTACAATAGCATTTTCATATTTTTTAATTTTATGAGGCAACTTATCCCTCATAAATATACCCCGAAAATTTGGTATACCCATTAATTTAACATATTTAATTAAATCATAATTTGTAAGTATTTTACGAGGTATATATTTTAACAGTTTTTGAATATGGTTTTAAAAATAGTCCACAACCTGTTTTATATGGCTTTAAATAAAGCCCACTTCCCTTTTTCCTACTGCTATGGACTCCATTATTTGATTATGTCTCTTATCTTCCTCAAGTTTCTGTTTAGCTGCTTTCGCATCATTTACGGCTTTCGCGATTCCAGCTGCTCCTCCCCGAGTGCTCCTAAAGCGGATAATCCAGCAAACAATGGTATAAGCGGTAAGAATCCGCCAGATTTTGGAATTGGTATTATTCGTTTCTTTGGAGGTAACACTCGTCCAACTTTCTTTATTGCCGACAGTGCTGATTTAGCACCTTCCCTTAAACTTCTAAACTTTTTTCCTTGAAGCTCCTTTCTTGCTTTTGCAACAGCTTGAGAAAATGACATTCCCTTACCTCTACGTCTTCTTCGAGTCCCTCTTTTCTTTTTTCTAATACCCATTCCTAATTTAGTTTTAACTTTCATAGCACCGCTAATACCTAAAGCAGCTGTTTTCTCCCCAAAACTAGCGTCCTTGGCTCTAAATCTTGAAAGCCTTTTCAGCTAAGACTTTATCAGCATCATGTCTGCCTTTTTATATCTTTTGTCTTGGAATATGCAATATCATGCTCCTTACAAGCTTCATCCAAAGGATTTATTCCTTTATCACCTCTTTGTAGTCGCTTTTCTAATTTGGTTTCCTGGTCCACAAAACTGATAACCGGGAATATGTAATTCAAATGGTAATTTGTTTATTAAAGTGTTTAAGAAACCACTTCCAATTTTCTTAGTTTTTTTTTTTTTTTAAGTATGTTATGGATGGAACGAAGCATTATATAAGAGTGAAATTCTCTAGGTAAATGATTAGTTTTCTAAAGAGGTTAACCTTATATAGTAAAGCATGAGGATTGAGAAACAACCTTTTTCAATTGAGATTAAAGATCATGATATATTAAAGAACAATTTTAATAAACATGGAAAACTATTTAATGGTAGCAGTAAAGAGGATTAGTGGTTGGTCCCTCAGGTTGTGGCAAAACTAATATTATTATAAGTTTAATTGTAGATCCACAAGGTTTGCGATTTGAAAATATTTATGTTTATTCAAAATCCCTATATCAACCAAAATATGAGTATTTAAGAACACTTTTTAAACCTATTAAAGAAATAGGTTATTGTGAATCGGCAGATGAAGAAAATATAATATCTCCACTTGAAGTAAAACCAAATTCTATATTAATTTTTGATGACATTGTCTGTTGCAATCAAAATTTAGTAAAGGATTATTTTGTTTTGGCAGACACAAAAATACAGATTGCTTTTACCTATGTCAAACATATTCTTCTATTCCTAAACAACTTATTCGAGATAATGCAAATTTGTTAATTTTATTTCAACAAGATACCACAAATCTTAAACACATTTATAATGATCATGTTAATGTAGATATGTCATTTCAACAATTTAAAGAGTTATGTTTAATGTGTTGGAAAGAAAAATATGGATTTTTAGTAATTGATAAGGATTCGAATATTAATTCAGGTAGATATCGCAAAGGGTTTGACTTATTTATTTACTTATAAAAAGGATTGTTTATTTAAGCTTTCATAGTCTGTACGCAAATCTTGCCAAGAATAGAGCGATAACATGAATGAGAAAGAAGCAAGGGAACTAGTAAAGACACGTAAGGCAGTTAGAAAAAAATTTCAAGAATTAAAATCAGATATAGCTGAATCTCAAATACAACAGGAAAAACAATTTAAACCACTTATTCAACCGTTGCATGAATTATTTCAAAAAATTAAAAAGAATCTGAAACAAAATCCGAAATAAAACGGGAATCTTCCTTATCTCCAATACCTTCAGAACCTCTCACTCCAAAAAGAAGACAAACAAATATATTTAAAAAATATTTACCATCAATAACTCCATCATTTCTACAAGATGAAGAAACGTTTCAAAACACAAATGATGAAGGAGAATATTTAGATGACAGTTTAAGATTAAGTTCTACCCTGTTACAACCCCATGAAGATGAGCAGGAAATACCATCATTAGAACGTACAAGACAAGACATTCTTGAGATTACTAGAACCGATGCATATAATGAATACCTGGATGGATATGATCCATTGGTAAGAGGCTTTGTTGATTCATCAATTAAAGGAGATCGAGAATTAGACCACAGATATGGTTTTTCACACGACATAACCACAGAAAAGTGGAAAGTTGGTAGCAGTTTAATTGATTTCCAAAAAGCAAATTTAAAAATTGGTGATCTCGAATATAAAGGAACTCCCGGATTATATGAACTACTCTTTTATAAAGAACCTGTTGGATTTAATAATGTTGATTTAGACAACTATATGGATATACTTGCTAGAACTAATGCATATCGAAGAAATCATGATCCAAATGAGCAAGTGCAAGGAACAACTGATTTAAAATATTTGACTATAATAAAACCATATCTAATGAAAAAAATATTATTAAAACTAGTGGAAGACCAATATCCATGTCTATTCCAAGTCAATCACGTTCTAATATACCACCTCAAAGAAAAGCAAAACGAGGTGGAAATTTGCTAAATTTATCCAACAAAAAAGTCGACTATGTATATTTCGATGATATAAATGAACTAGTAGAAAGATTAAAACTACTTGTAGCATCCCAAAATGCGGGTCATACAGGTCACAACAATGAAATTATTTCAATTATAGAAGAATTAAGAGAAGCCAACGTTATTATATAAAAGACTACAATAATTGGTTCTTGCCCATTTGCAAAATGACATTGGATAAATTTGGTAGACACATTTCTAAGCGTTACAAAATCGATACTTCATTGACTGAAAAAATATTCTTGATAATGTCGAAAATAAAATTTTACAAAAAATTAAAAGCGATGATAGTTACATAGAAAATAAAATTTTACAAAAATTTGAACCAATTCTTAAGAAGGATATTTTTAGTTTAAATAAAAAATAAACGATAACAATGAAAATATTGAAAATATTGCAAAAAAATTAAAATATCTGAAGACAAATTCACATCTGAATATGTTGATAAAGTTGCAGATATTAGGAATTTGGTTAAAGAAAATAATAATTTAATAGAACAAATTTCAATTAAAATATCAAAAGATGAAGCAGCTTCAAAGCAAAAAATTAATGCGATAGAAGATAATATTTTAGAAATTAAGTCAATTACTCAAGAAAAAATTGATAGTGCTAGGACAACTCTTTCAAAGGATAACATTTTAAAGTTTCAAACATATACGGATAAACTCAGCAAAAGAGTGGAAGAAGAAATTAAAAACTTTGAAATAATTCATGAAAATATTGAAAAAAGCATACAAACTCTTGACAGAAGTATGCAGTTACATTTTGTAGCCCATAAGACTGATAGTGATAAGATTAAGGAGTTAAACAGCCAAATTGAAGAACTTAAGAAAAAAAGTGGCAGTGCTATATTAAAATTAACGGGAAAAGAAGTAGAATATATATTTCAAGTAGTACAAGATTTTATTGCGGTAGCAAAAAAGAATTATCAACAGATTATGACACCAAAATAAAAAATTTAGAGACAATTTTATCAGATAAGATAGCTACTTTAAATATAGATATACATAACATAAATAAAACTCTAGTCCAGGAAATAAAATTAATAAGAGAGTTACTTAAAGTTTTTAAAATAGAAATTAATACTACAAAAGATAATTTAATAAATAACAACACAGATATAAAAAACTTTAAGTCAAATATATCTCTACAAATAACTTCTTTAGATTTATATATGAAGAATGTAAATGATACACTACTAAATAAAATAAACTCAATGACAGAGCTACTTGAAACCTCTAGACAAGAATTTAACACCGCAAGAGAGAAATTAAATGTCTCAGTTAAAGAAGTAAAAGATGATATTGTTGCTTTGGATAATAAAATAAATTTAAAAATTCAAGATCTAGAGCAAAGAGTAATAAACAAATCTACCTAAAATTCTGTGTCATAGGATTAAAAAGAATAGTACGACGACATGTGGGGGGATGATAGTATTTATAAGATATTCAAATTTCTAAACATTAGTTACAATCATGATTGATAGCGAAGTAGAAGTTTTCATTGACATTCAAGGGTATAACTTTTCCTTTGGATTTATTCCAAAAGAATTAGCAATTTTTGATGGAGTTCGATGTTCAAATTTTTTGTTTAAACCTCCATTTATTAGAAATATGTTATCCGAGGAAGATGCCAAAGTTCTGACTTGGTCTGAGAATTACCATGGTTTGGAATGGGAATCTGGAAATATACCATTGAATGAATGTAAAGAAATTTTAAAGGTGTATGTATGTAAAGCTTATGAAAAACCAAAAATATATGTTAAAGGTTATGAAAAAGTGAAATTTTTATCGAAATTTTTATATGATGAAGAAGTTTACAACATTCCAGTGGATCAGGAACCTAAATTAAGAAAATTTCAAAAAATACCAGAATGTCATTTTCATAAAGATATAAGTCCATGGCATTGTGCTTTAACTAATGTAAAATTATTATATAACTATAAAGATTGTTATAAGCAAACTATTAAATACGATGCCAAGCATCAAAGAAGATGTTGTTAACGAACTACACAAATCATCAAGAAAAATTACCAACGTCGACGTGTAATAATTAAAGGTTTAAATGATTTATGGCAAATTGATTTAGTTGAAATGCTTCCATATGCAAAATTTAATAAAGGATATCGATATATACTAGTTGCTATAAATGCATTTTCAAAATATGTATGGGCTGAACCTGTTAAAACTAAAGGTGCAAAGGATGTTTCATATGCAATGGAAATTATTTTTAAAACAAGTCAATACTCCTCCAAAAAATATTCAGTCAGATATGGGTAAAGAATTTTTATAATAAAGATTTTAAACAGTTAATGGTAAAATATAAAATTAATCACTACAGCACATTTTCAAATTTAAAAGCGAGTATTGTGGAAAGAGTAAATAGGACTTTAAAAAATATTATGTGGAGAAAATTTGGTTTGCAAGGAAATTATAAATGGTTAAATATTCTAAATGATATTGTTAAAACTTATAATAACACTAAACATAGAACGATCGGTTTAAAACCTGTTGATATTAATAAAAATAATGAACTGAAAGTATTAAAAAATGTTTATACCTTTCCAAAAATCGTCGATCCGCGACATCAAAAATTTCAAAGGGAGAATTTGTTCGAATAAGTAAGAATAGAGAAGCATTTCAAAAGGGTTATACCCCAAATTGGTCAAACGAAATATTTCAAATTAAAGATGTGAAATTAACGAACCCTAGAGTATATTTGCTAAAAGATGAAAATAATGAAGATATTCAAGGTGGATTTTATGAAGAAGAATTGCAAAAAGTTAAACACCCTAATGTTTACTTAGTTGAAAAAATATTAAGAAGAAAGGGAAATCAAGTGTTTGTCAAATGGTTAGGAATGGATAAGTCACACAATTCATGGATATTGAAAAATGAAATATTATAATTTATATGTATATAATCTGTTACTGTTTTTATATAAATAAAACACATTAGTAAATATATATATATTTTTATTTATACCATGTTTTACATATAATGTTAACAATCCTTTAAATCATTATTTATAAATCGATTATAATATATTTCCATCCTATGTTTTTCAGTTAGAACTTCATCCAATTTTACAGATAGAATTTGAATTCTTCTTTGAAAATGAAAACGGTCCCTGGCAAATCGTTCATATAAGTTATCTCTTGCTTTCCTATAGGCGAAATTCCAAGCAACCATCGTATAAATTTTGTTTGTGTCATCAAAATGCACCTTTTTCATCTTGTTGTTTTATTTTTCTTTCAAGTACGTTGGGGTGTAGAATGGCCAGTTCCATCAATGTGCAAGCATTTAAACTGGTTTGTTCTTGAGCTGATAGTATCTCAAAAATTTTGTTGATGATATCAGTCTGCTCATTTTGATAATTAGTTTTAAAAACTGAGAAATACGGCTTAAATTGTTGATTTTTAAAAGTGATAGCCTTTTTCCAATAATGGAATTAACTGCCACAAATTGCACACACTTTCGAAACCGAAATAAAGATAATCATTGTTTTTCTTAATTTTTAAGGTTTGCACACTGTTGATTGATTCGAAATATAGACTAATTTTTCCAAATTCAATGGTATCCTGTAAACTTTTTGATGAACACAAATAATTTGTTATAATTCCTTGATATGCAAGTAACGCTCTCCATTCGTTTTCGCTTAAAACAAAAGAAATCCCTTTATTTCCAGAAATTTTAAAGCATGGATTGAAATCTTGTATATCAAATCCCACACATATATATTTACTATTGGATTTATTTAAGGGATAATAACAACCTTGAATTATATTTCTTTCACTATTTTCTTTTAACTTTAAATCACTTTTATTATTATATGAAAATAAACTGTAATTTGTTGAATATGGTTCACTTAAATAATATTTTGCATCTGTCGAAGGATTCATTTTAAATATTCAAGTTTACTTGGTCGACTAATATTATTTTAAGAGTCATATCCTTTATAAATAAATTCCCCACCCATTTTTCTTAAATGGTGGGGGTTAATAAAATTATCTATCTAAACTTGTTTGAGGATTTTTAAATAAAAATTAATTATTTTAAAAAAAACATATATTTTCCATAAGTAGAGTGAAATAGCAATATTTATTAATAAAATCATTAAGATTGAAATAAATGTCATATAAGATAATACATTATTTGAATATTTACATACACTTTTCTCAGTTAGAGTATTCCATTTTGAATAAATAGAAGTTTTATTTGGATAAAAATATTTTATTCTAAAAAAATTAGGAGAAGAAATGTTTTCGATATGAAGCTTGTAATACCACATAGTACTTCCATTTATATAAGATAAATTCATAATTTTGCAATGTTCAAAATCATTGTCTAAGGTATTTGTGCTAATACAAATTTCGGCAGTATGAGTTTTAGGAACATAATTAACATACAAAACTTTTCCTACTACTGCAAATAACACTATTATAGTATTAGGACTCATTTTACGTGTGAAGGATGCTTAATAACTAACAATTGATTATGAGAACAATATATTATATAATTAAAAAAATATATATATAATTTAAAAATATACTTCCTAATCCACCTCAACATATTCAGTCATAGTTTTACATAATTCATGTAGCTTAATATCATCATGCCCCCATGCCAAAGTTTTATTAGATCCAGGGATTAAATATCGTTTATCATCAGCGGCTGTTAAAGCTAATTTGTGCATTAATTCTGTATAAACTGTATGTCCATGTGATCTAAATACATACATTGAGCAAAACACTTTTGAATTTTTTCAACTACATTTATATAATCTAAAATATTTAATTGCTTATCAATCGCAGAACGACACACCCCTTTAGCTTTTTTAATAGTAGTATTTTCTGTTTCAACACAATATGCCTTTGCTCCAGTACCATAAAAACTTTTTATCGGTTTGCCAGCAAATTCATCTTTAAATTTACCAACAATAGAATTATTCCGTGGCATGTTATGAATATTATCATTGTCAAAATTGGATGTGTCAAAGTAATCTATATTTAATTTCATATCTTCATAAAAATTTTCTGTATTAATTTCCAGTATAAGAGAGTCGGTGTCAGTATATAAAAGAGAAACATCTTCACCATACATTGGTTTCAAATAATCGTAAAAAAATCATACATTTTAGTTTTAGAAATATCTAGTATTGAAAAACCAGCATAAATTGGTTTGTTATATTCAATTCTAGATTTCATCATTTGAATGGCCACTAAATGTTCAGAAAATATTTTTAAATCCTTATAATTAGGTTTGGCTATTAAAACCTCTGCACAGTGAGTTTTACCTATTCGTTCCCAATGTGAAACTAGTTTGATATCCACCCTTCTGTCTACATTTTCCATGGTTTTACCATATATACAATTATTTTTTGTTTTATACAAATTTTTCTCAAATTTGTTTTTTGAAGAATTTCTTAAATTTGTATTTAAATCGATATATTTTTTAAGCCATGGTGATTGTGTAAATTGAATCGCTCTATGTATTTTTGTAAGTTTTAACCCGAATTTTAAACACAATTTAAGATACGTGTAATGAATAACATATTTTTCTTTGTTTTGAAGATTTGGAATTAATTTTGAATAATTACAATTTGGAGGAGTAATGTTTTCAGGGCAGAAGGGAAGATCGTTGTGATATTTATGCAAATTACTAGGATATTCTAAATCAACTTCGAATACATAGCCAGTATTGGAGGTGTCGGAAATATTAATTATATCAATTTTATTAATTTCATCGACAGACAGCCATTTAAAATCTTTCTGTGGTAAATATTGACTCATAGCATAACCATATAAATTTGTAGCATCTAAATAAATTATATATTTTGATTGATCTGATGCATTATAATTTTTAATAAAAGTGTTATTTGCAATGGATTTTCGATTTGTGCATGTACTGACACCTCCTCTAACACCTTTTTTAAAAAATGAATCATATCGGGATCTGTTAGAAGTTCTAACTCTGTTCCTGTGAACAGTAACATAGCATCCCAGCTCAATCCTGGAGCAGTATAATAATGCGCCGGATCAAGCTGGTATGTTTTTAAACAACCGCTTCTATAATTTTCAAATATATCTGCAAGTAATAAAACATCACTTTTTAAATAAACATCAGAATAGTCTCCTAAAGTTTGACACTGAAATATGTCCCAATTTTTTTCGCTCGTTCATAATCTTCATTAGAGATATGTTCTTCTTTTAATTCATTATAAAATAATTCTATTGCTGGTAAAGAAGTACAATCCAATTTAACAAAATCATTCACATATGAATAAGGAAAAACACCTTTTTTTCTTATCTGTTGAAATTGTATATCTTTTGAAAATTCTTTTCTAATTTCTAAACACTGCGCATCTTCCAGCGACCTTGACAAAATATCTAGAGATGATGGTAAAAATTGGTATGAATCAATAAATCTAAGTTTGAGGAACTTATCTCTTACTTTACCATTTTTGTATGAATGCGAATCAACTAGAAGATATTTAGTGAATGAAATGTATTTTTCTTTATTCATAGGTATAACATCAATTTGTTCTTTTTTAACACATAAAGACTTTAAAAAGAGGTGACTATCATAATTTTTTAGATTATGCATTATAATCGGAATGTAGTCTGGAATTTTAAAATTTAAATTACATATTGAATGTGCAGCACCCCTAAATTTTCCAGTGATGTGACAATGATCTTTCACTTTATCAAAAACATTCGTAAATTCTTTTTTGCATATATGACATTTAGTTGATGTATAAAATAGTTTCCGTTCATATGACGTCAATTTTGATATTGGTGTTATAAATTTTAAATATTTTGAATATAAGTTCATAACATCTATTTCTAAATCATTTACAAATTTTTCTATGCAGTCCATTCCTCTGTATAAATGAAATTTTGAAGCTTGATCATCAAACGAACATTTAATGTAATAAGCGAATGAGTGAGGAATGTGCTCAAATTTTTTTATTGTATATGATTGTGAATCATCATTTGTTTCATCACTTTCTATGGGTTTTAAAATGCACTCAAAGTCTGCATATACAACGAAAGGTACTTTCATCTTTTTTGAATGTTTTCAAATTTTAATATATTTTCGGGAACTACTTTTCCAAATTTATCAACAACCGGATTTACTGAAGGTAAATCGTTTCTTACAAAGTTACAATCATTTTTCGTGTGTTGATTTAGCTTAAAAGATGTTTGAAAATATTGTAAACAACCATCACAAAAATATTTTCTATGTTCATTATTAGTAATTTGAGATGATACTAAACGAGATAGATCTTTTATATAACAATAATGATGTTTTAAATAACCAGATTCGTCTTCACCAGATAATAGCAATAAGTTTATATGAATATTACATTTTACTTTGGAATAATGTAGAGGACCAATAACCTCATAACAATTTTTTCCATTCTTATAAACAAAATCTAAACCATAAACATTTATTGACACTTCATTAAGTTCTTCAAATTTCGACACATCTTTAAGAGAAACTGGAAAGTTAATACCTTTAAAGTTAAAAATATTTCTGAAATCCGGATACGAGGCTGGGTCCTTTGAATCTACTGGATACAATGCTGATACAACTGCGTAACCGAAACAAAATTCATCATCATTTTCAATATTGACAACAGCTTTTTTCCATACAATTTCCTTTGGAAGAGGCAAATAGGACGAACTTCTTAAGGGATTATACTTATTTACATTTAATTCCAGATGTAGAATTTGTTGCAGCACCCATCCTAAAAAATAATAAATTATTTCTAGATTTCTTTTATTAAGATTACTATTAGCAGCATTATTATTACATTTTTTTTTCTTTTTAGGCAACATAGATAAACATACCTGAATCTCTTTCTGCAAATTCATCTAGTTTTCCATCGATAATACCCATAAAAGCATCATATAATTCATTTAGATTTGTTGATTTGCAAACAATCTCAAAAGCGGTATTGTGTGATTTAATCTCAGACTTTCCAGAAGTAGGTAGATAGTATAAACCAAACAATTCCATGTTAATCTTAATTGTTTTATGTTTCTTCAAGTCAACCTTGATAACTTTTAAAACATTTCTGCGTATATCTTCTTTAAAATTATTTAATCTCACATAGTGTTTTGTGGTAGAGAATTTATATGAAATAATTCTTGATTTGAAAGCACTCTTCATTATTTCTATTCCAGGCTCGCATATTTTAAAACATTTTAATTTATGAATGTTTGATTTTGAATGTGTATTTATACATTTAACATAAACATCACAATCTTGACAGTAATTCACTTTATTTTTTGTGGACTGAGGAATATTTTGTGAGGGTTGCTGAATATTTGGTGTGGCATGTTGTGTCAACAGATCGTCAACTGAAAATAAAATATTTCCATAAGTTTTTTTTTTTTAATTATGGAATTAAATTATTTTTAACTGTTGTATTAAACTTACCATTAATTATATAGTCATCTAGATCTGCAAATAGGTTTTTGTTAAACACACTTCCTTTAGATGTCTAATTATAGATGATTTTCTTGTAAATTCTTTTAGGCATTGTGTACATAGGAATGTCATTTTAGTAACTGAGAAAAATGTTTCTATGGTTTGTGCTTAAAAGGATAAGGATTTAAAAAATTATAGCTAATCTGTTCCCCCTAAGCAGGGATTATAAAAGAATCTCTTTGCGCAATTTAGAAGTAAACTACCCTGCCTATGAACAACTTTTTCACATCTTCAACAAGAGTTTCACTTGATACATTTCCACAAACTATATTCCCCAGAGTAAAGTAGTTGTGGAACAATGATTTTATTTTCGCACATCCACGTCGAGCATCCCTTTTGCTTATATTTCTTTTAGGAGGTGATTGAAGAAATTTATCAAGTTCACTCTTAAAAGGTAATGAATTACAATTTTTTATTGATTTAGTTCCCACTTTTTGATGATTTTTTTGTTTTTGGTTGGGATTGAATTACAGGATATTCCAAACTGTTTACCATACTTTTTGATTCTTTAATATCGTGTAGTTCAATATCACCCAAAAACTCATTTGATGTTACTTCAAAAACAGGAACAAGTCTATTACTGTAATGAATGTTATTTTCAGAAAATTTCATTTCATCAAAAACTGAAAAATTTTTCTTTGAACTTTTAGTTTTTTTTCCTTCATTATCACAAATTTCGATTAAGTCTAAATCACTATTTATTGTTTTGGTGATAGGTTTGTTTTGTTTTACATCTAAATTTTTTAATTTATTGTTTTTCGGTTTAAATTCCAAAACTTCCAAAATAGATATCTGAGGTTTGTTTGTGAAATTGACAACCTCCTGAAAACCATCACAAGAAATCGCTTCATGTAAAATGGGTTTAAAATTTTTTTTATATTTTCATTTTCACTAAAACCATCACAAGAAATCGCTTCATGTAAAATGGGTTTAATTTTTTTTTATATTTTCATTTTCACTAAAACTGTTTTTTCTTTTTTGATTTATTCCTAAATCATCAGTATTAATTGTAGAGGATTGGATAACGTTTTCATTTAAGTTTTGAGTGCATTCATTTATAACATTTTGATGGCATATATTTAAATAGTTTAAAATTGTTGGTGTTGATCGGGGGTTGGTATTATTTTCGTTTAATAATTTATTATCGTTTTCTAAGTTTAAATTTTGAGTATTATTTTCTAATTTTTCTAACTCTAAAATCACTTCAGCTGCATCAAAATTTTCAAAATAATCGACAATTATATTTTCTTTTAAAACTTCTCCGTTCTCCCCTCCAGCCTCGTCTAAATATGTTTTCAAATCCTCAAAATTCATACTGCAAAAATTGCAATCCATTAAGTCGTGAACCTTACACGCATATTTTAAATCAAATTTAGAATCAGTTAGATCAATTACAGAATCCGTTAAATCAAGTTCAGAATCCGGTAAATTAAGTTTAGAATCATTTAAATTAAATGTAAAATTATTTAAATAAAAGTTGAAATCAGTTACATCATAGGTAGAGCCAGTTAAGTTAACAGAAGTCATACTTACAATAAAACCTTTAAAAGAAAATCCAATAAACGAAAAATGCGTAAAAAATATTAATAACTAGCTATAATTCTTCACAATCACAGGAAAAGGATGGGTTTAAAGGAATAATATTGCTTAACGATAAGACAATAGCACAATAAATGAACAGTAGAACACAACAGCAGAACACAATGGCACAACACAAGTAAATATTAAAATATAAGTTTAGTTTAACACGACCGCACGCAATAGCAAGCAAGTATAAAGTAAGACTGATGCAGCATTTTTTTTTTTTTTTCAGCAGAATTTTTTTTTTTTTTTTCTTTTTTTCTATTTTTTAGCAGCAAGTTTTTTCTTTTTTTTTTTTTTTTTTTTTTTAAGGCGTGACTTGTAAAATGTGGTCTCGTAATTTTTTATTGGTAGGTAGGTATGTAAGGCGTGGACTCCTATTGTATTTAAAGGTGATTTAATTTACCATTTTAGTATTCAATAATCTGCAGTACGTTATTCAATAGTCTGCAGTACGTTACCATTTAAGAATGAATAGTGAACTGAAAACTATGGTTTCAATTATGACGTGGAGCGAGTTTCTGTCATTCCTAAACACGCAGAGTATTGAGCAACAATTAATGTTGTTAAGTTATGTTTACGATTTACCAACAAGACCCAATTCTCCAGTTCTCCAGCAGCCAGTCTCCAGTTCTTCAGCCTCCCCATCCACTTCTTCTTTTGTTAGTGATGCTGGTACACCCGGAGGAAACTACAACTACAACAACTACAGTGAAGTTTTGCCATTTGTGTATGGACAGCCAATTCCGGATATAGATGAACAATATGTGTTAATAAATTATAGCGAAAAAGACATTTTAAAAAGAAGACAACCTAAGCGTCAGTGCAAAAAATTGAATTTTAATTATAAGTATAAGTGATTTTTTAATTATATCTATAATTTTTGGATTAATTATGTTGTTAATTGTGTTAGTTTATAGATTTATCAATAAAACACATTATTTTATGATATATTTTATTGCACATTTTACAAAAGTATACAAATATATTCATTTTATAAACATTTCATGTTTTCTTTTAATTAAAAAATAATAAATATATAGCTATAGTTTCAATAAACAAAATGATCATAAATATATTAAATAGTTTAAACAATTATTATGGATGCAACGTACAATACAACAACACATAAAAACTAGTAGAATATTGATTATTCTAAAATACTTTTCTCTATTTGATGATTTTTAATTTTAACATTTTCAGCATCATTACATACTACACAAACTTCCGGTGAAACAATTTGATATAAATTTACATCACACACTTTACATTTTAAGTCCTCTTCACAGCAACAATATTGTCTTTTGTAATGCGTATTAACATGAGTGCGTTTTCCATTCGTAATTTCTAGACAACAGAAATTATGGCATGAGTGACACAAACTGTACAGGCCGCCAGCCATTGATTTAACCAGCACATAAGACTGTGTAACACATACTTCTTGATCCAAAAGTTTGGTTGTAGTGCGACACTAATTTTTTTTATTTTGCAATTCCTTCTTCACCACAACCGCCACCATAAACTTTAGCTTCTTCTGAACCATTTAGATCTGAATCTTCATCAAAGTTATTTACATCTACGTCCACCAATGTATCAATTCTCGCACTAATTGTATTATTTTTATGTTTTTTAAAATGAATTATTTCATCTTTGTGCATTGATACCATTTCTGCTTTCTCTGTCCCATTACTGTTGGTTACATATAATGTAGTTTTATAAGACATAGTTTGAAATAGTAAGTACTAATGCAAAAAATCTTCAACTTAGGTCGACTGACACTGTACATCTATTTTATGAAACATTTCCCACTACTAGTTTAATTTAACTCACCCCTCTTAAGTTATCAGTGGTAGGGGTCAACCAATCACAGACTAGAAGGAGGGGCAACAGGTCTTTCACTCGAGAAGGCGGGGCAACAGGCGCGGGGGAGGGGAGTCGACCAATCAAAAAGTGAAAGGGGGGAGAAGGCGGGGCAACAGGCGCGGGGGGAGGGGAGTCGACCAATCAAAAAGTGGAGGGGGGTGGTGCACGGTGCACCGGCAAAACTAACTACTGGACCGTTTCTCCACTACCAGGTCCATTGCAAATGAATGGTTTGCAGAACACGGAAGACCTATTGGCATGCGAAGTGTTTACCGACGAATGAGAAGTTTTCGCCTGTTTTCATACCGGCCACTTTGGGTCCTCCCTTTAACTCGAGAACACCGACGTAATCGCCTTGAGTGGTGCAGACAACGGTCACTCTGGGATCAGGAAATGGAACAGTATTGTCTTTAGTGACGAGTCTCGATTTTGTTTAGGCATGCACGATGGTCGAGCCAGTGTTAGAAGGCGACTTGGTGAAAGGAGGAATCCACAGTTTTTTGTTGAAAGACATGTTCATCACACTGTTGGAGTTATGGTTTGGGGTGCTATAGCTTATGGCTCCAGGTCACCTTTAATCTTCATCAGAGGTGACATGAACGCGCAGCGTTATATCCAAGAAGTTCTAGAACCTTATCTTTTACCCTATCTTGACACTCTGGCAAATCCAACTTTCCAACAAGATAATGCCCGATCACATGTTGCAAGAGTCACAATAGACTTCTTTCAACGTAATGATGTCACATTGTTACCATGGCCACCAAGATCTCCTGACTTATCCCCAATTAAGCACGTGTGGGATATGATGGGTAGGAGATTGCTCAATTTGCAACGTCCTCCTCAGACTCTGGAAGCACTTCGAGAGGAGTTGGTGGTTGCCTGGAATGAGATACCACAGGAGGACATTGACCACCTGATCAGAAGCATGCCTAGGCGCGTTGGAGAATGCGTAACACATCGGGGTGCATCCACACATTATTAAAGGTAAAAGGGCTTTAAACCAATGCAATCATTTTGAAATTTTTATTATTTACTTATTATGCTTCATTAAGTACAAAAATTTTATTAAAATAAAACCATTTAAACTGGGTGTTCGGATTTCTATGTTACTTAGTATATTACCATTACAAAGATATTTCAAAGAGGTTTAACAAAATAGTACACCTAATATGTTTATCTGTGGTGGTTTTGGAAGTATGATTATCTAAATTTAAAAAATAGTAGATGTGTATACGCACTAAGATTGGGAAGCTCATATTTCCAAAACTTTATAAAAAAAGTAATTTTAAATGTTGGTAATTATTAAAGGTATCTAAAATATTGTTTTAAATGGTGGTACAATCTACAGGGTTTTTTATTTAAGAAAATTCTATTTTATTATCAAACTCCTGAAGATGGTTATATTTTCGAAACAATGACAAATTATAAATATGGTATTTTTTTACGCTTTTTAAGAAGGCCTATCTTTTGGTGATAAAATATATAAGGGTGTTCCATACGGCCCTGAATTCTACGTAAAAATCTATAAAACTTCCATTTACATTTTTTTTCTGTCTCTAATATCAAACGAAGTACAAGTGCCTGTCCAAATTGACAAATTTTAAAAAACACACTGTATCTCCAAAACGAATCAATGTAGCCATGATTTACTTTCACCATTAAATTTCTTTCAATAATTAATATCCAGATTGTGCAATCAGATTTTTTTTGTTCTATCTCTTTTAGATTTTGCTATACACTGTAATGCAATGCTTTTACGAATTATTGATATATTATTGAAAAAAGTACAAACATTATTTTTTAAATTGAAAATTCTCTGATATATCCACCATGTTTTATGAGAAATAAGATGATTCAGAGGTAGTTATTTCTACACTATAACATTTGTGAGGCACTTCTTTTGGTATTTTGTCATCCATGACAAAATTCGGGGATAAAATAAGTTAAACATCTTACCTGGCACCTACGGTACCTAAAAAATACCGATGTTTTATACTTTTATAAGGAAAACAAATTCCCAAGCCAATATCACAAATTCTTTGCCATTTATTTCTACTATGAAACATTTTAAAGCTGCTTCTGTCAAACGCAGTAACTCTGGCAATGCAACACAAAAATAAACTTTTATAAAAGTAATTTTCTCTCTAAAACTAGCATTTGCTACAGTTAAAGAATTAAAAATGGAGTTTCCTTTAAACGTGCTGTTCAGCTTGTTGGTTACAGACCGCAAATTTAAATTATGTACATACTGTATATATATATATATATATATATATATATATATATATATATATATATATATATATATATATATATTATATATATATATATATATATATATATATATATATATATATATATAGATATATATATATATATATATATATATATATATATATATATATATATATATATATATATATATATTGTGAACACCTAGTACAAAAAAAGTATACATTTTGGGAATTTTAAAAATATACATTTTTGGGGAAATTTAAATATAATTGGGTTACCTAACATTGGGAAATTTTGTACATAAAACAATACGTGAAGTGTCAAGGTTTAAAAAGTAGAAATCAAACAATTTTCTAGGTTACTCTTATAATAATAAAACAAAAACATTAAACAAGCAGAGTTGCCTAGAAATGCAAAAACAAATACTGAAAAATTTAATATTTAAAGAGAACAAAATTTTAAGACGATGATTGATTGTTTTATTAAATAAGAAAGAGTTAGTAAAGTCAAGTAAAGAGTTAAAGTTTGAGTTAAGCCCGTACGGGCTATCCCTAGGATATGCCCGTACTAAATTTAATTAGTTCATTAAGTTGTTGGGTTTTAAAAATAAAAAGTTAGTTTTGATGGTCCACCGGTCTCATGGTCCCAATAAGATAGTTCCATATGGTACATAGTCCCAGTGACGTCAAGTAGTATTTCAAAATGTTAACGTCAAGAGCCCTTATATATATATTTCAAAAATCTAACGTCACATACAGTGACGTAAAGTGGCCTTATATGTAAATTCCAAAATTTTAACGTCACATATGGTACATTTTCCCAGTGACGTCAAGAGCCCTTATATGTATATTTCAAAAATTCATACGTCACATATGGTGGAGGCGCCCCCTGTTCCCAGTGACCTTTGTGAAACGTCGGTTATGGTAAGCTGTGCCCGCCCCAGTTCCAGTGCCCTTTGTGAAGCGATAGGAAAAGTCGCTTATGGTACGCCCTTCCTACCCCTCAGTGTATTTGTGGAAGAAAATGCCATATATATGGTAAAGGCGTCCCGTTCCCCGAAGAAGAAATGTGTGTGAAATGACGAAGATGGGGAAAAATTTGTTGCGTAGCGTAGCTGCAAGGAGGTAGCAGCGTAGCTACAAGAAAAGGAAGATAAGGTATATCTTCAGTTTTCAAATATGGCTAAATGGTGTTAGCCAGAAGTGATAAAGAAGAATATGGAAATATATTTATTTGTGTCGAAGTTGTATGGTACGTCGTGAAGACGGAGTTCAGAAGCAGCATGAGGCTGCATTAGCACTGGAAGCCGCAGCTCTAGTATCGGGAAGAGCTCTGAAGTATGGTCTTGAATTGTGGGGTACAAGACAGTTAAGCGGCCCTGAGAAAGCTCAGGATATGGGTCAATTGGCACGCGGCTGCAGTAACCTGATGTAGAAGAAGAAAATGGGAATGAAAGGCAGACAATGGTACGTGGAGAAGTACGGGACAAATGGCCAATGGAACGCACCATCAAGGACATGGACAGGCAGGCAAGGTGGACGCAATTTTTTTATAAAGGCTAGTATAAGAAAAATGTGGAATATTAGGTTAATTTCTAAGTATAAATATTTAAAAAATTTGATTTTCTTTTTATGTAAGAGATATATTTTTTTGTTGTTAAACTATCCAATAAACTTAAAAAAGGGCAAAAGATGAAATAGGAAAAAAGTCACCTAATTAATAGTACATGTAAAACATAGTTAATTATTTTTTTTCCCACTGGTATATTAAATAAATCATTGAATTACTTTTTAATGGTTCAACGTTTTGCTGACGAGACAAGGCCAAGTTCACTTTTATTGTTACAGAACGGGTCAATTTTAAATAACACAAACTTTTTTGCTTATTTAGCTGTTTGTGTAGGAAGTAAATATCTAGTAAACTTAAAGATTAATAAAAAAAAAAATACAATTTATGAGTAACAATAATTAGGTCATTTTTGTCTAAAAAATAATCTTACCGTTAAAACTATATTTATTTAAAGTACCTACTTAAAGAAAAGCTTAAAAAGGTTTTTAACAATTAAGCTAAAATCTTATTTGAACTAATTATTTCAGCAAAAACATCTCTAGAACTTTTTAAATAATTATTTTAGATAATTTATCCGGAAGAATTTTTTAAAATTTCAAAAAAAAAAAAGAGTCATAATGTTAAATATAACCTAAATGAATCATTTTTTAGAAAAAAAACTATTTTTACATTTTTTCGTGCATTTTTTGAAAAAAAAAAATTAATTGGAAAAAACAAAAAATTTAATAAAACGTTAAGATTATTTACGATAAATATAATTTTTATAATAAGTAACATAATGTTAGGTTTTAAATATTTGTAAGCTATATGGAACTATCGTTTTTCGATAATATTGCTAATTTTTTTAAAGGCTTAAAGTAAATTCGTCTGATTTCTAATAGCGTTGTGGGTCCAACGCTTTCAGGGAAGGGGCATATGTGAACACCTAGTACAAAAAAGTATACATTTTGGGAATTTTAAAAATATACATTTTTGGGGAAATTTAAATATAATTGGGTTACCTAACATTGGGAAATTTGGTACATAAAACAATACGTGAAGTGTCAAGGTTTAAAAAGTAGAAATCAAACAATTTTCTAGGTTACTCTTATAATAATAAAACAAAAACATTAAACAAGCAGAGTTGCCTAGAAATGCAAAACAAATACTGAAAAATTTAATATTTAAAGAGAACAAAATTTTAAGACGAGGATTGATTGTTTATTAGATAAGAAAGAGTTAGTAAAGTCAAGTAAAAAGTTAAAGTTTGAGTTAAGCCCTGTACGGGCTATCCCTAGGGATATGCCCGTACTAAATTTAATTAGTTCAATAAGTTAAGTTGGTTTTTAATGCAAAGTTAGTGTTGATGGTCCATCGGTCTCATGGTCCCAAAAAGATAGTTCCATATGGTACATTTGCCCAGTGACGTAAAGTGACCCATATATGTATTTCAAAATGTCAACGTCACAATATATATATATATATATATATATATATATATATATATATATATATATATATAAAATATTGTTTGTTTACATTATTTTTCCACGACTACTTGTGAAAATAACAAATAGCACACTGGTTTCATGCATAGAAAATGCGTTATATCACACTAGTGTTGCAAAGTACTTTACAACACTCGTGTGATATATATCATGATGTCATTCTAAAATCTGCTATTGGTTTTGCAAGTGACATATTTATTGTAGTGACAGTAAAAAACTTTTTACTTACCTTAAACAGTAGAACCCAAATTAGCGAAAATCATCTTATTAACGTTAAGTTACTACACAGAATCAGCTTTCTTCTAATATTAAAAAGAGTAATAATAAAATTTCCGAAAAACTAAAAACATAAACAAAAATAGACATAACCACAAAAAACAACTTTCACTGACTGCTCGCTCAGTGGCACAGTGTTGTCAGGTAGGTAGATCAAATTAAAAATCTCCCTCCTACCTTTGAGCACGCACTTTATAGAGGCAGACTTGCTGCTGGACGTTCGACCTAAAGCGCCAGAGAAAAACTACTATAGATCAAATTCCTTTCTCTCTGTCTTTGTGTACTCAAACAACTAGTGAAAGTTTTTTTAATCCCTTAATTAAACCTGAGGCTAATACACACTTTATGAATCCACTTTCTTTTATCTTCTGACGTTGCCTAATGCTTTCCATATTTTGCATGTATGTATGGATTGTGCATGGTATAACTGACGTTTAGTAGTCGTTTTTTCTTACTTTTAGGACTTAAGGTTATGCATTTACAATTTTCATATTTTTCTCAAAAATATGAGGAGAAAATGTAATTTTTACTTAATTTTACATGTGATATTTCGGATATGCGCCACTTACGTTTTATTTAGAAGAGTGTCTAAAATATGTAAGTATAAATAATTTTTAAAAAAACCCTTAAAATAGCAGAAAACCGTATTAAACTATTACCGTGATTACCTAACCAAACCATACAATTTTTATTAATTGAGGGCCTTTTTAAATTCCAAAATGATAAAAGTCATATAATGCTTCTAGGTAGGTGATTTTCGATGTAAAAATATTGTCAAAACAGTATAATATAGCAGTGAAGAAAAGTACATATCACACTAGTGTTACAAAGTAAAAATCACCCTAGTGTTGCAAAGTTCTCAATTGTATTTTATTTTTTCTGTAAAGACAAACTTTAATTTTTTTTGGTGAATAATTTGTGGTCGTAGGAAAAATAGTGTACAATACTCGTGTGAAAATGACTTTCTTACACTCGTGGGTTTGTGGCACTCGGCTAACGCCTCGTGCTACAATATTCCCACTCGTGTGAAATTAGTCATTTTCCACACTTGTAATGTAATATACTATTGTTTACATTATTTTTCCTACGACTACTTGTAGAAAATAGCAAATAGCACACTGGTTTCATGCATAGAAAATGCGTTATATCATACTAGTGTTGCAAAGTACTTTACAACACTCGTGTAATACATATTATGATGTCATTCTAAGAACTGCTATTGGTTTTGCAAGTGACATATTTATTGTAGTGACAGTTAAAAAAACTTTTTACTTACCTTAAACAGTAAAACCCAAATTAGCGAAAATCATCTTATTAACCTTAAGTTACTACGTGTACTCAAACAACTAGTTAATTTTGTTTAAATCTCTTAATTAAACCTGAGGCTAATACACACCTAACCAAACCATACAATTTTTATTAAGTGAGGGCCTTTTTAAATTCCAAAATGATAAAAGTTATAAAATGCTTCTAGGTAGGTGATTTTCGATGTAAAATTAATAATCAAACGAACTTACCTGAAGTGAAGTTCGATGTTAATTATATGAAGCGTCCATTCCGAATATATCACTTTTTACCATGTAGTACGCCCCTGTCGTGCTGGCGCCTCACTGCGTTGAAAGTTTTTATCTCGTACTGTTCCCTCGGGTTTCAACTATTTTTCATTTATTCAGATTTTTGATGATAATCGCAAAAGAAAAGGGTAGAAAAGAAGGGTAGGGTGGGAGTGATATATTCGGAATGGACGCTTCATATAATTAACATCGAACTTCACTTCAGGTAAGTTCGTTTGATTATTAATTATATTTCAGCGTCCATTCCTCTATATCACTTTTTACCATGTAGTTGTTTAGAGTATTGGTTGCGATTATCAATATGTATTGTATCATTGTGGTATAGTGTGGTTGTGTATTTTACATATTATTAAAAGTTGTTAAGAAAAATTTTAACACTTTTATTTTATTTCTTTAATTATACATGTTCTAGAATGCTAAAAATAAACAAACAGTAAGGAAATAACATAGTATTAAAATAACTATAACATATTATTTTTCTTCTTAAAATTATGAAAGCAATTGGTTTTAAAGAAGCTATTTTTGTAACGATGATAAAATTGTTGTTGCAAATTGGGAGTTAACACATACAGGTTTGTTATAAAATTTTGTAAAAGTCGTTTGTTCCGTCCATCCCGCTGTCTGCATGATGCATTGAACAGAAATTCCTTGTCTATGCGCACTTGATGTAGAAGCGTGTCGAATTGAATGGGGTTTAAATTTATTGGTATCTATTCCGGCTTCTTTGAGCGATTCCTTAACCCAGCGGCTAAGGCTTTGTTTTGTGGCCTCTCTATATGGCCCTTTGTATGTTAAAAATAGAAAATCTTGACCTGGTTTTCGATAGCCCATAGTTTTATTTTTGTAGGCTAGTAATGTTGATGCCACGCAAAGAGTAGGATTTTCAGCAAAAAAAGGTATTTGTAAACATGGTTGAACTTTATTTATGCCGGAGGTTTTTATTGGGTCAGATATAAAAATTTGTAAACCTGCTGAGTTTTCTAAAATATTTGATATTCGGATTAAAGAGATTGTTTGTATTCTGTGGCCCGTCACTAGCGATAAAAGTGTGACTAATTTATGGGATATTTGTTTAAGTGTTAGTTTTGCGTTTGGGCCCAGTGCTTTATAATAATTTATGACCTTAGCCGGGTCCCAAGTGTTATTGTATTTAGGTTCTGATGGGTTTATTTTCGAGATTGCTTTCATGAAACGCGATACTCTTGAGTCGGTTTCGATATGATTTTGTAAAATAAGGCTTAAAGCAGATTTATGTGAGTTCATGGTACCGTATTTGTATTTTTTAGTTTCGAAAATGTTTTGAAGAAATTGAATTACATATGAGATTGTGGGATTGTATAGGGATATTTTGTTTAATTGACAGAATTCCCACCAAAGTTTATATGTAGACTCATATTGTTTTATAGTCGATGGTGATATTGACTTTAACATTGTCTTTATTGCGCATTCTGGAATTTGTTTTTGTCTAAATCCTTCGGAGATAATTTTGCAGCCACCAGGATAAGACTCTTTGCTAGAGGGTGTTGTACTCTGAAAGGAGAGGAAAGAATGTTATCATTGGGTCCCAAATATATTTCTTTCTGTTTAAGTTTTTCGAAAAGGGGGTACCATGGTTGGCTAGGCCACCAAGGCACTATCAGTATTCCCTCGGCCTTATCGTTTATTATTTTGTTAAGTGTTCTTAGAATTAGTGAAAAAGGCGGAAATGCGTAAAAATACTGAAAATTATTCCATTGCAGAGTAAACGCATCCACTGCTATAGAATCAGGATCTGGTTTCCAAGACACATATTTTCCACATTTGTGGTTAAGATTTGAAGCGAACAGATCAATATCCGGCCGTCCAAATTCAGATATAACTTGTTTAAAATACCACTGAGACAAGGCCCACTCTGTGTCTATTGACATTGTTCTAGAGGCTCTGTCTGCCTCGTGGTTTTCTGATGATGTAATGTAAGATGCAAAAAGCCAGATATTGCGCTTTTCGCACCATTGCCAGATTTCTTTTGCTAATGACGCAAGATTTTTATATTTGATACCGCCCATTTTGTTTATATACGATAAGGCCGTTGTGTTGTCTGTTCGTATTAAGATATGTATGTTTTCCCTATTTCTGGCAAAGCATTTTATGCCATAAAAAATTGCTAATAATTCTAATTCATTGATATGCTTATGTTTTTGTTTTTCATCCCACCAGCCGTTGGTTGTTTGATTACCTGAACATGCGCCCCAGCCGGTTAAGGATGAGTCTGTAAAAATTACCATATCGAAAGAATCGAATTTAACACTATTATTAGCCTGTAAAATAATATTATGCCACCAAGAGAGGTCTTTAAGTGCCTCTAAGCCTAATTTCATGTTGGCATCGTAATTTTTATTATTAGCCTCGAGAGCGATACATTTGTCCCTTTCCAGTGCCTTGGTGTATAACCAACCATATTTTATGGCTGGGCAAACTGATATTAATATTCCGCAAAGTCTAGATATCTCTCTAATTTTATGAATTTTATTGGTTTTTTGAAACTGTTGGATGTAATTTTTAATTTTAAGTCGCTTTTCCCCGGTAATTCAAGCAACATTTTTTCGCTATTATAAATAAATCCGAGGAAAGTTTGTTTAGTTTTCGGTAATAATTTACTTTTCTCGTAGTTTACGACAAACCCTAATTTTTCTAAGAGGTTTATTGTATATTGAGTATTGTTTTTGCAGTCTTCAAATGTGTTTCCAAATATCAGGAAATCATCCAAATAATTTACACAACATATATGTTGTTTTCTGATATTTTTAATAAGGGGTTTTATTAATTTAGTGAAACAATAGGGTGCGGAAGATAAGCCAAATGGTAAACAAGTAAATTCATATAATTGATTTTCATATAAAAATCTCAGATATTTTCTGTGATTTTTATTAACGGAAAGCAAAAATAAGCGTCTTTTAAATCTATGGTTGACATAAAGCAGTTATTTTGCAGTAATTTCATAGCTGTTCTAAAATCTTCCATTTTAAAATGTGATACATTTACGTATGTGTTAAATTCACGAAGGTTTAAAATGAACCTTTTTCCCCCTCTGGCTTGTCCCTAAGAAAAATTGGAGATATAAATTGATTACTTGTTGGGGTACATGTTTTGATAGCCCCCATATCTAACAATTTTCCTATAGCTATTTTTATAAAATGCTGATCTTGTTTGTTAAATTTTTGTTTGGGGATTTTTGTTGGTGAGGTATTTCCCTGAGGGGAATGGTATAGCCTTTCAGCCAAGATAATAATAATGTGCTTAACAAAAGTTATGGGTTTGGTTTGATCAACAGTTTCTTTGACAGATTTACTCAAGCTTGGAGTTATCAGATTTCGTCTGACCATGGTTATGTTATATTGTAAGTCTGTCAAAATACGACCAGAGTCGTTTAAACATTCTAGAAGGTTTTCCTTTATCCCGTTGGGAATATCCATTTTATCCCGTAACAAAATCTCCATTCCCTTTGAGAGCGCTACTAGACCTTTAGATAATTGGTTTTGCTGAGCATGTAAATTTTTATCCCTAGTTAAATTGGGGGTAGACAAAATATTTATAATTTCTGGGTTTATTTCAGGTGGAGTCATGGCTGTACAGTTGGAAGGAAGCACATATTTGTTTAGCAATGGGAGTTTTTCTTCCTTCTCCAATCCGTTAATTAATACATGGCTCTATCTAGAGGTTAGCGCTGGGTGTATAAGAGCATTTTTATCAGGATTTTGTTCTGGATTCCTGCCCAGAATATGAATAAGATTATCTGATATATCCTCATCATTATGAATTTGTAATACAGGGCTTGAATCTATGTTATGTACATTTTCAGGGGGTTCAATGGAAGTCACATCTCGCGGATTGTGATCATCCAATTCTAGTAAGTGAGTCGCCGAACCTTGAGAGATTCGATCTTCACTGTTGTGTCGAGATTCCGTGCCTCTCCGGCTACGATTATCTCTTTGGAGCCTTGAGGATGAGGAATGTCGGCTCAAACTGCGTGATCTAGACCTAATGGCAGATGTCGATCTGCATCTGGTTCTTGATCTACGGCTGATTGCTCTTGATCTGCGATCGTTTGACCCTGAGCGCTTTCTGTGTCTACTTTTCTTTTGTCCATTTTTCGTTCCAGTTTCCTTATTTTCTTTAGCAACTCCTTGTTGGAGATTTCATCTCCTGAATCACTTGATTCAGAACCCATTTTTGCTAAAATATGCTAAAAAATTAAAAAAGACAAATATAGTTTTTGTACTTACTTTTCCTAGTGTTGATATATGAATATCCAAAAGTAAAACAAAATACACACCTTAACCTGCACACCCACACACAAATAAGTCTGTAATCAGTATTCTGATTGACGCGTCGCGTCGGTATCGGATTTCGATAAGTCGAAGAAATTTTCCGGTATCGCGCGACCAGCACTAAAAGGCGAATGAAAAATAGTTGAAACCCGAGGGAACAGTACGAGATAAAAACTTTCAACGCAGTGAGGCGCCAGCACGACAGGGGCGTACTACATGGTAAAAAGTGATATAGAGGAATGGACGCTGAAATATAAATATTATTAAAATAGTATAATATAGCAGTGAGGAAAAGTACATATCACACTAGTGTTACAAAGAAAAAATTACCCTAGTGTTGCAAAGTTCTCAATTGTTTTTTATTTTTTCTGTAAAGACAAACTTTAATTTTTTTTTTGGTGAATAATTTGTGCTTGTAGAAAAAATAGTGTACAGTACTCGTGTGAAAACGACTTTCTTACACTCGTGGGTTTGTCGCACTCGGCTAACGCCTCGTGCTACAATATTCCCACTCGTGTGAAATTAGTCATTTTCCACACTTGTAATGTAATATACTATTGTTTACATTATTTTTCCTACGACTACTTGTGAAAATAGCAAATAGCACACTGGTTTCATGCATAGAAAATGCGTTATATCATACTAGTGTTGCAAAGTACTTTATAACACTCGTGTGATATATATTATGATGTCATTCCAAAAACTGCTATTGGTTTTGCAAGTGACATATTTATTGTAGTGACAGTAAAAAAAAACTTTTTATTTACCTTAAACAGTAAAACCCAAATTAGCGAAAATCATCTTATTAACGTTAAGTTACTACGTGTACTCAAACAACTAGTTAATTTTGTTTAAATCTCTTAATTAAACCTGAGGCTAATACACACCTAACCAAACCATACAATTTTTATTAAGTGAAGGCCTTTTTAAATTCCAAAATGATAAAAGTTATAAAATGCTTCTAGATAGGTGATTTTCGATGTAAAAATATTGTCAAAACAGTATAATATAGCAGTGAGCAAAAGTATATATCACACTAGTGTTGCAAAGTAAATATCACCCTAGTGTTGCAAAGTTCTCAATTGTTTTTTATTTTTTCTGAACAGACAAAC
Source organism: Listronotus bonariensis (assembly GCA_014170235.1). Taxonomy (NCBI): domain Eukaryota; kingdom Metazoa; phylum Arthropoda; class Insecta; order Coleoptera; family Curculionidae; genus Listronotus; species Listronotus bonariensis. The sequence goes on along the minus strand of JACEGR010001120.1, from coordinate 71,392 downwards.
TTAAATTTATTTTTTTTGGTGAATAATTTGTGGTCGTAGGAAAAATAGTGTACAGTACTCGTGTGAAAATGACTTTCTTACACTCGTGGGTTTGTCGCACTTGGCTAACTCTTCGTGCTACAATATTTCCACTTGTGTGAAATTACTCATTTTCCAAACTTGTAATGTAATATACTATTTAATATTAAAAATATTATACGGCACAAAAATGCCCTAAATACGTACCTTATGCAATTTTTCTATTTAAAAAGATAACTTAATTTTTACTAAATTTTTAAATAAATAGTTAACTCTTTTTGTAGGTAAAAGATGTCACTAAATAGTGGACCATATAAATAAAAGGAAGCAAATGCTTATACTTATAAAATTTGAAGTAAATGTTTTTGCTTATAAGTATAAGCAAAGAATACCAATCCATAGAACCCCACAAGTGAGATTTCAGCGTACCCTAAAAATTTTTAGTACCTACCCTGACCAACAGATGGCGAAAGTAGAACGATGTCGCTTTGCTAATACGATTACCATCAGAAATTGATAGCAGTCGCTGACAAGCAGTCGGCCCGATCAGTTAGAGTGAGGATATACGCAAAATTTCATAAAAATAAAATCCCCGATAAATGGTAGTATCCATAAGATTATTAAATTTATGATTTCAGAATAGGATATATCGATGCGTTTTCTACAAAACATCTTAAGCGACATTCGCCAATTTTAAGGGAAACGATTTTTTTCCCATCGCGTTTTTTGAAGAAAATAATATATAATATAATAATAAATATATAATAATGTAATGTACTCTATGGTTATTCTAATTTTATTTTTATGTTATTTGTCTGTATAAATTCAGCTTATGTTTTATGTGAATGTTTTTGACATTTAAAAAAAACTACTTTTATTTCAGATTAGGCAGAAATAACCTTATTTATTACATTATATTTAAAAACGCAAATTACGCACAACTTACATGTATATATAGTTATGACCAAAAAATAAGAGTGCATATCAAATTTTAAAATTACTTGTGTTCACATTTACACTTAAGAGTACAGAAATAAAAAGCACTCCACCAGCACTACCACGATTATCAGTTAGTTGGGTTAATTAGTTTAGTGAATCAAGACGCAAAAACAGCACATCACAAAATACTAAAGGAAAACAGCACATCAAGGAATACTAATCGTATAAAATTCATTAAAAAATGCAATTTTACAACTTGCAATGTCAATCACTAATGACAGAAGACAGAAGATTTGAGGGTGCGTTCCTAGCTAAAATTAAGGATTCCCTTAGTACGTTCCTAACGAATAATGCTCCTCGAATATTTTTCCAATGAACAAATTTAAGAGTTATGCAAAAAAAGGGTATATCATAACCTTAAAAGTACGATTAAAGAATTTTTAATGCGCAAAAATGATTGTTTGTGACTTTTTTTATTCATTTCATTTCATTATTCATTGAAGTTCAGAACACGGTCAATAAAAACGATTCATGTCCGTTCTAAAAAACGTTTGTAATGCGTTTATATAAAACGTTTCTTAAACGCTTTCTATTTATTATTTTTTTACTTGAACACCCTGCATCTCGTAAACGACCATCTTAATAAAGGCAAATTGGGTTTAATCGTTGTGTTTTGGCGTATAAAAATTGTATTAAGTAACTATTTTTACAGACCTATTAGAGACACCCTGTATTTCTCCTTTACTTGTAGTTATGCTGACCTGTATTTTTATTTACCTCCCGCCCGCTGCTGCGGTTCATAAAGTTCATTAATTAATAAAATTTACGCCACCTCCGAAACAATTGCATTTTCACCCACTTTTAATAACGCTGCAGGTGCAGCTTTGAACTCGCAATAAGTAGCGAATTATTTTCCGTGCTTAATTAGAGTCCGGAGTTAATTGAATCGAATATTCAAATTAATGAATAAAACAGCACAAAACTGCAAAAAAATGCTTAATAACTGCAGTTTTAAATTCTTTAATTAAGTGAATATACAGGGTGTACATCGGTTAAGTTCCTTAATTCTAGTCAAAATGGACCGTCCTGTTTCTCCAATATACACTTCACCACACAAACAGGGAATTTTGTAAACTCTCTCGGTTTGTAGAGGGATTTTATCTTTTGACCAATTCTTTGTCTGTATTACAGATTGTTCTTATGTTGGACCGACAAAATGTTTTAGCAATTTTGTCTGTGGTTCCATGTATATAATATGGTAAGACCGCACTGCCCAAAGGTTCAATATGATCATCATTGGTACTGGTCTTAAAGCCGGGATTCCACGGCGCGTGGACTAGCAGTTCTCGCGCCAAACTTGCCAGTTAACGTGCCGTTAAATAAAGCCGGGATCCACCACGCCTTGGAGTTTCCGTTCGTTCTTGGTCGTGGTAGGACGTCGGAAGGGAGTCTATGCGATTCTCACGTGGTATCGTGTATGAAGGATGTAGAAGACGTTCTGGTGCCCCGAGGAAGATAGGAAACTGCCAGCTGGACTTTCAGAAGGCATCTTTTTCTGGAACCAGGCGCTGTGAGTGAAGTTTCCTATAACCTAATTGTTCCTGTTTGTCGTGCTGCATGAGGTGTTTTCCAATGGCGGAGAATGGAGACGGAGGTCGCGGGAGGGGGGTGGGTCAGCACTGAAAGAAACCGGTTATGCGCAATAACAGTGGCAGTTCCAGTTCCAGAGAAGATGGCCGAAATCCATGCCACTTCAGAATTTCAAGACAAACATAGTGAATCCGGAATTTCTGGGAGCTACGAGCTCGACTATCCAGATTTTCCTCCGAATGAGCTGGTAAATTGGACCGAAAGGGACCAGAGCCAAAAACAAATAAACCAACCAACCACCGCGCCCTAAAGCCAAGCTCCGATGAACCGTGTTGATTTACCGACAAATGACGGGACTCCCCACGCCCACCGAAGATCGCCGAGCCTGCCCTATGCAACGGCGCGTAAACTGGCAAGTTTGACGCGAGAACTGGCACTCCATACCGGCTTAAGAATAGGGTTTTTAAATCTTGCGCAGGACACGGCAAAGTGTGTTCCGGCGCCCTGGTCCTTTGGTGGCCTTCAGCGTCGATACATTTTGCACTTTGTCCGTCTGGTGTTGAGCTAACCACTAAATTTCCGACCAACTTATAAATAAGTATTTGGCCTCAGCAGGATTCGAACCAAATGATTCGAACCCACCTTACGTCCGTTATATATCTTTTTAAAAGCAATAGTGTTTATCTACAGGGACGTTTTTTGAAAAATTTTGGTCCATTTGTTCTCTTGTAAACCCCATCCGTGGACAGTCTGTATAAATCTGGAATAGGTAATTTAAAATTGGTAAGTATTACTCTAAACTTATCTACAAAGGTAAGATTTTTTAAATTGTGTTGTATTATTTAATGAAAAATACCAAAAAGCAGAACTTAAAATCAAAGAAAAGAAATAAATTTAATTTTGTACGATTTTAATAAGAAATCAACTCATTGAGCCAATATTACGAAATAGTTGTTACTTATTTTTATTTTCTGTCAAAGACAGAAGCAAGCAATACGGCTAATACAATTACAAAGTTCTAATAAAAATAAATTTCTTCTAAATCCGACTTTGCTACTTTTAAAGAATATTTGAAATGGATTTTCTTTAATGCATGTTTCGCATTATGTCTGTTGTAGACTACAGTTATTTCGTTTAAATCTATGAAACAGGGGCGGTTCGTCCATAAGGTCATTTGGTCATTGACCCACATAATTTTTTTTTTTTTATGTTTTACCCATCTATTATTGATTTGGTAATACCTTAGAAACGGAATATGTTATGGTAGCAATAATACCTGGTATCACACCTAGGGCATTATAAGCGGGCATTATGATAATGCCCGCGTATAATGCCCTAATGCGCTAATATGGAAATTTTATTGCTTATCCAATTTTATTTCTCTCACAATAAAGATCAAGTTTATACAAAAATATTTTTTCTTTAAACAATACTAAAAATTAAACTTTATTTCCAAAATAAAAATTATAATTTTGAAATGTCCCGGAAAATGTGATGGTAGCAGCAGATCAATAATAGATGGGTAAAACATAAAATAAAATCAATAACTTACCAGTTCCTGAAAATATGCCATTAAAACGGTTTCGGTTATTTGAAGAATTGCGTTTGCATCTTTCCAAATACCAAATATGCCATACTCCCGATCATACTGTGGCCTTGATTTAACTGGCAAAAGATTTTCGGTCGCTTTTATGGCCTTTTCTCTTACATTTTGTGGAATTTCTTCCATTTTGAGCAAATCGTTAAATAAAAATGCCAACTGACTAACTGATAGAAACATCAAAGTCAAACTTAACACCAGTCATTATCTACTTACGTATACAGGTACAGGTGCAACTTATTTTTTATATTGCGAATAAATAATGTAATTAGTCATTGAAAAACTCTTTTTTGGGTAAAACATAAAGCATTGTATGCACCACGGGCTTTACTGAACTATAATGTCCATCAGGTCGAAATCTAGGGGCATTCAGTGCATTATAGTCCTAGTAACGCCCTTGATACATAAATAGCTATAATAACAAAACATAAAAGTCTTTAACCCTTAAAAACAACTACATTGTTGCGAGACCTGTCTTAACACACAATCGAGATAATTTACTCGTCCGCAAACTCAATTGACCTTATGGGTTTACATGACAATGCAAGATGCATTAAAACCAAAGAAAGAAGCTCATATGCGCGCTTCACTAAGTTAAAAGAGAAACATATATTATAAAAGCGTCGACGGCCGAGCAATTGTATCGCCGCTCCATAGCACGCGGTGGTTATTGGAGGGCATTTATGAAAATTCGCTAAAGTCGATTGGTAAAAAACTGGATCTGAAATCAAGTGAATTAGACAAGAAGAAACTAATTGGCTTGTTAATAAATATCGGGTGTTTCTCACTGGTGGTTTTCCCTATAACTTTTTTATCTTTTACGATGGAAAGATGAAATTTGGTATATTGTTATAACATAATTAGCGCATAGGCGCGTTTGTAGCGGCTTCGGTTGTATCGGCAAGCGTCGATCTCCGGAGTTAAGCAGTGAAATGCGCGCCCATAATTTGGATGGGTGACCGGCACCAGCGGTGTTTTGGGCAATGGCACACGGTGTTCTGCTCGGGGATGCGGACCGAGCAACAACCATCCAAGTTATGGAATGAATGGTGTGTGAATGGAAAGGAGTAGGGGTCAAGGTACAATAAGCCTTCAGGCTGCAGTGGTGCACTACACTAGGGGGCGGTCGTTGGACCTGGGTGGGATGACCCTGAAAGGGTGAAAAAAAACACACAATTATGGATTGACTAATCTATTCACTTGTTTTCCTATGCTTCCTGTTGAACCGAATTGACTGCTACGTTCCATTTTTAAATAGCACCACCGCTATATTCTTCTATTATATATTTATTCTTATAGTCCTTCTGCCAGTAATGACTTCATAATAAGAACACTTTCAAATCCTTTTAGGGGGTTTCTTTTGACTAGTCTACCACGAATATTCATACCGCCATATATTGAAGCGGCGCTTTAACCCAGCCTGCCAATGTCAAATGTCGGAATGGGCAAACGAGTCACTTTTTTTTATCGTAAAAGTTTACCACAATGTTTTGCACAAGGTTAGTTTATATTTATAAGGTTGCGACATATCCTCAACTTTTAGGCGATTCGAGGTCGGGGACGCAAGGAAGGGCACTTCTCGGAGAAAAGTTGGCAAGACTGGGAAAAATCAAAGCTGAATATCAATCCAGTAGCGTCTAGAATTTGCGCATTTCATTTTGCATTGTTTTGGAAGTGATATTTGTTGAGAGATGTAATTCGAAATGTTTTTTATTTAAAGTAAAAAAATTTACAACTTAATAATAATTAAAAACTATTGTGTAAACGGTTGTTCTACTAATACAATAAACTGTATATCTCCGGCACTGAACAACATGGCCGAAAAATGATAGATGACACGTCATAACACGTCAAAGCAATATGGCCGAATGTCGTGACCTTATATAGACCGACTTTGGTTTTGCATGCAAATTTTTAACAATAGGCCAAAAATCGTAAAGGTCAAAGTACACTAGCCGCTCAGGTCTCGGTACGCTCACGTGCCGGTCAAATATTTTAAATGCTTTTTGTGAAGGTCATTTAAATAGCATGTAAAATATTTGACTGGATGGTGAGCGTACCGTGACTTGAGCGCCTAGTGTGCCTTGACCTTTACTGTTACAGTTACGAAACCATAATACCCATGGACCATTGGGCATTGGATTGGTCGCGTGTTAGACTGTGTTATTTCCACACATTGCCTATTTGTATAATTGATTGACTCATTCTGTATAGGTTGTTTCATTAAAAAATCCCGATAATTGCCATATTTCCGAAACTATTAGGTTTTCCATAAAAACAAAACAGCTTTGCGTTATAAAATAAAAGTCAATGGAAAAAATGTAGGCATGCGGCTGAATTCTACGTCAAAATTCTTAAAAAAATTATTTACATTTTGTTTTCTATCTTTAATAACAAGCAAGTTATAAGTGCCTGGCCAAATTGTCAAAATTTAAAACACACTCGGTATCTCCAAAACGAATCAAGTTAGCCATGATTTACTTTTACCATTGAATTGGCGCCAACCTGTACATTTTAGTATCATTCAAGAAAATATATCCTTAAAAATTATTTCTTTCCACAATCGTAAAAAAATGCTGTTTTTTTAAATCTTTAACATGACGTTAAAATACTCCATGCTAGTACACCTCATAAAGTGTTGAAAAAAGTAACTTTTTTAACACTTTGAAGCTTTTTTCACACTTTGAATTAGTGTTTTGTTTCAATGCCAACTACAATAAACTTAAATATCAATTTATGCAATGTAACAGTAAACGCGACATCCACTGAACCAAACGATGAAGTTTCCTTTGATTTCGTCATTATTTCTTTTAGTTCATGTGTCACTAGTTTTAAAATTTGACAGTTTGCAAATAAATTTAATAGAACTTATTGTAAATTAATAGTAATAATAAATTTGGATGACTAAAAGGAATGAAATAGTATATTACATTACAAGGGTGGAAAATGACTTATTTCACACGAGTGGGAATATTGTTGCACGAGGCGTCATCCGAGTGCGACAAACCCACGCGTGTAAGAAAGTCATTTTCACACGAGTACTGTACACTATTTTTCTACGACCACAAGTTATTCACCAAAAAAACAATAAAAGTTGTTTGTCTTTACGGAAAAAATAAGAAAACAATTGAAAACTTTGCATCACTAGGGTGATATATACTTTTCCTTACTGCGATATATTATACTGTTTAACAATATTTTTATAACAAAAATTACCTACCTAGTCGCTTTTTATCATTTAAGAATTCAAAAGGTCCTCATTAAAAAATATTGCATGGCTTTTTAATGTAAATCCCATTAACAGCCTGATAACTCCAAATTTATTTTAAATAACAATGACAGCGATGACAGCTTTAAATTATACTTTGCAACACTAGTGTTGTAAAGTACTTTGCAACACTAGTGTGATATAAGGCATTTTCTATGCATGAAAACAGTGTGCTATTTACTATTTTCACATGTGGTCGTAGGAAAAGGAATTTATACTGTTTTAGTATTATTTCTACAAAAAGTAAGTACATACAATTTTCTAAAATTAAATAATAAATGCATATTTATGAAGATGATAATTTTCTCGTAAAAAATAAGGAGGCTATGATTTTTTGTTGCAATATAATAACTGTGCTGCAAAAATTAAAATTAATAAGTTTAGATAAATAAAACATGTATAAAATGGTATTTTGGGAAATGTTTATACGGTCGTGGAAAAAGTATAATATGTACCACATGCATAAAGTGTCTATTTTTTTACTCATGGGATTGCCGCACTCGCCTAACGGCTCGTGCTGTCAAATTTCCCATTCGTAAAAAAGTATCACTTTATGCACTTGTTACATAAACTACGATTTCAAAATAAATCCGACATTCTGTTTAGTCTATTTTTGTTACATATCAAAAACTAATAAGTCGGTTTATTAACAAATGTCAATAATTTCAATTACAAAATATTTTAAAGTATTTTTATGTCAATTGCAGTATTACTGGTAATGCCGTCCAATTATAAAAGGTTTAACAAAAGCAATTTTCTTGTGAGATTTAGCAATGATATCCTTGTTAAATTTTAAGGCCCCATAAAATGTGTGTGCTGGATTTCTGTTTACAAAGCTTAAAATTGAAATTGTATAGATAAACAAATGTTATTTGCCAAGAAATTTCTGTTCGGTGTTTACAGGTTTACACTCTAAAAGATGCAAAAACACGGCTAGTACAAATTACTAGTGCCTTTAAAAGAGATAATAGGTGAAAAAATAGAAGGATGAAATTCATTAAAAAGGTAGAGACTTTAACAAATATTAAAGAAAAAATAAATTACGGTTGATTTAATGTCCGGGAAGGCAGAGAGTGGGTTCCGTTTTTTAAAATCATTATTAAACCAGGGTCGATAATTTTTGAAACCTGAAAAAATTATAGAAGGATAAAACTGATTAAAAAATGTGAAGAAATTAACAGAAAAAAATTAATTACAGGCCACCCGAGGAGACAGAAGTGGGAGAGGGTGAGTTTTTAAGGTTAAAAACGGTTTTTGTCGATTTTCGGCAAAATTACTAGTTCTATAGAAATTTATTTTTTAATAAAATTTACCATAATAATGTATTTTTACACCATCAAAAAGTAGAGATTTTAACGAATAAAAAGCACATGGGCTTTTTAAAAATGCCATTAATTTGACACGTAAGTTTTCGATTAAATATAAGGGTACTTTTTCAATATTAGGTCAAAATACTGTGTAAAAATTAATATTTTAAATCAAAAAAATTACAGTATATTTGGAACAAACAAAGGTAGGTTTTCACCAAATTTCGTGAAAAATATTTTTTTTGTAAAAGATAAAAAACCAAAAACTTGGTTGTTTCAATATTTTACATAAATTTTTACGGTATCTAAAGAGAGTGTAAAAACAAAAGTTGTAAATCTTTTTATTACCTAAAATTTTGCCTTTTAACTTTTTCCATTAGACTTGTAGTTTGACCGAAAATTGAGATAAACTGTTTTTTTTTTACATTTTAATCCCCCTTCCCGACCTTGGATCGCCAGTAATTTATTTTTCATTTAATTTTTGTTATATTTTCTACTTTTTACAATGGGTTTTATTCTATATTCTATAATTTTTTTTTCGTTTCAAAATTATCGACCCTGGTCTATAAGCCTACAATATGACGATCTAACCCAGCCTACCTTAGTTCAAAAAGCAAAAGTACATAATAGGATATACAAAAAAGTCAATATTTTTTACCAGCACACCCAAAATACATCTGTTAACGGTAAATGCAATTTTTATCCTGAATTTGGCCAAAGAATACCAATCCATAGAACCTCACAAGTGAGATTTCAGCGTACCCTAAAAATTTTATTACCTACCGCGACCAACAGATGGCGAAAGTAGTACGATGTCGCTTTGCTAATACGATTACCATCAGAAATTAATAGCAGTCGCTGACGAGCAGTCGGCCCCATCAGTTAGAGTGAGGATATACGCAAAATTTAATAAAAATAAAATCCCCGATAAATGGACCCAGTATCCATAAGATTATTAAATTTATTATTTCAGAATAGGATATATCGATGCGTTTTTACAAAACATCGTAAGCGACATTCGCCAATTTTACGGGAAACGATTTTTCTTCTCATCGCGTTATTTTTAAAGATAAACCGAGATCTGAATGTTTTTATTTTAGATTTCTTCTTAATTTGAATTACAAAACAAACATATTTAACATTTATTGTCAAAATTTTCAGAATCTCCTAAAAAAACCTAAAAATTTTAAAATTCTAAATCTAAATAATAGTTAATTTTTAAATTTTTTATTTTTATTTAATTAATCTTGACAACGGTGGCAGACTTGCCACCAAAACGTCGATTTTTAGTTCTCTATTTACTTGCTTTATTTTTTTTGGTTTTTTGGTACTATTAATTTATTTTTTGGCGTGTATCCAAATAACTACCATTAATTGAATGAACCGCCGAACCAATATAGAACAGATCTTCATCTGAAATAAACCCAATGAAAAAAAAAACGTTTCCCGTAAAACTGACGAATGTCGCTTACGATGTTTTGTCAAAATCCCATCGATATATCCTATTCTGAAATCATAAATTTCGGGCCGACTGCTCGTCAGCGACTGCTATCAATTTCTGATGGTAATCGTATTAGCAAATATTTTCCATATATATAATAATGTATTGTTTATTTACTTTTGAACTGGGTTAATATAAATACAAAATTAACTTGATCTTATTCTTTATTTGTCAAAATCACAGATAATCGTTTTTAACTAACATCAAAATGATATTTTTAGCCTTTCACGACCCTGCTCAGTGTAAGAAATATCGCTAGTTTCGAATAATTTTTTGCCCTCTTCGGCCATATCGGTCAAAGTCTTGGCATCTTTTTCATCTCTCAATAATAATTCAATATTTGCTATGGTTATAAACAATCCAATTTTAAAAAATCTTTTACATTGACTTTCAAAACTTCATATGGAAATACTGATTGAATATTACCACCTACAGCTTTTAAATTCTCTCCTAAAACTTGGTAATACTGTTGGAGGTATTTTTTGTGATCATCCAGGATTTCTTTGGAAGCAGAAAGAATTAAAAATAAGATAAATCCATAATGGGAATGGAGACTTTCGATAATTGCCAATCTAAAAGCATAGTTCTGTGGGCTTCTCAGTAGTATCAATAGAATCCTGCAAAATAAAACATGTTTTAATTTAAATACAGGGTGTCGTGTAAAATGAAAGAAATCTGTGCTTACAGCTGTACAGACGGACTAACTGTGAAGCTCACATACACACACACATATTTCGAGCGGCTCAAGTCAAAGTAACTGCTTTTGTGCAAATCAATGTTAGGTCTATGCCCAATAGGGTCATCCTTATTTAAGATATGTTTGAATTTTTTTTCACAATAGTCATAAATCGGTTCTAAATAAATAAAAAAAAATCGGGCCAAATTACAGTTCTTAATTTTAGAATTAACCTGCCCCCACCACAGCCAAAGTTTTAAATGGGATTTACATGGAAAAAGTTCTGTTTTTACTTTGGAATTTTTAGCTGCTTAGCTGTCTTTGAGGAATGTCGAAAGATGCTTTATTAAAGCGACTTTTGTTATTTAATATTTTTGACATCGAATAAATTTTGAATAAATTAAGTTAGCAAAAAATCATACAATACCTTTTCTTGTAGATCGTTAAATTTGCAACAATAATTATCATGTGTCGATATAATCCGTGCATTAGTACATAACCTAAAATGTTCCAAAGTAAAAACAGAACTTTTTCCATGTAAATCTCATTTAAAAGTTTGGCTGTGGTGGGGGCAGATTAATCTTAAAGCGGCCCACAGATGATCAATATTATTGTACAATATTATTGACCGTTTGTGGTTTATGATGAGAGCTTGTACAATATATTGTGTCAATCGAAAACAGTTTGATTTTTATTGTGCAATAGTGATTTATTGTGCCGTGTGTGGGTAATATTGCACAATTATTTCAGTTTTCAAATACGAAAGAGTATTTGTTTTACAAAAACAATTACACAAATATGGGTTCAAAAGCAATAGAGAAAGAAATAAAGGTTTTTTCTTATTTTCAAACATGTTTCAAGCAGCTACTTTTTTCTTATCCATGTTTTAACCGGTAGTTATAAAACAAAACTAGTTATTGTGAAATATATTAAATATAGTCATTGCGCGAATATATTGCACTGTTTGGGGACGACTAGCAATATTACTGTACAATATTTTGCCTAATAATATTGATCGTCTGTGGGCTCCTTTAAATTAAGAGTTGCATTTTGGCACAATTTTTTTATATTTATTTGGAACCGATTTAGGACTATCGTCAAAAGAAAATCAAACATACCCTAAATAGGGACCACCCTAATGACAAAGTATTCTACGTGCAACACTCAATCGTAGAAACGCTACGCTCGGTTTTCTAACACATGACTAGTGACATGACAAGTCATAGATGACATTTGACAAGTTACAGAGTGTAATTATCACGTCCAAGTATGATGTGGGAGACGGCGGTTACTCAATACTTCATCTCGCTCTACATACCTTAAATTTAAACATCATGTTATTGCACCAGGAGTCACCATGAAGAACAACTAAACCGTTCTTTTCATCAGCAAAGTCTTTTAATGTCTCTTCAATAGTTTCTTCGCATCTTCTAAGTGCTTCCTTTGCTTTTTCGTTTCCTTCTACAATTTTGGTGGCACTGTTTAAATGTCTCTTTGTTTTTGAATAAAATGTTCCTGGATGCTTTTCTTTTCTAGGAAAACATCTTGCAAGTTGGCGGTTAATTTGTCATACTGTTCAGGTTGAACATGTTTCATTACTAAAATATATATTTTTTAAATGAAAAAATGAGCGTTTTATACAGGGCTTCCTAAAAGGGCTTAAATTTAAGCTAATTCTATAAAAAAAACGGTTTTTATTAATATCTTAAATATTTCTAAACTTATTTGAACAAAATTTGTCAGTGTTATTAATAACAGTAAGGGACTTATTTTGTCCTAACTTAATTAAATTTATTTGTCCAGTGGCGCCTCGAGTGGCACATAAAAATAATAATTTACTTCAATGTACTAATTTTTTCTTCATAAATTAGCTTATCAATAATCCCTTTTTTTTATCACAATTAGTAGTTCGGAGAGGTAAGAACGTCTGGAAAACAAGAATTTTAGGTTGGCTGATTTTGGATGCTCCCTCCTCTTTCGGGTAGATCCTCGGCTGTTTGGTCGGTAGCGGTTGCGTTGGCGCCCAGCTGTGACCTTGACATTTAGAGCTGTCAATGATATGTCAAAAAATGCAGACCTTGGTCATATATTATTCCTTCAAGTTTCATCAAAATATACCTAATGGTTTCGAAGTTGAAAGGGGAACGACTGTATAATTATCAATAAAAAAGTATGTTAGGTAAACCAATCTAAAGACAAAAAATTAAAAATTAGGTTTAATAAAGTGTTTCTAAAACCTTTTTATTACCTGTACATGTAGGATGCGAACTAATAAACGCAACCATTATCGCCAGCCAGACAGCCCTGCGGTCTATTCAGAAGAGGAAGGAGAACAATGTATCAAAAAATCAGCTGATCTAAAATTAATTTTTGAAATCGTTGCTACTCCCTATACTACAGGAAACACCCTCTATACTCACTGTTGTTTTTAAAACTTTTGAACGGGATTAGATAATGATTTCTAGTAAAATTTGACTAAAAGGGTATTGGTAAAACAACTTTAAAAGTTGTTTACCAATACCATTTTAGTTTAGTAGTGGTGTTGAGTTTTAGCAGTAATGTTGGGTTAAGTTTTACTAATAAGCTATGGGCTTTTAAAAATTAAGCTTGCAACAGTAGCGGCTATTCAGGTGTAGTAAGTGAAGTGCCACTTCACCAAAAATAAATAATAAAACATAAAAAAATATTACTATTATTCAATTTATTTTTCTCATTTTTATTCCTTATTTGTAAAATTCGCCATGGAAAATCGAGCATATAAATTAACCGCTGGCGCGAGTCGCTTTCCTCCACTTTCGGCAACGCTACATCGCAATCCGCGAGTGTATTGCAAATATAAAACGGACCGAAGTATACACCTCAAGTGGGGTTTTGTTTAAGCTTTGACGCTCCGTTGCCATGAAAGCGATACTAGCCGACGGCCAGATCGCGGGTGGAAGTATCAGGTGTATTGCTTGGTAAATCGCTAGCCTTAAACAGATAATTTTGTGTAGATGATATTAGGTTTTGGTCGTTTTGTTGGTTTTCACATATTATTTCGATTGTTTCCGTTTGAGAATTATTCGCGACAGTGATTTTCACAGGAAGAAATTAAAGGACAATACAGAGCACTTCTCAATGAAATATTAAATCATATTTTGATGGAAATGAAATTAAACTTAACCTAATATTTGCTGATGAAAGTTATAGAAATATTTCATTGCAGCAGTTAGTAAAACAAGATGGCGCAAATGAAGACATTATTCGCAAATTTTAACGATACCGTCAACAAGCGTGTCAGTGAAACGGAGTTTTTCTTGTCTTAAGCGTTTAAAAACTTTCCTAAGAAACACTATATCCCAACATAGATTTTTATCTTTGGCCAATATTTTAATTCCAAAGGAGCTTCTACAGAAACTGATAAAAACTCAATCATTTTATGAAGATATAATTGATAAATTTGCTGCATTAAAAGATAGAATTGATTTGGTGTATAAAATTTAGGTAAGTTTAGATATTAAGACTTTGATAGTTGAGTATTTTCAATTTTGCTCAAATGGTGAATGCGCTTTTGTCCCTTCCTGCACTACACCTGTTTTTAGACCCGCGAGCAGCCACTGGCTTGCAACGTTGTAAAAGCCCTCATCGGCATAGTTTTAAACTAGTATAAGAGTCCATGACAATTCATAGTTAAGTTTTTCTTGTTGTTGTGGCAGTTAATATCGTGTTTTTTAAATATTTTTTATAATTTATTGAATAAATTCAATAAAAAATACAAAAAGAAGTAGTCTACAATTTGTGCTAAGTGTTTTGGTGGTTGTCATCATAGTTTCAGTTAAAACTTCTGCCATGAAGCAACAGTTGCAAAGTCGGATTTGTTATGCCTGCAGATTAAGTGTAAATATTCAAGAACTCACGTTTTGTAGCTTTATATAAAATTCCCGGAACATTAGCTGGTAACTACTCTTTTATTTATTTAGGTTTTTAGACTATTATGCCTAATATTGTGTCCGAAATTTAATGACTTGTTTTTAAAACTGTTTTTGCTTCTAGTCGAGACACAAACCCAAAGTCGTGGATGTCTGTAAATATGGTAAATATTTTCGACACTTTTGATCTAGATACCCATTTTTATCAGCTGATTAATCGAATTGCAACATTGCTGCTTCTTAGATTGGATTGTCAATAAGGTTGATGTAGTTAAAATAAAGTGGATTAAAAGTATTTGACACAAAGATGTAATATGTATGTATATGGCTTTAGATCTATTATATCTCCGAAAATAGTATTCGTCGAGTTATAACCTGTTGGCCAATTTTAACTTTACTTAACTTTACCAAAAGATAGGGAATGGAGCTTTGCAAGTTCCTTAACAACAATTGAGATCTGCTGACAACTCATTGTTAACTTTCTATCCAGCATCTTGAATCCTCGACTTTTGATGTTTTCAAAAAGTAACCATTCGTCGCCATCTTGCTCGGAATAACCATAAATTTGAGCAAAAGCTTTAAAGGGGTGGGGCAAGGGATATTCTTCCTGCAATTTCTTAAATGCAGGGAGTACAGTGTCGTACAGGAAAATTTCCCGTCTATAACATGCATCAATTGGCATCTGTGCACGTATGTGTTCATTTTTTAAGGATGATTTTAGAATAAGTGTTTTTTCTTTAAGTGTGAAAGAAGATGTATTATTTGACGCATCTAAAACAAAGAAACAAATCCATTTTTTTAACATGTGACTAATAAAGTGCTCGCCAAAAAATCGGGACAAGCAATTTTTAGCACCATATTTAACTTGTAGTAACTTTGGAAATAAAAAATATTTTTAGCTGCGGATTTCGGTATGTTAAAGCCCATTTCGTACTAGATGACATGGCGCAAAATGATTTTTGAAAAATAATCAAATGTTCATGGTATACAGGGTGGTCAATGAACAGATGCAAAATTACAAAAGTTTAGAGGTGTGTGATTCCGGTAATATTTTTTTTCGCATTTAATTATAGGTCATTAGTAAAGTAACATCAATATCTCCAGACGTTTTTGCCAGTTTTTGATTACAGCCCTTTAGCCCCAGAGACACTACTAAACAAAAATGTGTCAAAACTTTGCTACCAATATCTTTAAAACGCTGTAACTTAAAAACGGCTTTACCGATTTCGACCAGGTTTTCACATTCTGAAAGTTTATTTTCTGGTTCTTTTTTATTACCTAACCACTTTATTGGTAAATGGCGATTTCTATAAAATACAGGGGTCAAACAAAAAGTAAAGATAAAATTTCACAAAATATGGCTATTGTTCGTTTTAAGCTATGACAATTGGGCTGTACGTTGTTGTTTGGTTTGAAATTTGGTCAATATGCAGCTTCGGTCAATACCTCTGGACGGTTTTTTTACTTTTTCGATTAGTGCCTTTTGGCCACAGATACGCTACCAGGCAGATCCATTGTCCTAAAATGTGTCTTTTGTGGATTTTTTGATGTGATCTGGAAATTTTAAATTAATTACTACCTAATGATTTTTTTTTTCGTACAGGGTAATCAAACAAAACTGACTCTTTCATTATACAGGGTGTTTCAGATTTTAATCGAGAAAATTTAATAGACGATAGAACATGAAAAAATAAAAATTGTCTATATAAACATGTATGTTTTGAAGCTTCGTTCTCGAGATACAGGGTGTTAAAGTTTTGAAAAAAAAAGTTTTTTATTCATAGCTCAAAAATCCCCTGGCCGATTTTCCTTAAACTTGACAGGTTTGTTTCTCATGATAAGAGGTATCATTTAATGTATTGAGATTTACCGTAATTATTGCAGTGGCGTCCCAGAGGGCAACCTAGTTAGTAAAGATGGAAAAATAATGGTACCCACTGCTTTTTTATAATTTTGTATTTTTTTTAGATTAAGCATTTAAAAATACAACTTTTTTGTTTTTTGTTCATTTTTCGTATCTTTCTTTGTGTTCGAAAAAAAATAAAAACTAATACTTTATTGCTTGGCCCTATAGAAAAATCAAGAAAATACAACTTTTTGTTTTTAAATGTTTTTTAGTATTTTGCTTCGTTTTCGAGAACAAAAAATAATTAAAAAAATCCTGTTCTTTAGTGGCCTCCTAATTTGTACCATTTGTATGTATATTGTATATTGTAAAGCAACAATAATTTTGGGCTATGAATAAAAACTATTTTTTTCCAAAACTTTAACACCCTGTATCTCGAGAACGAAGCTTCAAAATATACATGTTTATATAGACTTTTATTTTCATGTTCTATCGTCTAATAAATTTTTCCAATGAAAGTCTAAAACAACCTGTATAATGAAAGAGTCAGTTTTGTTTGATTACCTTGTACGATAAAAAAGCTATTAGGTAGTAATTAATTTAAAATTTCCAGAGCACATCAAAAAATCCACAAAAGACACATTTTAGGACAATGGATCTGCCTGGTAGCGTATCTGTGGCTAAAAGGCAATAAACGAAAAAGTAAAAACCGTCAGAGGTATTGACCGAAGCTGCATATTGACCAAATTTCAAACCAAACAACAACGTACAGCCCAAATGTCATAGCTTAAAACGAACAATAGCCCTATTTTGTGAAATTTTATCTTTACTTTTTGTTTGACCCCTGTATTTTATAGAAATCGCCATTTACCAATAAAGTGGTTAGGTAATAAAAAAGAACCAGAAAATAAGCTTTCAGAATGTGAAAACCTGGTCGAAATCGGTAAAGCCATTTTTAAGTAACAGCGTTTTAAAGATATTGGTAGCAAAGTTTTGACACATTTTTTGTTTAGTAGTGTCTTTGGGGCTAAAGGGCTGTAATCAAAAAACTGGCAAAAACGTCTGGAGATATTGATGTTACTTTAATAATGACCTATAATTAAATGCGAAAAAAAATATTACCGGAATCACACACCTCTAAACTTTTTGTAATTTTGCATCTGTTCATTGACCACCCTGTATACCATGAACATTTGATTATTTTTCAAAAATCGTTTTGCGCCATGTCATCTAGACGAAATGTGCTTTAACATACCTAAATCCGCAGCTAAAAATATTTTTTATTTCCAAAGTTACTACAAGTTAAATATGGTCCTAAAAATTGCTTGTCCCGATTTTTTTGGCGAGCACTTTACAAGATGAATCAAAAATCTCTCACAAAACTTAAGGCAATGATTTCATGATCAAACGTAGGTACACTGCCTTAAGGTACTTGATTCTTGTTTAAATTACACTGTATTACAACACAATAGCTTAAAAATGCATCAAAGACTAAAAGGAACAAAATATTTGTGTTTAAGTAAGCAATAATGTAATTGTATGAGACCAGTCTGAAACTAACATTTTCTAGTTAGTGATTAAACCTTTACCTAGTTAAAAACCTAATACCTAATAACACAAATTATTTAAAAAAAGAAAACATTTTTTTAAGTGGTTAAAGGAAAAATAAATAAAGAAAATAATTTACTACCTTTTTCTTTAATAGTTATTAAATAAATATTTCCCAGATAATTATCTCCCTTCTTTGATCCTGCCTCCACCAAAATGGTAAAATTTTCAAACCCATTTTCTCTGGCAATTTTATTCACAAGATTGGTCTGTTCTTCGTTAAGCATTTTAAAAGTAATTATTGTAATTATCGAAAACGTACTAAACTTTAGATACGAGATAATAGTAATTTATATGATTTTTGGAAAAAAATTCAATATCTTTGTTACAACGTCATATTAGTACATGTGTAAGTGAACTATTTTTTTTTATCTTTTTGACATCCCACAAAGGTCTATGCCTAAATACCAGAGTACCGTGGGTGTCGGGTTATTAGATGTTTAACCCATCATTCCTCCTGTTCCGTCAACGTTGTCCAAGCACTGAAACATGCAGTTGCATTTCACAGCACCTTTTAGACAACGCGGTAGTGCCACAACGGACGTTATTTTTAAATAACTACTACCTAAATATGTCTCCCCCGCTGGGAATCGAACCGCCGACCTCTGGCTTCGAAGATCAAAGCTCTGTCCACTAGGCCACGGGGAGACAAATAAATCGCCCAACGTGGGGCTTCGAACCCACGACCCCGAGATTAAGAGTCTCGTGCTCTACCGACTGAACTACTGACTAGCTAAATTTATTTCATTTTCCTATATTTACCTTATATTCACTGTTTTTCATTTTCTAGTTGCACTAACGAACCTAACGCAAATTTCTTAAAAACGGTGTTGCCAGGGCCGTTCCTAAGGTGACTTGCGCCCAGGTCAAAAAAAAATATTGGCCGCCCCTATAAGAGAATGTCTTGTTGGTGATTGAGGTATTTTGGTTTTTAAAGCCCAAAAGACAAAGGTACCCACTTTTAAAATACATTGCTGTGTCCTTAATTATTGAACATTGCTTTTTTCCCTTGTATCAAAAATTTTTGAAGAACAAAAAATAAACAAAAACGTCCGCACGTTTCAAAGACACTGTTTTTTCAAAAAAAAAATAATAATAATTTCCAAAATTACCGCCCTACGTTTTAAATCTTTTTGTCCCTTTCTTTCAAAATTTTCCGCCTCCCTTCCTCCAGCATTGCGTCATGATGCCTTGCACCACTTGCACCACCTGGTAGACACAGCCCTGATGGTTGCTCCGAGCGATTCTTACGAGCTATACCTGTTTTGTGTAAAATTATAGACGATTTTATTATTTTATTTAGAGGGTACATACAGGTATGAACAAAGAAAGTTGCGACCTTATGCCTTGTTTAGACACGGCTAGTTTTTAGTCGAGTAGCGAGTAATTAAGTATTCTCGTGCGTGTGGACAGTTACTACACTAAACTATTTTTCTAATTTTTACTGTTCACACGCACGAGAATACTTAATTACTCGTTACTCAAATAATTTACTAGCCGTGTCTGAACAAGGCATTAGAAGATAAACCTAAAATGAACATGATTACGATTAGTTCGGGTAAAACTAGAGATGAGCTTAACTGTGATTTTTTTAACAGTGATTTTACCCTGTGAATGTGAATTTAAGTATTATCGAATAAAAGAACGACAACAACGCCAATATTTCACAGAAGATAAAAGTGAAAATTTGTATTATGTTGTCAGTGTGGGGTGAAACGAATTGATAAAAGAAGGCAAAATATTGTTTTTATTGTACGAAACCAAACGGGTAAGAAAATTACAAACTATACCTAGTTTAATATATTATATTATGTAGGTACATAATATGGTTAATAAAAAAGGTAAACATGTTATTTATAATTAAAAACAAAAAGAAACAAGACCAACAGTGTAACATCACGAATTAAAAAAAAACATGTTCAAAACGGAATAAGCAACCTTATTGGTAATTTGATAATTATGTGTAAAAGTGACATTTACAGTTTAGCCATTCACACAACAGTTAATTTGATAACTATGTGAAAAAATAACATTCACAGTTAAGCCATTCACAGGTAATTTTTAAGCTGTTAACAGGTCGTGAATGTAAAATGTGATTTTATGCTCAACTTTAGTTAAAACCCAGTGTTTTGACTTAGGAAATCTCTGCTTTTGCTGTGTATAATTTAATAGCCCCTGGGTGGGGACGAGGTCTTAAGTTGTCGCTCATAGGACCGTGGTTCGGAACCCACGTCAAGCTGTAGGTCCCGCCTGGCTGACATCACCCAGACGTAAAAGACAGGGCGCACAATAAGCCGAGCGGCGTCAGTGCATGGGTTATCCCTGCCCTATTCTAATCTAATCTAATATTATTTTTTATAATACCTGGTAAAAATATGTATACAGGGTCTGTCTAAAAGGTGTAACACAAATTTCAGAGGGTAACATATGACGATCCGATCCAACTTACCTTAGTCCAAAAGTGGCTGATTTCGGAGATGCATGGTGTCAAAGGTTTAATTCGGTATTAGTTTTTATTAATAGTTTTGGTTATAATGGGAGTTTTGTCACAATATTTGGCTAGAGGGTGTTGTAAAGGTAACAAATTAAAATCTACTCTCATTTTAATTATATAATTTAGAGGGCGCCACCTGCGGTATCTTGCAGGGATTTATAAAACAAAATACCTTTTCCACTTTTTACTTTGTATTGATTTAAGCAGCTGTTTTTAAGATATTTGGATTAGAAATTATTTTTCAGTGTCATTTTAACCTATGTTCTAAGTTCTAATTTTTAAGATGTAGAGAGGTAAAAAAAGCTTTTTTTTTAATTTTACTACCCTGTATCGTAAAAGTTAAGCTATTCAGGACATAGATTTATTAAGTCTTTTTTCTTAAAATTACATAAGGCTTTATTCTTTAAATGGTCAGCATTTTATTTTTAAAACATCCTGTATAGCTTAGACCTGGTCATATAGACTTTTTTAAATTCAGATATCTGAAAAAGAGCTGCTTAAATCACTACAGAGTGCCTTAAAATAGTAATTTATATAACAAGTGCATAAAATGATACTTTTTTTTACGAATGGGAGGTTTGCCAGCACGAGCCGTCAGGCGAGTGTAGCAATCCCATGAGTAAAACAAAGACACTTGATGAATGTGTTACATACTATATTTTTCCACGACCGTATAACATTTTTCCAAATTACCATTTTAAATATGTTTTATTTATAAAAACTTATTAATTTTAAATTTTGCAGTACAGCCATTATATTGCAAAAAAAAATCATAGCCTTCTTATTTTTAGGAGACAATTATCCTCTTCATAACTATGCATTTATTATTTAATTTTAGAAAATTGTATGTACTTTCTTTTTGTAAAATTAATACTAAAACAGTATAAATCCCTTTTCAATTTTCAATTTCAATAATTTCCATTAAATTTATTTGCAAACTGTCAAATTTTAAAACTGTGTGTGACACATAAACTAAAAGAAATAATGACGAAATCATAGGTAACTTGATTGTTTGGTTCAGTTGATGTCGCGTTTATTGTAACATTGCATAATATGATATTGAACTTTATTGTAGTAGGAACTGAAACAAAACACTATTTTAAAGTGTAAAAAAGCTTAAAAGTGTTAAAAAATGTTACTTTTTTCAACACTTTAAGTAGTGTACTAGAATAAAGTACTTTAACTTCATGTTAACGATTAAAAAAACAGCATCTTTTTTAACGGTCGTGGAAAAATGTAATTTTGTCCTTTTTTGTTAAGATACCGAACTAGGTCCAAATTGAATTTTTGTCACCCTCTATCTCCGAAACCATCCACTTTTGGACTAACAAAGGTCATTCATTTTTCGCACCTTTTAAAGATCCTCTGTATAACGCTTTAAACTAAGCTATAAAATAATTAAAAAATTTACTTCAATCAAATAATTGCATCTAAGTTCATTCACCTTGTTATTAAAATATATTTAAGTAGCACCCTTGAAAATCTATTATTCTATTCAACTAATTTACCAGAAAATGCTTTTTTTTTTAGCAACAATCAAAAAGCTTGTTTTCTGCTTAGTAATACTTGTCACGTAACAATATAGTACATATGTACATGTCATCATTTTAGTAAACAAAATTATAAAATAATTTGTATTTTTAAATAAAAATATCATGACTCAAATTTTTTAAGTCTAATTGACGTTGGGAAAAGAAAAACCAAACTCTCATCACTCTACCACGAAAAACTTTCGTGGTACTGGTTTCGAATTGACTCTCTTGCCCATCGTCGGGCTGTGGGGGATTTATCGCTTTTTTATAAGTACTTCCATGGCTTCTGCTCTGAAGAATTGTTCAGTATAGTTCCTCCACTTACGGTTTCCAACAGAGAAACTCGTGGTTCCGCGCGTATGCACGGTCCAACTGGACAGGCCCCGAACTTCCCAGTTTGTTCGTTCTTATATCCCTAGAGTTTCTAAATTGTGGAACCTGCTGCCCGCGGAGGTCTTTCCTTCCCCCCAAATCTTCAAGCATTTAAGTCCCGTGTCAACAAACTCCCTCTTACCTCGCTTAAGACACCCACGGTACGTTAGTATTTAGGCTTTTAGCCTTCGTGGTTTGTCCAAAGATTAAAAAAACTTGGTAAACACACACACACACATAAGTCATTTCGAAATTCGTTTCTCATGTAAAATAAAGCAGAAAATAGGTATCCTATGCCAAATTGAAAATATTATTAACAATAAAAAAGGTATGGCAAAAAAATGATACAAATATGAACAAAATTGGTAGAAACTACGTCAGTGGGCCATATTTAAAAGAAAAGGTTTATTTTTGCAAAGGTGTGTTCTAATTTCTGATTAGTGCCCTACCTGAACTAGTTTTTACTCAAATCAAAAAGCCTAGTTTTAAAATAATTTAACCATTTTGTGGTTACGTTGCCTTTTGCCAAGAGGGTACTATAACCTTTTTTCCAATTGCAAGAGGGGTTATATAGCACCTCATTTTCAGGGCTCTTTAATTTTTTTAACCACCATTTCTAGAAGAAAAAGAACAATCCCCTTTTCGAAAGTTTTAGAAAAAAAACTCCTGTTTTTTATGTCATTTATCAGGACCCTCTCCACTGACGCGTTTCGCCTAACTTATAGGACTTAGCAAACTGGCTGGCTGTACCAGGTCCTTGGACCAAAACTAATAAAAACCGCCTAATAATAGTTAATCTAACTCTGATGATTATTCATTGTGCCGTATGATTTTAGTTTTTTTGTGGTTTAATTTTTAAAAATTATATTTTTTAATGATTAATAAACAAAAATGAAACTAGGATACACGTTTGACACCTACGAAGATTTTGTCGAAGGTATAAATAGGTTCTTAAAAGAAGAATATATCTTTTTAAAAAGAAGAGAAAAAACTGATCGTGTAATAGAACCAACACTAAATTATTACAAATTACAGTATGCGTCTTAGAAATTTTAAATCTGCAGGTAAAAAAAAATTATAAGGTAAAAGATATTGTTAAGGTTGTACTACCGGTGTAAGAATTATTGTTCAGAAATTATGAACCTTAGCATACTGGTACTTTATAAGAAGAATATCAACCAGTTAATTTTTTAAAGGTCTACCGAAAACTGAAAAAAAGTTATAAATATTATAAAATCATTCTTTTTAACATTGAGTAATTAATAAATAATTGAGAAAAATATGCTATGTGACTCACATCTGGCAACGCCGCTAAAAG
Organism: Listronotus bonariensis; assembly: GCA_014170235.1. Classification (NCBI taxonomy): domain Eukaryota; kingdom Metazoa; phylum Arthropoda; class Insecta; order Coleoptera; family Curculionidae; genus Listronotus; species Listronotus bonariensis. Next base: position 47,415 of record JACEGR010001120.1, on the reverse strand, counting down.
GTTAGGATGCGCCCGAAAAAGTTTATCGAATACGGTACATGGGGACATAAAATTGATGCCAGTCCAATATGTTTTTTGGTTACAAGATCAAGTGATTGATAATATCCGCAATAATTAGAAAACATGTTTTTTTTTCCAGTGTTTTTAAGTAAACAATTCGACGACCATAATATGTATCAATATTAACGTTAATTTGACAGGTTAGTTGACAGAAACTATCTATGTTTATCCTTAAATTTATGTGCTACTTAACCTTGTTTTACAAATTTGTTATAAGTTTTTCCAGTAACTGTTTTGCTTTTTCAGTAAAATATTTTTTTAGGTGATAATAAGGGTGGTTTAGAGATTTTATTAGTAAATAAACAACAATTTAAAACCAATAACTTTTTAAAGATGCTTGGGCAGTAGATTTTTGCGTATGATTTCTTTTGTTTTTACGCAGCGTTGCCAAATATAAATACCACGGTAGTCAAATTACCTTAAGTACTCATTTGACTCTTGTGGTATCGGTAGACCTACCTTAATAAAATTCCAAGACAAAAAATGGCGCTTTCAATAGCTAGCTAGGAATATAGGGAATATTAATTAGTTTTTATAAGCCGCTGGACGGCGACATTTACCAATGAAATATGTGAAAACCGTCGGTAATAACAAATAATTATTTTTTTGGAGGTTTTCATCAACGTTATTAGATAAAACTGCAGGACGGCAATAATTAAACAATTCCACCGCCGTGCGTTGTTTAGCTAGTGCCCCAAAAAAAAAAATTTTTAGAAGGTTGAAATAAATACAAAACTGGTTTGACGTTATTCTTTATTTGTTAAAATCACAGATAATCGTTTTCAACTAACATTAAAATAATATTTTTGAGCCTATCAAGACCTTGCTCACTGTAAGAACTATCGCTAGAATCAAATAGCTTTTTACCATCTTCCACCATATCAGTCAAAGTCTTGGCATCCTTCTCATCCCTCAGCATTATTTCTATCATTGACATGGTAATAAAAAATCCAATTTTACAAAATCTTCTCCATTGATTTTCAAACACTTCATATGGAAATACTGAGTGTATATTACCACCTACAGCTTTTAAATTTTCTTCTAAAACTTGATAGTACTGTTGGAGATATGTTTTGTGATCATCCAAGATTTCTTTGGAGGCAGAAAGGAACAAAAAATAGGATAAATCCATGGTTGGAATGAAAACCTTGGAAATTTGCCAATCTAAGAAGCATAGCTCCGTGGGCTCCTCAAGAGTGTTAGTCGGACTCTAAAACATACCATAAATTATATTGTGATGGTATGGTAATCTTAAAATGGTAATTTTAAAACCATTAATTATAAAAAATCCCACTCGCGTGTGAAAAAGTTCACTTTTCTGCACGCATTTTAGTTTTAAAGGTACTTTTTTCCACGACCGTTAAAAAAATCATGTTTTTTTAATTGTTGTTAAAGTACTCGATTATAGTACACTACATAAAGAGTTAAAAAAGTAACTTTTTTTAACACTTCGAAGCTTTTTTCACACTTTAAATTAGTGTTTTGTTTCAAAGCCTACTACAATAAAATTAAATATCAATTTATGCAATGTAACAGTAAAGGGGCCCACAGACGATCAATATTTTTGTGCAAAATATTGTACAATTATATTGCTAGTCGTCCCCAAACAGTGCAATATATTTGCGTAATGACTATATTCACAATACTGTACAATAAATAGCGTTGTTCTGTAACTACTGGTTAAAACATGGATAAGAGAAACGTAGCTGCTTGAAACATGTTTTAAAAAAGAAAAAAACCTTTATTTCTTCTTCTATTGCTTTTAAACCCATTTTTGTTTAATTGTTTTTGTAAAGCAATTACTTTTTCCCATTTGAAAATTGAAATAATTGTACAATATTATCCACACATGACAAAATAAATCACTACTGCACAATAAATCTTTGATTGACACAATATATTGTACAACCTCTCAGTATAAACCACAATCGTTCAATATTATTGTACAATATGAAATATTGCACCATAATATTGATCGTATGTGGGTCACTTTAAGGCGACATGAGCTGAACCAAACGGTCAAGTTACCTTTGATTTCGTCATTATTTATTTTAGTTCATTTGTCATTAGTTTAAAAATTTAACAGTTTGCAAATAAATTTAATAAAAATTATTGGAAATTAATAGTAATATTGAATTTGGACTACTAAGAAATTAAAAAGAAATTTATACTGTCCTAGTATTATTCTACTAAAAGTAAGTATATACAATTTTTTAAATTAAATAATAAATGCATAGTTATAAAGAGAATAATTGTTTCTTAAAAAATAGGGAGGCTATGATTTTTTGTTGCAATATAATGGCTGTGCTGCAAAAATTAAAGTTAACAAGTATAGATAAATTAAACATGTAAAAAATGGTATTTTGAGAATTTTTTATACGGTTGTGGAAAAAATATAGTATGTAACACATGCATAAATTGTATTTTTACTGATGGGATTGCCGCACTTGCCTAACGGCTCATGCTGTCAAACCTTCCATTCGTAAAAAAAAGGATAACTTTGTGCACTTGTTACATGAATAACTATTCCGCACTACTTTTTGCACCGAGTGCGGAAAAACTTTTTTAAATAACATTTTGGATATCATGACAACCAAACTTTTTTAAATTTTACTTATTTTTTATTAATTATGTCCCCAACTGCCGCCCATGAGCCGTTTTGATTGATACTTGGGTTACTGAATGAGCAGAGGTGATTGCTCAATAATTTCAAAAATAAAAATGTTTTCCAACTTTTGGCAGTTACTGTATAAAACAAATATTTACCTGATATTTAAACATCATATTATTGCACCAAGAATCACCATGAACAATCACCAAACCATTTTTTTCCTCACTAAAGTCTCTGAATGTCTCTCCCATAGTTTCTTTGGACCTGCGAAGTGCTTCAATGGCTCTTTCATTTCCTTCTACAATTTTAGAGGCATTACTTAATTTTTTCTTTAATCCTTCAATAAAATGGTCCATTATTTGTTTTCTGTCTTCAAAAATATCCCGCAGATTTTCGGCCAGCTTTTTATATTGTTCTGGTTGAACATGTTGCATTACTAGAAAATTTACAAGGTTTTATCAAAAACTAGAATAAACGCGTCGAATTTCTACGGGTTTACCATCCTTGGAAGACAGTTTGATTGGCAAAAAAGTTTTTTTACACAAAAATATAAAAAGATAAGTGCTTCCACTAGTGGACGTCTTTAATTAATATTTAAAGAAAAAGCACACAGTAGTGTTAGTGTTTTTTTTAATCCAACTGAATGTTTTTACTTTGAATATTTACCAAAAGATAGTGAGTGGAGTTTGGCAAGTTCCTTAAACACCATTGAGGTCTGATGGCAGTTCATTGTAATCTTCCTATTCAGCATCCTGAAGCCTCGACTTTTAATGTCTTCAAAAAGTAACCATTCGTCGCCATCTTTCTCGGAATAACCATAAATTTGAGCAAAAGCTTTAAAGGGGTGGGGCAAGGAATATTCTTCTTGTAATTTTTTAAATGCAGGGAGTAGAGTGTCGTACAAGAAAATTTCCCTTTTGTAACATGCATGAATGGGCATTTGAGCACGTACTTGTTCATTTTTTAAGGATGATTTTAGAATAAGTGTTTTTTCTTTAAGCGTGAAAGAAGATGTATTATTTGACGCATCTGAAACAAAGAAACAAATCCATTTTTTTAACATGTGACAAATACAAGATGAATCAAAAATCTCTCACAAAACTTAAGGCAATGATTTCATGATCAAACGTAGGTACACTGCCTTAAGGTACTCGATTCTTGTTTAAATTACACTGTATTACAACACAATAGCTTAAAAATGCATCAAAGGAACAAAATATTTGTGTTTAAGTAAGCAATAATGTAATTGTATGAGACCAGTCTGAAACTAACATTTTCTAGTTAGTGATTAAACCTTTACCTAGTTAAAAACCTAATACCTAATAACACAAATTATTTAAAAAAAGAAAACATTTTTTTAAGTGGTTAAAGGAAAAATAAATAAAGAAAATAATTTACTACCTTTTTCTTTAATAGTTATTAAATAAATATTTCCCAGATAATTATCTCCCTTCTTTGATCCTGCCTCCACCAAAATGGTAAAATTTTCAAACCCATTTTCTCTGGCAATTTTATTCACAAGATTGGTCTGTTCTTCGTTAAGCATTTTAAAAGTAATTATTGTAATTATCGAAAACGTACTAAACTTTAGATACGAGATAATAGTAATTTATATGATTTTTGGAAAAAAATTCAATATCTTTGTTACAACGTCATATTAGTACATGTGTAAGTGAACTATTTTTTTTATCTTTTTGACATCCCACAAAGGTCTATGCCTAAATACCAGAGTACCGTAGGTGTCGGGTTATTAGATGTTTAACCCATCATTCCTCCTGTTCCGTCAACGTTGTCCAAGCACTGAAACATGCAGTTGCATTTCACAGCACCTTTTAGACAACGCGGTAGTGCCACAACGGACGTTATTTTTAAATAACTACTACCTAAATATGTCTCCCCCGCTGGGAATCGAACCGCCGACCTCTGGCTTCGAAGATCAAAGCTCTGTCCACTAGGCCACGGGGAGACAAATGAATCGCCCAACGTGGGGCTCGAACCCACGACCCCGAGATTAAGAGTCTCGTGCTCTACCGACTGAACTACTGACTAGCTAAATTTATTTCATTTTCCTATATTTACCTTATATTCACTGTTTTTCATTTTCTAGTTGCACTAACGAACCTAACGCAAATTTCTTAAAAACGGTGTTGCCAGGACCGTTCCTAAGGTGACTTGCGCCCAGGTCAAAAAAAATATTGGCCGCCCCTATAAGAGAATGTCTTGTTGGTGATTGAGGTATTTTGGTTTTTAAAGCCCAAAAAGACAAAGGTACCCACTTTTAAAATACATTGCTGTGTCCTTAATTATTGAACATTGCTTTTTTCCCTTGTATCAAAAATTTTTGAAGAACAAAAAATAAACCAAAACGTCCGCACGTTTCAAAGACACTGTTTTAAAAAAAAAAAAAATAATAATTTCCAAAATTACCGCCCTACGTTTTAAATCTTTTTTGTCCCTTTCTTTCAAAATTTTCCGCCCCCTTCCTCCAGCATTGCGTCATGATGCCTTGCACCACTTGCGCCACCTGGTAGACACGGCCCTGATGGTTGCTCCGAGCGATTCTTACGAGCTATACCTGTTTTGTGTAAAATTATAGACGATTTTATTATTTTATTTAGATGGTATATACAGGCATGAACAAAGAAAGTTGCGACCTTATGCCTTGTTTAGACACGGCTAGTTATTTAGTCGAGTAGCGAGTAATTAAGTATTCTCGTGCGTGTGGACAGTTACTACACTAAACTACTTTTCTAATTTTTACTGTCCACACGCACGAGAATACTTAATTACTCGTTACTCGAATAATTTACTAGCCGTGTCTGAACAAGGCATTAGAGATAAACCTAAAATGAACATGATTACGATTAGTTCGGGTAAAACTAGAGATGAGCTTAACTGTGATTTTTTTAACAGTGATTTTACCCTGTGAATGTGAATTTAAGTATTATCGAATAAAAGAACGACAACAACGCCAATATTTCACAGAAGATAAAAGTGAAAATTTGTATTATGTTGTCAGTGTGGGGTGAAACGAATTGATAAAAGAAGGCAAAATATTGTTTTTATTGTACGAAACCAAACGGGTAAGAAAATTACAAACTATACCTAGCTTAATATATTATATTATGTAGGTACATAATATGGTTAATAAAAAAGGTAAACATGTTATTTATAATTAAAAACAAAAAGAAACAAGACCAACAGTGTAACATCACGAAATAAAAAAAAACATGTTCAAAACGGAATAAGCAACCTTATTGGTAATTTGATAATTATGTGTAAAAGTGACATTTACAGTTTAGCCATTCACACAACAGTTAATTTGATAACTATGTGAAAAAATAACATTTACAGTTAAGCCATTCACAGGTAATTTTTAAGCTGTTAACAGGTCGTGAATGTAAAATGTGATTTTATGCTCAACTTTAGTTAAAACCCAGTGTTTTGACTTAGGAAATCTCTGCTTTTGCTGTGTATAATTTAATCCCCTGAGTGGGGACGAGGTCTTAAGTTGTCGCTTATAGGACCGTGGTTCGAAACCCACGTTAAGTTGTAGGTCCCGTCTGGCTAACATCACCCAGACGTAAAAGACAGGGCACACAATAAGCCGAGCGGCGTTAGTGCATGGGTTATCCCGGCCCTATTCTAATCTAATATTATTTTTTTATAATACATGGTAAAAATATGTATACAGAGTCTGTCTAAAAGGTGCCGGAAAATGTAACACAAATTTTAGAGGCTTACATATGACGATCCACTCTAACTTACCTTAGTCCAAAAGTGAATGATTTCAGAGATGCAGGGTGTCAAAAGTTTAATTCGGTATTAGTTTTTATTAATAGTTTTGATAATAATGGGAGTTTTGTCACAATATTTGGCTAGAGGGTATTTTAAAAGGTAACAAATTAAAATCTACTCTCATTTTAATTGTATAATTTAGAGGGCGCCACCTGCGTGTATCTTGCAAGGATTTATAAAACAAAATACCTTTTCAATTTTTTACTTTATATTGACTTAAGCAGCTGTTTTAAAGATATTTGGAAATTATTTTTTCAGTGTCATTTCAACCTATGTTCTAAGTTCTAATTTTTAAGATGTAGAGAGGTAAAAAAGCTTTTTTTTTTAAATTTTACTACCCTGTATCGTAAAAGTTAAGCTATTCAGGACATAGATTTATTAAGTCTTTTTTTCTTAAAATTACATAAGGCTTTATTCTTTAAATGGTCAGCATTTTATTTTAAAACATCCTGTATAGCTTAGACCTGGTCATATAGACTTTTTAAATTCAGATATCTGAAAAAGAGCTGCTTAAATCACTACAGAGTGCCTTAAAATAGTAATTTATATAACAAGTGCATAAATGATACTTTTTTTTTTACGAATGGGAGGTTTGCCAGCACGAGCCGTCAGGCGAGTGTGGCAATCCCATGAGTAAAACAAAGACACTTGATGAATGTGTTACATACTATATTTTTTCCACGACCGTATAAAAATTTTCCAAATTACCTTTTTTACATGTTTTATTTATACGGGGTGTCAATTTGAAAACTTCCCACCCTTAATATCTTCTTAGAGTTAAAAATATGACAAATCGGAAAGACCCGTCAATTTTATTTGTAAGGGGGACACTTAAAATGAATATTTTTAGCCTTCTTGTTTCAACCCCCTAGGAGGGGTAGATGTCACCCTTAGAATATTAAATGGGAATGGGGGTCAAGTGATACATCGTTTTAAAGGGCGTTCAATTCTCTTTTCAGTGGTATCCTACTTTGCTGCTTTTTATCCAGAGGTTTCCGAATAATCGCGTTTCAAAGTTGCAGAAACAATTAAACTTGCCTGCATTAAGATTTTGGTTTTCAGGTTAGTGTTTACACAAAATTTATTGCATAGCTACATTTTCGTGCTGTTATTCAACGATTTTAACGCTGTAACCCGATTTTCTAATCATTTTTACTACAGGAAGACCTATGCAATAAATTTTGTGTAAACACTAACCTGAAAACCAAAATCTTAATGCAGGCAAGTTTAATTGTTTCTGCAACTTTGAAACGCGATTATTCGGAAACCTCTGGATAAAAAGCAGCAAAGTAGGATACCACTGAAAAGAGAATTGAACGCCCTTTAAAACGATGTATCACTTGACCCCCATTCCCATTTAATATTCTAAGGGTGACATCTACCCCTCCTAGGGGTTGAAACAAGAAGGCTAAAAATATTCATTTTAAGTGTCCCCCTTACAAATAAAATTGACGGGTCTTTCCGATTTGTCATATTTTTAACTCCAAGAAAGATATTAAGGGTGGGAAGTTTTCAAATTGACACCCCGTATAAACTTATTAATATTAAATTTTGCAGTACAGCCATTATATTGCAACAAAAAATCATAGCCTCCCTATATTTTTTAAGAAACAATTATCCTCTTCATAATTATGCATTTATTATTTAAATTTAGGAAATTGTATGTACTTACTTTTTGTAAAATTATTACTAAAACAGTATAAATCCCTTTTCAATTTTCAATTTCAATAATTTCTATTAAATTTATTTGCAAACTGTCAAATTTTAAAACTGTGTGTGACACATAAACTAAAAGAAATAATGACGAAATCATAGGTAACTTGATTGTTTGGTTCAGTTGATGTCGCGTTTATTGTAACATTGCATAAATTTGATATTGAACTTTATTGTAGTAGGAACTGAAACAAAACACTATTTTAAAGTGTAAAAAGCTTAAAAGTGTTAAAAATGTTACTTTTTTTCAACACTTTAAGTAGTGTACTAGAATAAAGTACTTTAACTTCATGTTAACGATTAAAAAACAGCATCTTTTTTAACGGTCGTGGAAAAATGTAATTTTGTCCTTTTTTTGTTAAGATACCGAACTAGGTCCAGATTGAATTTTTGTCACCCTGTATCTCCGAAATCATCCACTTTTGGACTAACAAAGGTCATATTTTAACCTCAAAATTTTGTAGTAGCATTTTTTCGCACCTTTTAAAGATCCTCTGTATAACGCTTTAAACTACAGCTATAAAATAGTTAAAAATGTATTTAATTTACTTCAATCAAATAATTGTATCTAAGTTCATTCACCTTGTTATTAAAATATATTTAAGTTGCATACCCTTGAAAATCTATTAATCTATTTCTAAATTTTAACCTAAACAATGAGTGTTGTTTATTTATCGCATTTAAAATTGGTTGACCTTAATGCGGAATTAAAAAAACGAGGACTTCCACAAAGAGGTAAAAAATGCGAGCTGATAAATCGTTTAAAAGGTTCACTGAACTCTAGTTTTCTGCATTCAGACCAAGCAAATAAACAACATCAAAAATGGAGAATCCCATTTCTGTCTCAAGAAACAAAAACCGCCGAAAATCGGCAAAACCGTTTTTGGCCTATTAAATAAAATTCGGTGTTTGGAAGAACAATTAAAATTTCTTCAAGTTACCTTAACCAAAACAAAAAGGGAAATGCAAAAGAAAACATCGAATACCGAATCACCAAAAAATCAATAGCGGTTAAAGATTTTTCGGATTCTCAACCAAGTAAAATAGTTAAAGTAAACAAATGCGAGACAAATAAAAATGTTAGCACTAAACCCAGAATCCTGGTGATTGGTGATAATAATGTTGAACTATGTGTATCCATGCTAAACAATATTTTGTCCAAAGAGACTCAAAACTTTTCGGTCAGTTCTTTCTTTAAACCAAACGGTCTTTTTAACGATATTATTAAAGATGCTAACCTTCTCTGTTCGGATTTTGGACCCACTGATCATTTAATTATTTTTGCGGGAGTTATTAATGTTTTAAAAGACAAGAAAATAGATGTAGACATTCTACGTAAGACTTTAGAATCACTTACAAGCACAAATGTAACGTTAGTGGGAGCTACCTACTGCAAAAACCGAGTTGTTTTAAATAAATTAATGTTTAATTTTAACTGTGAATTGGCAAAAGCTGCGTATAATTTTCGGCACGTAAATTATTTTGAAACTAATAAGCATCTTTGGGATATAAATGTTGACAATTTTACTGTTATTCTAAAGCCCTACATTAAAAAAGTTTTACTTTCTGCGCTGTGTGATAATTATGTAATAAATAAGTACATTAATAGTAACAATTTAATAGAGGTGAGGCCAGTTAAAGATTTTTCCGGGTATAAACATAGTGGAATTGATGTGACTTTACAAAACAAGAAAGAATTAACTACTGAAACTTATAAATTAATATCTGCCCCGCCACAGGTACAAGACTTAGTAATTGATCTTACAACAGTGGACGATAATAATAAAGTCCAACCTGTAAGTGTAAATCAGACGAAGCAGTTTATTCTTGCCGGATCAGAAGGATAACTCTATCATTATATGTCACTAAATGTTCAGTGCCTAGGTAATAAGGTTTTAATTATGGACACCGCGCTTAAAAGTCATTTATGTCACATACTCTTAATAACGGAACATTGGCAAAGAGAGTCGCAATTAAGAGAGCTTAAACTTGAAAACTTTAGCCTGTGTACTTCATACTGACGCTCAAATCTGGGTCATGGTGGTGTTGCAATTTTTACGAACGATAATTTTAGTTTTAGATGTACCGAGCTTAATTTGTCTAAGTTTTCTTTGGAAGGAGTTTTGCAGTGTGCTAGTGTAAAAATTGATAAAGTAAAAAGTATTGTAGTCGTTATTTATCGTCCACCTTCAGGTGGTTTTGGAGTTTTTTTAAGCCTTTTCCAGGATTTACTGTTATATGTTTCTAATTTAAAATATAATATTATTATAGGAGCTGATTTTAACCTAAATTTCTGCGAGCCCAGTGCTAATTTGACAATTTTAACTGATCTTCTGCACTGCTTTAAAATTATTGTTACTATAAAAGAACCCACACGGGTAGCTTTAAACTCAAGCAGTTGCATAGATAATTTTTAATTAGTGAAGAGTTAAAATATAAAGCAAATGTTGTAAACCTTACAGTATCTGATCATTACTCTCAATTTCTAGGAATATCTGTAAATAATAATCAACAAAATATTTATGTGTATAGACGGAATTTTTGTAATATTAATTCAACTCGTTTTATTCAAAGTTTACAGTCTGAAGATTGGTGTGATGTTCTACTCCAGTCATGTCCCAACAAGGCCTTTGATATATTTTCTAATTTGCTCTTATTTTATTTTGAAACATGCTTTCCTCTACAACGACGTCTTCTTAACAAGAAAGGTAGTAAGCCGTATAAATTAAGTCCAGAATTAATACACTTCAAAGAAAGAGTAACTCTTTATACTGAACTATCTAAACATGACCGGCGTTACAAAAATGTAAGTATATATTTAAACCGTCACTATCGGGAAAAGCTAAAATTAGCTAGAATTAAATATCACGATGATCAAATAAATAATGCACAAAATAAATCAAGGGCTGTTTGGTCGGTCATAAATAAATTGCAGAAAAAAGATGTAACGAGAAAGGAAATAGAAATTTTTGACAATGGTGTGAAGCTGTCCGATGCATAGTTGCTGATAATTTTAATATTAACTTTGCTGGTGTGGCAGGTAGCCCTGTTCATAATCAGATTGACTATGATTTTTTGTCGCGTAATGTACCTTCTTTTAGTAAGACCTTTTTATGTTGCCTATAAGTGAGCAGGACTTACCTAACTTCATAGACAATTTAAAGAATTCCAATGCCTGCGGTGTGGATAATATATCAAACAATTTGTTAAAAAAATGTAAAAATCAGTTGTCTTCTATTCTTGTCTTTCTCGTTAACTTATCAATGGAAAACGGAATTTTTCCAGATAGACTAAAGTTAGCTACTGTTATACCAATATATAAAAAGGGTGATTCTAATTCGTATACTAATTACAGGGGTATAAGTCTACTTTCGCCTATCTCTAAGATATTTGAACTACCAATAAAAACACAGTTAACAAGTTTCTTGACAAATAACAAGTTATTATCAATTATGCAGCATGGTTTTACTAGGGATAAGGGTACTGAAACAGCATCATGTTCATTTCAAAAATGGACTGTTGATGCTTTGGATAATGGTTTTTGTGTTTTGGGACTTTTTGTGGATTTCTCGCGCGCTTTTGATTGTGTACACCACGATTTATTGTTGGAAAAATTGTATCGATATGGTGTCAGGGGAGTTCCATACAATTTTTTAAAGAGTTATCTGGAAAATCGCTTTCAGTTTGTACAGCTAAATCAAGCAAAGAGTGAAAAGAGTCGTATTACCCGAGGAGTACCACAGGGATCTATATTGGGTCCTCTACTTTATTTAATTTATTCGAATGACATTATTAATTATCTTAACACCAAGGCCTCAATTCCACTAAATTGAACTCATTCGTTCGCTGAACGTATTCGTTCCGGGAGCGTATAACCTTCATCTGTTTTTCTTTAACGAACGAATAACCTTCACTTGTTTTTTAAAACAGGCGGTCATAAAACAGAAATCTGTATTACCATCTGACATCTGACAAAATTCAAAGTCATAACATAACCTAAAATTCCTTTAAAGTGAAATTAAAGTTGAAAAAATCGGTTAACTAAGCTATTAAAATCAAAATATACAGTTTAACTGAAAAGCAAATAAATAATTAACATGGTCCTCCGCAGCCAGAAAAATCATTTGTAAGCAAAATAGTTCCTAAATCACATAACCTATAACCAAAAAGGGTTCGAAGCGGTCTCCTGCAGCTCCGTCGGCGCAAAAGCGAAAAAAGAGCGTGAAAGCGGTAGCCTGAAGCTCATTTGGAGTAAAATTAATATGTGAGTTGTCAAAATATAGATTGAAAAGAAAAAATTATGAAAAATTACTTATTGCTTTGGAAAAGTAACTATCTAACAAGTTATTGCATATAATTTTTATACCACCTTCCATTCATACTTTCTAAAGTACTTGTACAGAATGTTAGATTAGGACAAAAGGTCATTGATAAGGACAAAGACTGGAAATGGAGATTAGCAAACTACATTAAAATATCACTTAAGGTAAGTATTAAACTAAAGTAAAATCATATTTAGAAAAACATTTATGGTCAATTTTTTTTTAGTTTAAAAAGGTAATATTTTAAAAATATTTGTCTTATTTATGCAAATTGGGTAATTGTCTCGAAAGTGGGACCAACTCCGATTTTGACCAAATAATTTGATTTACAGAGGCTTTTTGGGGCGTTAATCACAAATCCGAAAGAAGTTTTAGTCGGAAACTTATTGTTTTTAAAATATCCCTCATTAAAATTGAAAATGAAGTATCCTCATTTTTCTGTATATTCCCCGTCATTTTGCACAAAATTCTTAATATAACACTAAATGGGAATACAATATTTTATAAACAACTTTAAAAACATGTTTTTTATTTACTTTACACGTTTTTGCCAAATTGCATTTTTTTACCCCTAAATGCCGCAACCATGCATTTTAAGCTGTCACAGATGTGGTCACAAGTGACTTAATTTAAAATAAATCTTTTAATTTACTATAAAAAGACATAAACATAAACCTATTAAAAAGAGGTTTTAAAAAGATTTTTGCTGGTAAATAAAATATTATGTGTCAATTTAGTGTTATATCAAGAATTTTGTGCAAAAGAAGGGGAATATAGTAAAAATAGAGGATCGTAGTTGCTGCCACTTTGGAGACAATTACTGTAAATTGTTAGTACATACCAATTATTAGTTGATATAAATACCCAAAGATGGTAAAAAACATTTGATACTTATATGATTTTAAAGAGTAAATTATCAAAACCTTTTATTGCCAGTTGTCTTTTTTTTTAAATTTTTTATTTAATAATAATTTTATTTGTAGGATTTTAGAAGACTACGAATATACATACCTTAGGACCGTGCCAGAAGACATCAACATTGCATAATAGTTCAAGAATAATATCAAATGATCAATAAATAAAATAATGAAGCCCAAGGTGACTAACATTATAAATTATAAAGCTTCTGTAATTTGTAAAAATAATAAAAACAATCAATAATATTTTGTCGTGTTTAGTTTATTTTAATTATTAAGCTTACAATAAAAAGGTATATTATAGTAAATAAACATTGTTTTTGTGCCAGAATATTTTTGCATTATAAACAAGTAGGTTAGCAAAAGGTGCATGGGCTCCTGAAAATATTCCCAGTTTATATAGAATATATTCTTAATTCACTTCTCCCGCTTGAAAAAAGCAATTAAATCCAGACACTTCATAGTAAGTTCCATATAATACAAATGATTTTACAATCTGGTCACCTAAAATAAAAACATACAAATTTCAGGTTTAAATAAGCAAATGTAGGTTTTTCTATAAAATAGAACAAAATATAAAAAACAACATTTAACTTATTAGGATTAACTTAGGACATTGTAGAGTACCTATAAAAATTATAATAGAAAGAGTAAAAGCCATTAAGTAAAAGAAAATATTGCTCCTGTGAAAAGATCATTGGTTTCTGGTTAGGTTACGTAAGGATTTTCGAACAATGAACTAGTAAAAGCAAGAAAAGACATGAATACACAAGTTAAGGTACTTGAGAAGTACGTAAGAAACTTGGACAGTATCATATGTATAATTGTAATGATTTAAGGAAAATATTAGTATACTTTTAATGCAAATTTTATTCACAGTTGCTTTTATTCTCCCATTTTAAAAGTGCACTCATGTTAAAATTAACTTAAATAGCAAGTATTAATCAGTGTGGCAACAAAATTTATTGTTTAACCCAAATGTTATAAGTTATTTTTATAGGACTTACTTTGTCTGTTATCTGAACATGGTCTTAAGTTTGATCAATCATTTCATGTCTTTCTAGGGTTACCTGCCGTGTCATTTGTAGTTAGTTAGTTGTAGTAACAAATTATGCTGTTTATATGACTGGATCTTTCTACCAGTCTCTGATAAAAGCTAAAAATAACAAAAAATTGGAACCAAAACAATATAAATACCTATAGGGTTATTTGAACATACCTTTTTGGTACCTTACTTCTGATAAAGAACACAGTTACTAGGTAATATTCCACATCATGTTCAACATGTTGTTTACAAAGTAAAATATTATTTTAATATTGATAATAAAATAGAAATAATATAATATACTTTTTTAAACTGTAAAGTAAGGTTAAGTGGAATCACATGTTCACTATTTACTTTGGCAATTCTTTGGTGTATTGTGGGTTGTCTCTTTTGCAAATTTCACCTAGTTTCTACCGTTAGATTTACACCATTAGTGGATCAGTTTATTTTAGTTTTAACTTTAGAGTTCAAATTTTAATTGTGTAGCAAGTTTTAATATTTATGTGTTTGAATGAGATAAAAGTATACTTGACTTTGACAAATGTGTCATATTTTAATGCAGTGTTGTCCGCCAATTTGTGAAGTTGGCTATGCACGAACGAAGAACTTTTTGTTTTCATAAGAGCCTAGAGAAAATAAAGAAAAAACTAATAAAACGCAAACAAAAAGGCGCTTATGAACAGTGGAATAGAGGCCCAATTCAAATATACATACAGTTTGCTACGCTGATGATACTAATGTTTTAATTAAAGAAAATACCCTTAGTAAGTTAAAAATTAGTAGTGAAAACGTATATCGTAAAATAATTTTGTGGTCAGAAAAAATTATCTTAATTTAAACACAAGCAAAACCACAGCTCTTTGTATACTCTATCAATGCGGCTTAACTTAGATAGATTTACACTTTTTGAAAGTACGCCAAGTTCTATTAATTGTAGTAAAACCACTAAAATGTTAGGTTTGAATCTAGATTTTAAGTTGCAGTGGGACTCGCATATAGATTTTCTCTGTGCCAAATTACGTAGTGCTTGTTATGCTCTAAATTTCATGTTAATAGGGTTTTTTGCTTCAAAAGTACGCAGTTCGGATAATCAGTGGCTTAACGCATAGAGAAACATGTCGCGACGCTTTTAAGAAATTAAAAATTTTAACTTTTTATTCAACCTATATTTTGGAACTGTGCATTTATGTCTACAGAAATAAAAGCTTATTTGTAACTAATGGTATGCTACACGATCACAACACTAGAAATGGAGCTTTATTAGCGCCAGACAGGCATCGGACAGCAACGTACCAAAAACATTTTTATTTTAATTGTTGTAAATGTTATAATTCTCTTGATGATGATATAAAGAACTCCAAGAATATCAATGTGTTTAAAAGTAAATTAAAAAGTTTCTACTAGATAGAACTTGTTACTGCTTTGACGATTTTTTCTCAAGGTAAAATCTACCTCATTAATTTTGTTTTCCTTTTACTTTTTATGTAACTTGTTTTTAGTATAAAATGTTTTGACTGTTTTTTAAATAATTTTGTTTTGTTTATTTGTAGTATTTATTTTAAGGACTTTTTCGTCAATTATTGTGCTGTACTTTTAAATTGATGAAATAAAAATTATTATTATTATTATTATTATTATTATTATTATTATTATTATTACTATTCAACTAATTTATCAGAAAATGCTTTTTTTTAGCAACAATCAAAAAGCTTGTTTGCTACTTAGTAATACATGTCACGTAAGAATATAGTACATATGTACATGTCATCATTTTAGTAAACAAAATTATAAAATAATTTGTATTTTTAAATAAAAATATCATGACTCAAATTTTTTAAGTCTAATTGACGTTGGGAAAAGAAAAACCAAACTCTCATCACTCTACCACGAAAAACTTTCGTGGTACTGGTTTCGAATTGACTCTCTTGCCCATCGTCGGGCTGTGGGGGATTTATCGCTTTTTTATAAGTACTTCCATGGCTTCTGCTCTGAAGAATTGTTCAGTATAGTTCCTCCACTTACGGTTTCTAACAGAGAAACTCGTGGTTCCGCGCGTATGCATCCCTATACGGTCCAACTGGACAGGCCCCGAACTTCCCACTTTGTTCGTTCTTTTATCCCTAGAGTTTCTAAATTGTGGAACCTGCTGCCCGCGGAGGTCTTTCCTTCCCCCAAATTTTCAAGTATTTAAGTCCCGTGTCAACAAACTCCCTCTTACCTCGCTTAAGACACCCACGGTACGTTAGTATTTAGGCTTTTAGCCTTCGTGGTTTGTCCAAAGATTAAAAAACTTGGTAAACACACACACACACATAAGTCATTTCGAAATTCGTTTTTCATGTAAAATAAAGCAGAAAATAGTTATCCTATGCCAAATTGAAAATATTATTAACAATAAAAAAGGTATGGCAAAAAAATAATACAAATATGAACAAAATTGGTAGAAACTACGTCAGTGGGCCATATTTAAAAGAAAAGGTTTATTTTTGCAAAGGTGTGTTCTAATTTCTGATTAGTGCCCTACCTGAACTAGTTTTTACTCAAATCAAAAAGACTAGTTTAAAAATAATTTAACCATTTTGTGGTTACGTTGCCTTTTGCCAAGAGGGTACTATAACCTTTTTTTCCAATTGCAAGAGGGGTTATATAGCACCTCATTTTCAGGGCTCTTTAATTTTTTTAACCACCATTTCTAGAAGAAAAAGAACAATCCCCTTTTCGAAAGTTTTAGAAAAAAACTCCTGTTTTTTATGTCATTTATCAGGACCCTCTCCACTGACGCGTTTCGCCTAACTTATAGGACTTAGCAAACTGGCTGGCTGTACCAGGTCCTTGGACCAAAACTAATAAAAACCGCCTAATAATAGTTAATCTAACTCTGATGATTATTCATTGTGCCGTATGATTTTTGTTTTTTTGTGGTTTAATTTTTAAAAATTATATTTTTTAATGATTAATAAACAAAAATGAAACTAAGATACACGTTTGACACCTACGAAGATTTTGTCGAAGGTATAAATAGGTTCTTAAAAGAAGAATATATCTTTTTAAAAAGAAGAGAAAAAACTGATCGTGTAATAGAACCAACACTAAATTATTACAAATTACAGTATGCGTCTTAGAAATTTTAAATCTGCAGGTAAAAAAAAATTATAAGGTAAAAGATATTGTTAAGGTAGTACTACCGGTGTAAGAATTATTGTTCAGAAATTATGAACCTTAGCATACTGGTACTTTATAAGAAGAATATCAACCAGTTAATTTTTTAAAGGTCTACCGAAAACTGAAAAAAAGTTATAAATATTATAAAATCATTCTTTTTAACATTGAGTAATTAATAAATAATTGAGAAAAATATGCTATGTGACTCACATCTGGCAACGCCGCTAAAAGGTTAGGATGCGCCCGAAAAAGTTTATCGAATACGGTACATGGGGACATAAAATTGATGCCAGTCCAATATGTTTTTTATGGTTACAAGATCAAGTGATTGATAATATTCGCAATAATTAGAAAACATGTTTTTTTTTCCAGTGTTTTTAAGTAAACAATTCGACGACCATAATATGTATCAATATTAACGTTAATTTGACAGGTTAGTTGACAGAAACTATCTATGTTTATCCTTAAATTTATGTGCTACTTAACCTTGTTTTACAAATTTGTTATAAGTTTTTCCAGTAACTGTTTTGCTTTTTCAGTAAAATATTTTTTTAGGTGATAATAAGGGTGGTTTAGAGATTTTATTAGTAAATAAACAACAATTTAAAACCAATAACTTTTTAAAGATGCTTGGGCAGTAGATTTTTGCGTATGATTTCTTTTGTTTTTACGCAGCGTTGCCAAATATAAATACCACGGTAGTCAAATTACCTTAAGTACTCATTTGACTCTTGTGGTATCGGTAGACCTACCTTAATAAAATTCCAAGACAAAAAAATGGCGCTTTCAATAGCTAGCTAGGAATATAGGGAATATTAATTAGTTTTTATAAGCCGCTGGACGGCGGCATTTAGCAATGAAATATGTGAAAACCGTCGGTAATAACAAATAATTATTTTTTTGGAGGTTTTCATCAACGTTATTAGATAAAACTGCAGGACGGCAATAATTAAACAATTCCACCGCCGTGCGTTGTTTAGCTAGTGCCCCAAAAAAAAAAATTTTTAGAAGGTTGAAATAAATACAAAACTGGTTTGACGTTATTCTTTATTTGTTAAAATCACAGATAATCGTTTTCAACTAACATTAAAATAATATTTTTGAGCCTATCAAGACCTTGCTCACTGTAAGAACTATCGCTAGAATCAAATAGCTTTTTACCATCTTCCACCATATCAGTCAAAGTCTTGGCATCCTTTTCATCCCTCAGCATTATTTCTATCATTGACATGGTACTAAAAAATCCAATTTTACAAAATCTTCTCCATTGATTTTCAAACAGTTCATATGGAAATACTGAGTGTATATTACCACCTACAGCTTTTAAATTTTCTTCTAAAACTTGATAGTACTGTTGGAGATATGTTTTGTGATCATCCAAGATTTCTTTGGAGGCAGAAAGGAACAAAAATAGGATAAATCCATGGTTGGAATGAAAACCTTGGAAATTTGCCAATCTAAGAAGCATAGCTCCGTGGGCTCCTCAAGAGTGTTAGTCGGACTCTAAAACATACCATAAATTATATTGTGATGGTATGGTAATCTTAAAATGGTAATTTTAAAACCATTAATTATAAAAATCCCACTCGCGTGTGAAAAAGTTCACTTTTCTGCACGCATTTTAGTTTTAAAGGTACTTTTTTCCACGACCGTTAAAAAAATCATGTTTTTTTAATTGTTGTTAAAGTACTCGATTATAGTACACTACATAAAGAGTTAAAAAAGTAACTTTTTTAACACTTCGAAGCTTTTTTCACACTTTAAATTAGTGTTTTGTTTCAAAGCCTACTACAATAAAATTAAATATCAATTTATGCAATGTAACAGTAAAGGGGCCCACAGACGATCAATATTTTTGTGCAAAATATTGTACAATTATATTGCTAGTCGTCCCCAAACAGTAATGACTATATTCACAATACTGTACAATAAATAGCGTTGTTCTGTAACTACTGGTTAAAACATGGATAAGAGAAACGTAGCTGCTTGAAACATGTTTTAAAAAGAAAAAAACCTTTATTTCTTCTTCTATTGCTTTTAAACCCATTTTTGTTTAAGTAATTGTTTTTGTAAAGCAATTACTTTTTCCCATTTGAAAATTGAAATAATTGTACAATATTATCCACACACGACAAAATAAATCACTACTGCACAATAAATCTTTGATTGACACAATATATTGTACAACCTCTCAGTATAAACCACAATCGTTCAATATTATTGTACAATATGAAATATTGCACCATAATATTGATCGTATGTGGGTCACTTTAAGGCGACATGAGCTGAACCAAACGGTCAAGTTACCTTTGATTTCGTCATTATTTATTTTAGTTCATTTGTCATTAGTTTAAAAATTTAACAGTTTGCAAATAAATTTAATAAAAATTATTGGAAATTAATAGTAATATTGAATTTGGACTACTAAGAAATTAAAAAGAAATTTATACTGTCCTAGTATTATTCTACTAAAAGTAAGTATATACAATTTTTTAAATTAAATAATAAATGCATAGTTATAAAGAGAATAATTGTTTCTTAAAAAATAGGGAGGCTATGATTTTTTGTTGCAATATAATGGCTGTGCTGCAAAAATTAAAGTTAACAAGTATAGATAAATTAAACATGTAAAAAATGGTATTTTGAGAATTTTTTATACGGTTGTGGAAAAAATATAGTATGTAACACATGCATAAATTGTATTTTTTACTGATGGGATTGCCGCACTTGCCTAACGGCTCATGCTGTCAAACCTTCCATTCGTAAAAAAAAAGGATAACTTTGTGCACTTGTTACATGAATAACTATTCCGCACTACTTTTTGCACCGAGTGCGGAAAAAACTTTTTTAAATAACATTTTGGATATCATGACAACCAAACTTTTTTAAATTTTACTTATTTTTTTATTAATTATGTCCCCAACTGCCGCCCATGAGCCGTTTTGATTGATACTTGGGTTACTGAATAAGCAGAGGTGATTGCTCAATAATTTCAAAAATAAAAATGTTTTCCAACTTTTGGCAGTTACTGTATAAAACAAATATTTACCTGATATTTAAACATCATATTATTGCACCAAGAATCACCATGAACAATCACCAAACCATTTTTTTCCTCACTAAAGTCTCTGAATGTCTCTTCCATAGTTTCTTTGGACCTGCGAAGTGCTTCAATGGCTCTTTCATTTCCTTCTACAATTTTAGAGGCATTACTTAATTTTTCTTTAATCCTTCAATAACATGGTCCATTATTTGTTTTCTGTCTTCAAAAATATCCCGCAGATTTTCGGCCAGCTTTTTATATTGTTCTGGTTGAACATGTTGCATTACTAGAAAATTTACAAGGTTTTATCAAAAACTAGAATAAACGCGTCGAATTTCTACGGGTTTACCATCCTTTGAAGACAGTTTGATTGGCAAAAAAGTTTTTTTACACAAAAAATATAAAAAGATAAGTGCTTCCACTAGTGGACGTCTTTAATTAATATTTAAAGAAAAAGCACACAGTAGTGTTAGTGTTTTTTTTAATCCAACTGAATGTTTTTACTTTGAATATTTACCAAAAGATAGTGAGTGGAGTTTGGCAAGTTCCTTAAACACCATTGAGGTCTGATGGCAGTTCATTGTAATCTTCCTATTCAGCATCCTGAAGCCTCGACTTTTAATGTCTTCAAAAAGTAACCATTCGTCGCCATCTTTCTCGGAATAACCATAAATTTGAGCAAAAGCTTTAAAGGGGTGGGGCAAGGGATATTCTTCTTGTAATTTTTTAAATGCAGGGAGTACAGTGTCGTACAAGAAAATTTCCCTTTTGTAACATGCATGAATGGGCATTTGAGCACGTACTTGTTCATTTTTTAAGGATGATTTTAGAATAAGTGTTTTTTCTTTAAGCGTGAAAGAAGATGTATTATTTGACGCATCTGAAACAAAGAAACAAATCCATTTTTTTAACATGTGACAAATACAAGATGAATCAAAAATCTCTCACAAAACTTAAGGCAATGATTTCATGATCAAACGTAGGTACACTGCCTTAAGGTACTCGATTCTTGTTTAAATTACACTGTATTACAACACAATAGCTTAAAAATGCATCAAAGACTAAAAGGAACAAAATATTTGTGTTTAAGTAAGCAATAATGTAATTGTATGAGACCAGTCTGAAACTAACATTTTCTAGTTAGTGATTAAACCTTTACCTAGTTAAAAACCTAATACCTAATAACACAAATTATTTAAAAAAAGAAAACATGTTTTTAAGTGGTTAAAGGAAAAATAAATAAAGAAAATAATTTACTACCTTTTTCTTTAATAGTTATTAAATAAATATTTCCCAGATAATTATCTCCCTTCTTTGATCCTGCCTCCACCAAAATGGTAAAATTTTCAAACCCATTTTCTCTGGCAATTTTATTCACAAGATTGGTCTGTTCTTCGTTAAGCATTTTAAAAGTAATTATTGTAATTATCGAAAACGTACTAAACTTTAGATACGAGATAATAGTAATTTATATGATTTTTGGAAAAAAATTCAATATCTTTGTTACAACGTCATATTAGTACATGTGTAAGTGAACTATTTTTTTTTATCTTTTGACATCCCACAAAGGTCTATGCCTAAATACCAGAGTACCGTGGGTGTCGGGTTATTAGATGTTTAACCCATCATTCCTCCTGTTCCGTCAACGTTGTCCAAGCACTGAACATGCAGTTGCATTTCACAGCACCTTTTAGACAACGCGGTAGTGCCACAACGGACGTTATTTTTAAATAACTACTACCTAAATATGTCTCCCCGCTGGGAATCGAACCGCCGACCTCTGGCTTCGAAGATCAAAGCTCTGTCCACTAGGCCACGGGGAGACAAATAAATCGCCCAACGTGGGGCTCGAACCCACGACCCCGAGATTAAGAGTCTCGTGCTCTACCGACTGAACTACTGACTAGCTAAATTTATTTCATTTTCCTATATTTACCTTATATTCACTGTTTTTCATTTTCTAGTTGCACTAACGAACCTAACGCAAATTTCTTAAAAACGGTGTTGCCAGGGCCGTTCCTAAGGTGACTTGCGCCCAGGTCAAAAAAAATATTGGCCGCCCCTATAAGAGAATGTCTTGTTGGTGATTGAGGTATTTTGGTTTTTAAAGCCCAAAAAGACAAAGGTTCCCACTTTTAAAATACTTGCTGCGTCCTTAATTATTGAACATTACTTTTTTCCCTCGTATCAAAAATTTTTGAAGAACAAAAAATAAACATAAACGTCCGCACTTTTAAAAGGACACTGTTGTTAAAAAAAAAAAAATCATTTCCAAAATTACCGCTCTATGTTTTTAATATTTTTTGTCCCTTTCTTTCAAAATTTTCCGCCCCCCTTCCTTCAGCATTGCGTCCTGATGCCTTGCACCACTTGCACCACCTGGTAGACACGGCCCTGATGGTTGCTCCGAGCGATTCTTACGAGCTATACCTGTTTTGTGTAAAATTATAGACGATTTTATTATTTTATTTAGAGAGTACATACAGGCATGAACAAAGAAAGTTGCGACCTTATGCCTTGTTTAGACACGGCTAGTTATTTAGTCGAGTAGCGAGTAATTAAGTATTCTCGCGCGTGTGGACAGCTACTACACTAAACTACTTTTCTAATTTTTACTGTCCACACGCACGAGAATACTTAATTACTCGTTACTCGAATAATTTACTAGCCGTGTCTGAACAAGGCATTAGAAGATAAACCTAAAATGAACATGATTACGATTAGTTCGGGTAAAACTAGAGATGAGCTTAACTGTGATTTTTTTTAACAGTGATTTTACCCCTGTGAATGTGAATTTAAGTATTATCGAATAAAAGAACGACAACAACGCCAATATTTCACAGAAGATAAAAGTGAAAATTTGTATTATGTTGTCAGTGTGGGGTGAAACGAACTGATAAAAGAAGGCAAAATATTGTTTTTATTGTACGAAACCAAACGGGTAAGAAAATTACAAACTATACCTAGTTTAATATTTTATATTATGTAGGTACATAATATAGTTAATAAAAAAGGTAAACATGTTATTTATAATTAAAAACAAAAACAAACAAGACCAACAGTGTAACATCACGAAATTAAAAAAAACATGTTCAAAACGGAATAAGCAACTTTGTTGGTAATTTGATAATTATGTGTAAAAGTGACATTTACAATTTAGCCATTCACACAACAGTTAATTTGATAACTATGTGAAAAAATAACATTCACAGTTAAGCCATTCACAGGTAATATTTAAGCTGTTAACAGGTCGTGGATGTAAAATGTGATTTTATGCTCAACTTTAGTTAAAACCTAGTGTTTTGACTTGGGACATCCTTGCTTTTGCTGTGTATAATTTAATAGCAAAGTATATATTATTTTTATAATAACTCGTAAAAATATATATATACAGAGTCTGTCTAAAAGGTGCCGGAAAAAATGTAACACAAATTTTAGAAGCTAACATATGACGATCCACTCCAACTTACCTTAGTCCAAAAGTTGATGATTTCAGAGATGAGGGTAGTTTTTGTAATAATGGGAGTTCTGTAACAATATTTGGCTGGAGGTTATTTTAAAAGGTAACACATTAAAATCTACTCTCATTTTAATTGTATAATTTAGAGGGCGCCACCTGCGGGTATCTTGCAGGGATTTATAAAACAAAATATCTTTTCCACTTTTCACTTTGTATTGATTTAAGCAGCTGTTTTTAAGATATTTGGATTAGAAATTATTTTTTCAGTGTCATTTTAACCCATGTTCTAAGTTCATATTTTTAAGATGTAAGAGAGGTAAAAAAGCTTTTTTTTTTTTAATTTTACCACTCTGTATCCTAAAAGTTAAGCTATTCAGGATATAGATTTATTAAGTCTTTTTCTCTAAATTACATAAGGCTTTATTTTTTATTTTTTTTTATCTCTGGACAAACCACGAAGGCTAAAAGCCTAAATACTAACGTACCGTGGGTGTCTTAAGCGAGGTAAAGAGGGAGTTTGTTGACACGGGACTTAAATACTTGAAGATTTTGGGGGAAGGAAAGACCTCTGCGGGCAGCAGGTTCCACAACCTAGAAACTCTAGGGATAAAAGAACGAACAAAGTGGGAAGTTCGGGGCCTGTCCAGTTGGACCGTATAGGGATGCATACGCGCGGAACCAGGAGTTTCTCTGTTGGGAACCGTAAGTGGAGGAACTATACTGGACAATTCTTCAGAGCAGAAGCCATGGAAGTACCTATAAAAAATTGATAAATGTTCAGCATTTTATTTTAAAACATTCTGTATAGCTTAGACCTGGTCATATAGACTTTTTTTTAATTCAGATACCTAAAAAGAGCTGCTTAAATCACTACAGAGTGCCTTAAAATAGTAATTTATGTAACAAGTGCATAAAGTGTAGTTTTTTTTTACAAATATGATGTTTGACAGCACGAGCCGTCAGGTGAGTGCGGCAATCCCATGAGTTAAAAAATGACACTTGATGAATGTGTTACATACTATATTTTTTCCACGACCGTATAAAATTTTTCCAAATTACCATTTTATACATGTTTTATTTATATAAACTTATTAATTTTAAATTTTGCAGTATAGCCATTATATTGCAACAAAAAATCATAGCCTTCTTATTTTTAAAAGACAATTATCCTATTCATAACTATGTATTTATTATTTAATTTTAGAAAATTTTATGTACTTACTTTTTGTAAAAATAATACTAAAACAGTATAAATTTCTTTTAATTTCTTAGTTATCCAAATTCATTATTACTATTAATTTTTAATAATTTTTAATAAATTTATTTGCAAACTGTCAAATTTTAAAACTAGTGATACATAAACTAAAAGAAATAATGACGAAATCATAGGTAACTTGACCGTTTCGTTCAGTTGATGTCGCGTTTCACATTGCATAAATTGATATTGAACTTTATTGTAGTAGGCACTGAAACAAAACACTATTTCAAAGTGTAAAAGCTTTAAAGTGTTAAAAA
Organism: Listronotus bonariensis; assembly: GCA_014170235.1. Classification (NCBI taxonomy): domain Eukaryota; kingdom Metazoa; phylum Arthropoda; class Insecta; order Coleoptera; family Curculionidae; genus Listronotus; species Listronotus bonariensis. The sequence goes on along the minus strand of JACEGR010001120.1, from coordinate 21,769 downwards.
AGTAACTTTTTTAACACTTTATGTAGTGTACCAGAATGGAGTACTGTAACTTTATGTTAACGATTAAAAAAACAGCAACGGTCGTAAAAATGTAATTTTGTCCTTTTTTGTTAAGATACCGAACTAGGTCCAGATTGAATTTTTGTCACCCTCTATCTCCGAAACCATCCATTTTTGGACCGACAAAGGTCATATTTTAACCTCAAAATTTTGTAGTAGCATTTTTTTCGCACCTTTTAAAGATCCTCTGTATAACGCTTACTACAGCTATAAAATAGTTAAAAATGTATTTAATTTACTTTAATCAATTAATTGCATATTAGTTCATTCACCTTGTTATCAAAATATATTTAAGTTGCTTATCCTTGAAAATCTATTATTCTTTTTAACTAATTGTCAGAAAATGCTTTTTTTTTAGCAACAATCAAAAAGGTTGTAAAACTTAGTAATACTTGTCACGTAAGAATATAGTACATATGTATATGTCATCATTTTAGTAAACAAAATTATAAAATAATTTGTATTTTTAAATAAAAATATTGTGAACACCTAGTATAAAAACAGTATACATTTTTGGGAAATTTAAATTTTAATTGGGTTACTTAACATTGGGAAATTTGGTACATAAAAATATACGTAAGGTGTCAAGGTTTAAAAGTATAAATCAAACAATTTTCTAGATTACTCTTATAATAATAAAATAAAAACATTAAACAAACTGGGTAGCGTAGAAATGCAAAACAAACACTGGAAAATTTGATATTTAAAGAAGAAAGAATGAAATTAAAAGGAAATTGTTTATCAGAGAAGAAGTAGTTAGTAAAGTCAAGCATAAAGTTAAAGTTTGAGTTAAGCTCCGTACGGGCTATCCCTAGGGATATGCCCGTATTAAATTTATTTAGTCAAATAAGTTAAGTTGGTTTTTTAAAAAAATGCAAAGTTAGTTTTTATGGTCCACCGGTCTCATGGTCCCAAAAGATAGTTCCATATGGTACATTTGCCCAAGTGACGTCAAGTAGTATTTCAAAATTTTAACGTCACATAATCATGACTCAAATTTTTAAAGCTAATTGACGTTGGGAAAAATAAAACCAAACTCTCATCACTCTACCACGAAAAAACTTTCGTGGTACTGGTTTCGAATTGACTCTCTTGCCCATCGTCGGGCTGTGGGGGATTTATCGCTTTTTTATAGGTACTTCCATGGCTTCTGCTCTGAAGAATTGTCCAATATAGTTCCGCGTGTATGCATCCCTATACGGTCCAACTGGACAGGCCCCGAACTTCCCACTTTGTTCGTTCTTTATCCCTAGAGTTTCTAGATTGTGGAACCTGCTGCCCGCGGAAGTCTTTCCTTCCCCCAAATCTTCAAGTATTTAAGTCCCGTGTCGACAAACTCCCTCTTACCTCGCTTAAGACACCCACGGTACGTTAGTATTTAGGCTTTTAGCCTTCGTGGTTTGTCCAAAGATTTCAAAAACACACACACACATATAGTAATTTCCGAAAGTCAGTTTTTTATGTAAAATAAATCAGAAAAATAGATATCCTGATGCCAAATTGTAAATATTATTAACAATAAAAAAGGTATGGCAAAAAATGATACGAATATAGAACCAAATTGGTAGGAAACTACGTCACTGGGCCATATTTAAAAGAAAAGGTTTATTTTTGCAAAGGTGTTTTTCAATTTCTGATTAATGCCCAAATTAAACTAGTTTTTGGTCAAATCAAAAAGCCTAATTTTTAAAATAATTAAACCATTTTGTGGTTACGTTGCCTATTGCACAAAGGGGCACTATAACCTTTTTTCCAATTAAAAGAGGGGTTGTATAGCACCTTATTTTGAGGCCTCTTTAATTCTTTTTTTTAACACCATTTCTAGATACGAAAAAAGAAAGCTCTTCTTTTAAAAATTTAAGAAAAGAACTACTGCTTTTTATGCCGTTCATCAGGACCCTCTCCACTGACGCGTTTCGCCTAACTTATAGAACTTAGGCTGTGCTTCCACGGGCCACTTTTGAAGTTGATATGGACCACAAAAGTGTTTCCATAGTAGACATGGCTGGAAAAAGGAACTACAAGCTGGCGACAGTAGACCAACCAATTTTTATGGCCCATATCCAAGGCTAGTTTATATTTATAAGGTTACGGCATATCCTCAACTTTTAGGCGGTCTCGAGGTCGGGGACGCAAGGAAGGGCACTCCACGGAGAAAAGTTGGCAAGACTGGGTAAAATCAAAGCTAATAATCAATCCAGTGGCGTCTTGAATTTGCGCATTTCATTTTGCATTGTTTTGGAAGTGATATTTATTGAAAAATGTAATTCCAAATGTTTTTATATTTAAAGTAAAAGAATTTACAACTTATAACAATTAAAAATATTGTGTAAACGGTTGTTCTACTAATACAATAAACTGTATATCTCCGGAACTGAACAACATGGCCGGAAAATGGGAGATGTGACGTCATAACACGTCAAAGCAATATGGCCGAATGTCGTGACCTTATATAGACCGACTTTGGTCCCATATCAACTTCAATAAGTGGTCCGTGGAAACACGGTCTTAGCAAACTGGCTGGCTGTACATTCTATACCATTATACAGATGAGTGCTATTCTATAACGTAGTATAATATGTATATTTAAAACGCGCATATGGTTTCTCTAAATCATACCGCCAAACAGATAAGCGTCAATCTATAACATAGTAGGATTTATACCGCGGTTAATATTAAAATATTGTTGAAATTGTAATTTGAGATGAAAGCAAACCCAGATGTCTAAAAAGATATTATTTATAGGACGATGTAATTGAAAGTTATAATTACGTTAGTTGTAACGACTACAGTGTTATTATATATATAATAAAACAAATAGTGAGTGGTGTGACGACTGGATCCGCAATTTTAGTATTGACACCACAACAAACTGGATAGTTAGATATACTTACCCATCACTAAAAAAAGTTAAATACAAAAAAGTGTTTAGTGTCATCATAATAAATTCAACAAAGTTACAGAATTTAGTAAATGTCCCACTCGAATAAGAAATAACGAATGCGGTGCCAAAATCGTATTCTTTTCAAGAAAGTGAATTAAAATAGTATAAATAATAGTTTAAAAAACTAAAAAACACGCTTTTATATGCAACCGAACTAAAAATTAGAAAATAATTTTTCATTAAAAAAGATTGTCACTTCAGAGTAAAAAGCGTGGGGTGCTTAATATATTAAATGTTATAATTATTATATTTGCCAATATCTATGAGGGAAAAGTTATGAAAAAATAGTAAAATGCATCCCACGCTTTTTACTCTGAAGTGACAATCTTTTTTAATGAAAAATTATTTTCTAATTTTTAGTTCGGTTGCATATAAAAGCGTGTTTTTTAGTTTTTTTAAACTATTATTTATTTTTCATTTTTTAGTTCGATATGCTATGTATGTATGTATGTAAAAATGCTCCAGTTTATTCACTAAAAAATTCCTTCGCCATTTTGTCAAGAGTAGCTAATAAAAGCGTGTTTTCTTTAAAGTTCCTGAGAAAAGTTTGGGATGTTGCCAAAAGATGGCAACACAGGTGTTGTTTTTATAATATAAAGGGATTTTTTTATCCTGGCGATCCTAACCAGGATAACGGGATACTGTTTGCAGATTATTGCATTGTCATGGGTCCTTGATACGTGTGCAAAGTTTCAAAGAAATCGAATAGCTGGAAGTTGGTAAAAATTAGGCTCAAAGATTCCGTTACATAGATAGATAGATAGATGGGATAGTTACAACCCAAGTTAATAAAAGCGTGTTAATAAAACATGACCCGCATTTAAAAAGGCGGACACAACATCGTCATTACGATAAGAGATAATAATTAATTAAATAATTAAGTATAAGAACCATCATCTGTTAACAATCTAAATAGTGTGATGCACTGAACTGCCTCTCTCAAAATTTTGCAAATGTTTCCATAGAAACCTTCAATGCTATAAATAAAGTAAACATGGCTATAAATAAATTAAAATAATTAATAGTTTAAAAAACTAAAAAAACACGCTTTTATATGCAACCGAACTAAAAATTAGAAAATAATTTTTCATTAAAAAAATATTGTCATTTCATAGTAAAAAGCGTGGGGTGCATTTTACTATTTTTTCATAACTTTTCCATCATAGATATTTGCAAATATAATAATTATAACATTTAATATATTTATCACCCCACGCTTTTTACTATGAAATGACAATATTTTTTTAATGAAAAATTATTTTCTAATTTTTAGTTCGGTTGCATATAAAAGCGTGTTTTTTAGTTTTTTTAAACTATTAATTATTTTTCATTTTTAGTTTTTGCTACTCTTGACAAAATGGCGAAAAAATTTTTAATGAACAAGAGTAGCAAATTTTAAAATTTTTCCAACAGATTGCAACTCACTAAAAAATTTCTTCTTCATTAAGTAGCAAAGTTTGAAATTTTGCCAACAGATGGCAATCCAGGCAATGTTTGGACCGTTGCCAACATATTGCAACCCACTAAAAATTTCTTCTTCATTTAATAGCAAAGTTTGAAATGTTGCCAACAGATGGCAACCTAGGTGTTGTTTTTATAATATAATGGAATTTTTTTCCTGGCGATCAAAAACAAGATAACGGGATACTGTTTGCAGATTATTGCATTGTCATGGTTCCTTAATACGTGTGCAAAGTTTCAAAGAAATCGAATAGCTGGAAGTTGGTTAAAATTAGGCTCAAAGATTCCGTTACATAGGCAGCCAGATGGATAGATAGATTGATAGATAGATAGTTACAACCCAAGTTAATAAAAGCGTGTTAAAAAGTTAAACGTGGCAGAACTATAGATGTACAACCAACATCAACTAGTCGCAAAAGACAAAGAACCAGAACTAACTGCAGGTTCAAAAAGAATTCAAGCTGGTAGGCTAACAAAATTCGAAAGCAGTATCGGTAAAAACGAAAGTGTTTGAGAAATCTGGAAGTGAATATTAGTTTGAATCAAACTAACCTGAAATCGCATTATTTTTTATATTACGTGTAAGTTTTGTTTTCTGAAATATGTTTACTTTGTTAGGTTAGAAATAGGCCATAAAAAATAAAGGTTACTTTAAAAAATAATGTTTCTTTAATAGGTTCTTAAAAGAAGAATATCCTTAAAAAAAAGAGAAAAAAAACTCATCTTGTCATAAAACCAACACTAAATTATTACAAATTACAATAAACATGTATTTAAGGTGGAAGGAATTTTAAATCTGAAGAAAAAGGAAAAAAGTTACAAGCTAAAGGATATTGTTAAGGTAGTAATATCGGTGTAAGAATTATTGTTCCGAAAATTTTGAAACTTAGCATACTGGTACTTTATAATATGAATATCAATTAATTTTTAAAATCTACAGAAAACTGAAAAAAGTAATTAATATTATAAAATAATTGCTTTAAACATTTTGAACCTTTTGGAAAATTGCAGATTTTATTTTACTACACAAAAACTGATGATCAGATTTCAATGAAAGTTGTACCAACGGAAGAAAAAACAATTTTAAACATTTTAGCTAATTAAAATCTGATCTTCAGAGCTTGTAATAGGAGTAATTTATAATTAATTGAGAAATATATGCTATGTGACTGACATGTGGCAACGCCGCCAAAAGGTTAGGATGCGCCCGAAAAAGTTTATCGAATACGGTACATGGGGACATAAAATTGATGCCAGTCCAATAGGTTTTTTGGTTACAAGATCTAATAAGTAATAATAAATATTCGCAATAATTAGAAAACATGTTTTTTTTCTTATGTTTTTAAGTAAACAATTCAACGACCATATTATGTATCAATATTTATGGTAATTTGACAGGTTAGATGCCAGAAACTTTCCATGTTTATCCTTAAATTTATGTGCTACTCGACCTTGTTTTACCAATTTTTTAAAAAATTTTCAGTGACTGTTTTGCCTTTTCAGTGAAATAATTTTTTGGTGATATGATATTGGTGGTTTAGAGATTTTATTAGTAAGTAAACACAACAATTTAAAACCTATAACTTCTTTAAAGATGCTTGTGCAGTAGATTTTTGCGTATGATTTCTATTGTTTTTACGCAGCGTTGCCAAATATAAATACCAGGGTAGTCAAATTACCTTATGCACTCTTTTGACTCTTGTGGTATCGGTAGAACTACTTTAATAAAAGGCAAGAAAATGGCGCTTTTAATAGCTAGATAAGAATATAGGGAATATTAATTAGTTTTTATAAGCCGCTGGATGGCGGCATTTACCAATGAAATATGTAATATGTGAAAACCGCCGGTAATAACAAATAATTAATTTTTCGGCGGTTTTCATTAACATAATTAGATAAAACTGCCGGACGGCGATAATTAAACAATTTCGCCGGCGTGCGTTGTTTAGCTAGTGCCAAAAAAATGTATTTTTAGAAGATTGAAATAAATACAAAACTGGTTTGACCTTATTCTTTATTTGTCAAAATCACAAATAATCGTTGTTAACTAACATTAAAATAATATTTTTGAGCCTCTCAAGACCTTGCTCACTGTAAGAAATATCGCTAGAATCAAAGAGCTTTTTACCATCTTCCACCATATCAGTCAAAGTCTTGGCATCCTTCTCATCTCTCAGCATTGTTTCTATCATTGACATGGTAATAAAAAATCCAATTTTACAAAATCTTCTCCATTGATTTTCAAACACTTCATATGGAAATACAGAGTGTATATTACCACCTACAGCTTTTAAATTTTCTTCTAAAACTTGATAGTACTGTTGGAGATATATTTTGTGATCGTCCAAGATTTCTTTGGAGGCAGAAAGAAACAAAAAATAAGATAAATCCATGGTTGGAACAAAAACCTTAGAAATTTGCCAATCTAAAAAGCAAAGCTCCGTGGGCTCCTCAAGAGTGTTAGTCGAATTCTAAAACATACGATAAATTATATTGTGATGGTATGGTAATCTTAAAGTATGGTAATTTTAAAACTTTTAATTATAAAAAAATCCTACTCGCGTGTGAAAAAGTTCACTTTTCTGCACGCATTTTAATTTTAAAGTACTTTTTTACGACCGGTAAAAAAATCTGCTTTTTAAACGTTAACATGAAGTTAAAGTACTCCAATATAGTACACTACATAAAGTGTTAAAAAAGAAACTTTTTTTAACACTTTGAAGCTTTTTTCACACTTTGAATTAGTGTTTTGTTTCCATGCCTTCTACAATTATCTTACATATCAATTTATGCAATGTAACACAGTAAACGCCACATCAACTGAACCAAACGGTCAAGTTACCTTTGATTTCGTCATTATTTCTTTTAGTTTATGTGTCACTAGTTTTAAAATTTGACAGTTTGCGAATAAATTTAATTGAAATTATTGAAAATTAATAGTAATAATAAATTTGGATGACTAAGAAATTGAAAAGAAATTTATACTGTTCTAGTAATATTTCTACAAAAAGTAAGTACATACAATTTTCTAAAATTAAATAATAAGTGCATAGCTATGAAGATGATAATTGTCTCCTAAAAAATAAGGAGGCCATGATGTTTTGTTGCAATATAATGGCACTTTTAGCACTAGTTAGGAAATTTTGTATAAATATACAGGATCAGCTAAATGAAATAACACATGGGCAATGTAAGGAAAAGAGACACTCTGCTTGTTTTGTTATTGCATTACTGGCCGATATACTTTTAACTCTTGCTTATATAGTATAATTCAATTCGTTTCCCTATCTATGTAAGCAATTAAAAACAGTTTTTTTAAATAACATTTTGGATATCATGACAACCAAACTTATATTTTAAAATTTTTACTTATTTTTTTATTAATTATGTCCCCAACTACCGCCCTTTAGCAGTTTTGATTAATGCTTGGATTACTGAATAAGCAGAGGTGATTGCCTAAAAATTTCAAAAATAATAACGTTTTCCTACTTTTGGCGGTTACTGTATAAAACAAATATTTACCTGACATTTAAACATCATATTATTGCACCAAGAATCACCATGAACAATCACCAAACCATTTTTTTCCTCACTAAAGTCTCTGAATGTCTCTTCCATAGTTTCTTTGGACCTGCGAAGTGCTTCAATGGCTCTTTCATTTCCTTCTACAATTTTGGAAGCATCATTTAATTTTTTCTTTAATCCTTCAATAAAATGGTCCATCATTTGTTTTCTGTCCTCAAAAAATATCCCGCAGATTTTCGGCCAGCTTTTTATATTGTTCTGGTTGAACATGTTGCATTACTAGAAAATTTAGAAGGTTTAATCAAAAACTAGAATAAACGCGTCGAATTTCTACGGGTTTACCATCCTTTGAATACAGTTTGATTGGCAAAAAAGTTTTTTACACAAAAATATAAAAAGATAAGTGCTTCCACTAGTGGACGTCTTTAATTAATATTTAAAGAAAAAGCACACAGTAGTGTTCGTGTTTTTTTTAATCCAACTAAATGTTTTTACTTTGAATATTTACCAAAAGATAGTGAGTGGAGTTTGGCGAGTTCCTTAAACACCATTGAGGTCTGATGGCAGTTCATTGTAATCTTCCTATTCAGCATCCTGAAGCCTCGACTTTTAATGTCTTCAAAAAGTAACCATTCGTCGCCATCTTTCTCGGAATAACCATAAATTTGAGCAAAAGCTTTAAAGGGGTGGGGCAAGGGATATTCTTCTTGTAATTTTTTAAATGCAGGAAGTACAGTGTCGTACAAGAAAATTTCCCTTTTGTAACATGCATGAATGGGCATTTGAGCACGTACTTGTTCATTTTTAAAGATGATTTTAGAATAAGCGTTTTTCTTTATGACTAGTTTGACTTTCGGAATTTGACGCATCTAAAACAAAAAAATAAAACCAAAAATTGTTTAAAAAAGTACGACAAGTATAACGAAACAATACCTTATAGATACATTGTAGTGACCAGGAAAAATAAATCACTACAGTAAATAAAATTATAGAATTTTATTTTAATAATTGGAAATAAAAAGAGAGTTAAAATTAAATGAATAAAATAAAAATAAATTTAATTAAAATTTTATGGAATATTTGGATTTAAAAAAAAAAATATATTATTAAATTGAATGAACAAAAAAAAAAAAGATTTTTTTAAAATGAATGATTTTTTTATTTTATTAAGACTAAGTTCCAAAGTAAATTAAAATATTATAAAATTATTAAAAAAAAAATGTTTTTTAAAGATACACAATATTTAGAAAAAATGGCAAAGTCCTTTAATTTAAAGTTAAATAAAATAATTTTAAAGAAAATAATGCTTACTTAAAAATTTTCTGTCAGCTATCCAAATAGGAAATAAAATTCAGGGTCACTTGTATTTACTTTTTACATTTCGACTGCTTTATTTAACCGATCACCGGAAACTGGAACAAACAAAAAGAGTTTGGGTACGAAATCCTCTTTCCACTTCCACTACTTAGTCGAGGACAAATATCACGCCATTCTGGTGCCGTGTGAAATACCGAGTGCAAAACTGGCCACCTGCGGTTGTGCACGCGGTACTACATGGAAATTTCCAAGAAAACAAGCTCAAATTTTCGCTCGGTACCAAAGTAACCTTGCACGTGTTCTTTGGATGAAACAAAGAACTAGGACGATATAAAAAGACCTCGAAACCGTCTGAAAAGTTAGTTACTCGTGATCATTCATTGCAAAAAGTTCTAACGAAGAAATTGGGTCAAAGTAAACCCAGACGAGCGGTCCGGAAAAATAAAGTACGCGAACGGGGAATCTATGTTTGACGGTAATCGGTCGCTAAAATAAATAAATATATTATTTCCTGATAATAATTAAAAAATCAAAAAGTAAGTGAATTCTGCGGGAAAATTGTAAAGTTAATTTTAGTGAAATAAATTAGAAATTTTTTAATCTGTTGAGTGGCTCTATATAATTTTTTAATAAAAGTGTTATAGTGGACTCAGTGTATTATTGCTTAATATCATAAATTTGGAATATATTTTCTAAACAAAGATAAGTACCAATAAACGTAAGCTCCCTTTAAAAAGTCTACGAAAATTTAAGCTCCCTTTCGACATTGTCTACGAAGATTTAAGCTCCCTTTCAAAATTTCTAAAAAGCTTTAAGCTTTAAAATAACCGAACCCATTAGAAAAGCTGTAGCCGCTACTTTGAAAAAGAAAGTCAAAAAATAAATAAATAAAAAAAGGGGTTAAATTTGGAGTGGCGCTACAACATCAATGGCAAAGTTGTATTAATCTTTTCGCTCTACGATTTTTTGATAATAATAAAGCACTAAATTTCAAAATGACAACGTTATGTCACGCTAACTGGTATTGTTATTGTTGTTCATTAATATGAGGCGATAATAATGTAACAATTTTTAAAAATATATTAGCATCTAACTAGCAAACGGGTTAATCAAAAAATCTAAAGTTTTTACCATGTACGTAGATTTGCATGCTCTTCAATAAACTTCAATAGAATTTTTCTCTAAAATAATTAGGGGACCCAATAATTGACCCCAATAAAAATTGCATGGGATTTCCTATGTCCCGCCCGGCGATGCATCACCCGGTATATACTTTTTCTTACTACTGTTTGACAATATTTTTTATATCAAAAATTACCCACCTAGTACCTTTGCATAACTTTCACCATTTTAGATTTTAAAAAGAACTAAAGAAATATTGCATGATTTTTTAGTTTTTTTTTCCAATTTACAGCCTGATAACTACAAATTTATTGTAAATAACAATATGACCGCGATAACTGCTCTGTTTTGTTCTCTCCGTCGTAATGCATGTGTCACACTAGTGTTGTAAAGTACTTTATTTCATACTGTCCGGTAAATCTACTTACCCTGTATTCATTTGGGACCGGAAAATTGCACATTACGATACCTGGTACCGTAATGTGACCTCTAGCAACGAATCATTATAAATGTCCACGTGATCATTGTTGTTAGGCCTTGATTAATGTAACTTTTTGATGCCAGAATGAAATTTAATCTTTAAATACTCATATATTAAGCGATTTACATCTGATATTAGGATGTATGGAAATTTCTACTTTTTTACCAACTTTAGTAAATAAAATTGATTAGTTAATAATCTTGTAATAACAAAACAGACTTCTTATTACATTTTTTTAAGTATTTTTTTTAACTAAAGTTGGTAGTTTCTATTTTATTTAAACCTATATTTAGCATTACCTTTTAATACCATTTAGGAACTTCTACTTGTAAAATATATTTTTCTACCAACTTTAGAAAATAAAAATGATCACATTACTATAAAACAGACTTATTGTTACATTTTCAAAAATATTTTGTTTAACTAAATTTGGTAATTTCTAGTTTATTTGGACCTATCTAGCGTTACCTATTTAATACCGTTTAGGAGCTACAACTAATATAATATTTTTTTATTAATTTAACCGTGACAAGCGAAAAATAATCATAGTTACCTATGATATAGAGAACAGGGCTGTTACCTGCGTAATTTAAGTGAAATAATTTAAAACTAACAACATGTTTTCTTAAAATTTTATAAATAATATTTATTCATTAATTTTCATAAAGACAGTATGAAATAAAATATACGATACACGTCCGTTAGGTGTTATTACAGTACTCGTTTATATTCCAGACTCGGCTTCTGCGACGCGACGCGTCGCGTCGCCTTGTCCGTAAACATCTCGTTCTGTAATAAGTCACCTACCGGACTTAAAACGTAAATTACTATTGCAATTGCAAATTGCATTTGGTTTTAATACATTTTTTATGCATGAAAACAGTGTGTTATACGCGATTTTACTTTTTTACATGTGGTCGTTGGAAAATACATTTTAAGTGGCTTAAGGCAAAATAAATTAAGACTATAATCAACTACCTTTTTCTTTAATCGTTATTAAATAGATATTTCCCAGATAATTATCTCCCTTCTTCGATCCTGCCTCCACCAAAATGGTAAAATTTTTAAACCCATTTTCTTTGGCAATTTTATTCACAAGATTGGTCTGTTCTGCGTTAAGCATTTTAAAACTTCATGTAATTATCAAAAATGCACTAAATTTTAGATAGGAGATAATAGTTATTTAAAGGATTTTGGGAAAAAAATGCAATATCTTTGTTAAAACGTCATATTAGTACATGTGTAAGTGAACTATTTAGATTTATTGTATTTTCTTATTTGGTAAATTTAAGTTAAGTACTCTTATTGGATAACTTTTGATTTTTTTGGGGCATTATGACACTTGTTTATCATATTTTGCTTGCTGTTGTTGCAGTTAATATCGTATTTTTTAATATTTGTGATGATTTGTAGGATAAATTCAATAAAAAATTCAAAAAGTGTGTTACGTATTTTAGTGATTGTTATTAAGTAGGGTGTTTTGACATATACGTAGGTACATTTATTTGATTTTTTTAAATAATTTCCACCACATTGAATACACTTTTCCATTTTAACAAACCAGTCACTAAACATAGCTTTCCACTTTTGATTTACAATTTCAGGGCAGATTTTATCCTAGGCTTCCACTAGCGCGTCTTCAGTTTTAAACTTTTGCCCTTTAAGAAGGAAACAACCCAAAGTCACACGGCTCCAAGTCGGGGATATAAAGCGGATGTTCCAAAAGTGTCAAGCCTGCATCTGTCAAAAATTGTCTGGTTAGTTCAGCTTGATGAGGTGAGGCATTGTCATGATGACGGTACCAGCTAGCGAGTTGCTAGTTTGGGCGAAGCACTCTTAACTTTTCTATAAGTTTTGGAAGGCATACTGTAGTGTACCAGAGAGCATTTACAGTCTTCTGTTTTCGGAGCACAATACGTTCAATTATTCCTCTGGAACCAAAGAAGACATCTATCATTATTTTTTTACAGATCTTGATTTGCAAACTTCATTCAGAGTTTCTTCACTTTCGAGAACCCATATCGTATTTTGTTGTTTAGTTGGGACGTCGTAATAATAAAGATAAGTTTTATCTCCCGTGACGATCGACACTATGTCTTTAGATTTACCCTCCTGGAATTTAGGCATAATTTTTTTACATCAATTCACTTTTTGTGTCTGCTGCTCGGGAGTTAACTTGTGAGGAACCCAAAAGTACAAATTTTTCTAAAACCCAAGTGTTCATGTATGATCGTGTGTAATATTGCTAAACTTATGTTCAATGTCTCTTCTAACTGTCAATAGGTCGTCGGTTTGTTGCTATAGCGTTTTGGACGGCAGATATGTTTTTGGGGTAACTACTTTACACGTTCGACCTGAACGTGAGGCATCTTCAAGCGAAAACGAGCCCCGCTGAAACTGTTTGTACCATCTGTATATGGTCGCACGAGATGGACAGTCATCACTATTTTGGCATTAAGTTATAGAAAAATGTATCAGTAACAAGTTTTTGTAACATATTATTAAGTGAGGACATGCCATTAGACACTATTTTTAGGACACCTTATAAATTTAATTTTTTTCATAAAACCTTGTACACCATGATATGTAGGTATATTGTATATCGCTCTAAATCTACAATTTTATAATAATTTAAAATTTATTTACTGCAATCAAATAATTGCATCTAGGTTCATTTGCCTTGTTATTAAAATCTTTTTGGGTAGCATATCCTTGAAAACCTATTATTCTATTCAACTAATTTATCAAATGCATTTTTTTAGCAACAATCAAAATGCTTGTTTTCGACGTAGTAATACTTGTCACGTAAGAATATAGTACATATGTATATGTCATCATTTTAGTAAAGAAAATAAGTGTAATAAAACTCTGATGACTTTTTTCGTCCAATGTAAGTAAAATTTTAAGATCACGAACACCATTCATCAAGTCAATTCGAATAATCTTTTTATCTGACACCAAGCAAAAAATAAGTATCATGTGCTAAATTGTCAATATTATTAAAAATAAAAAGTTATGGCAAGAAAATAATACAAATATGAATAAAACTGACAGAATATTTGACAGGGTTAGGTGGAATACTGAAATTCTGTATTCGAATACGAATCTTGACTGCTTTACATTAATACCGAGATTTATTACAATCATGCACTAAATAATTTGCTATACTTATTGCAGTCTTAGAAGTTAATTTTTATTATTTAAAAACGGGATTCGAATACCTGTGTTCGAATACAGGATTTCAATAACAACTTTTAAATACAAAGCAACTATTTAAATACTGTGACTCAAAAATGGTATTCACAATCCAGAATACCAAGCACTAGCCAAAAACGAAACAGATGTACGTATGTAAGAATACTACTAATACTAGAATATCTGATACTAGAAAAAATGGCCTATTTTGCAAAAGTGTGGTTTGATTTACTTTCTAACTGATACAAATTTTATTTACATAAAAATGCGTAATTTGAAAATAAAGAATGTATTTTGTAGCCACGGTGTCTATTGCCAAGCGGGCACTATAAACTTCTTTTTAATTGAAAGGAGGTTTACATAGCACTTCATTTTCTATTTTTAACACCACTTCAAAAATAACAAGCATTTAAAATTTAACCTAAATAGTGCGGTTTTAATGGCATTGGCTTATAACTCTGAAACGGCTAGGCCGATTAACAAAAAAAGTGGGGTTAAGTAGGAAATCGGAGAGCCTTAAAATGAATTTTTACCCAATATCTGGTCCCATTCAAAAGTTTTAAAAACTGCACTGTATGTACAAATTGAAACTTATCTTTTGAAACTCTGGATAGACTGGGCTGAATTTAAAAATAACAAAGTTTTACGTAAAGAAATACAATCATCCTATATACCCACTTTTACCTTTGGACAAGTTAAAATAAAACGAAATTTAGTTTATCTTACAATTTATTTTTATTTTACATTCATAAGTAATCGTTACCACTTAACATTAAAATGATATCTCTTAATCTGTTTTGACCTTCTGTACAATAAGAACCACTATCGCTCTTTTCAAACATATCTTGTCCATCTTTTGCCATATCTCTTAAAGTTTTGACATCCTGTTCATCTATTAATATGGTTTCGTCCATCATTAACAAAGCCCTAAAAAATCCGATTTTGCAAAACTTTTTCCATTGATTTTGAAAAACTTCATATGGAAACACTGAGTTGATATCACCACCAACAGCTTTCAAATTTTCTTCCAAAATGCGGAAATACTGATTAAGATATGATTTGTGATCTTCCAGGATTTCTTTTGAGGCAGAAAGAAACATAAAGTAACATAAGTCAAAAATCGGTGAGGAAAGTCTTGATACTTGCCAGTCTAGAAAACAGATTTCGTCGGGTTTCTCAGAAGTATTTTTAAGATCCTGAAAAAAAATAGTTAGGTTAAGTGGGATCGATGTCACTTGATCTTGAACTTATTTAGTTTTTATATTTTACTTTTTTTGTATACAGGGTTTGTCTACAAGGTCTGTGCAAAATGCTACCACAAATTCCTTGAACCAAAATTCGACGATTTAACCCAATTTACCTTAGTCGACAAATTGATCGTTTTCAAGATACAGGGTGTCAAAGTTTTTATTTTATTTTAGTTATTTTTTAATATGGTATTTTCACGTGGCCCAAACCCACCTTATATTTAAACATTATGTTATTGCACCATGTGTCACCATGAATGACAACCAAACCATCCTTTTCTTCCCGAAATTCCCGAAATGTTTTCTCTATAGTTTGTTTGCATCTTTTTAACCCTTCAACAGCTTTCTCATTTCCTTCTACTATTTCATATGCATAGGTTAATTTTTCGTTTAATTCTTTAACTGTTTGTTCTTGTACATTTGGTATATTCTGAAAGGGATCAAGTAAATTTGCAGTTATTTTTTTATACTGATCTGGTTGAAGATATTTCATAACTAAAATAAAAAAATATATAATGGTTTTTTAAAAAGCATCCAAAATATGCGAATATTAAGAAGTTATTATAAATAAACACTTTTTCAAATAAAAAAGAAAATAAAATAAACCGACTTCAAAAAATAAATAAAAGTTAAAAATAATAAATAATAAAAAAGTCGACTAATAACATATGGTATTAAAGTATAAAAGGCTTTTGCTTATTTAGTTATTAATATTTAGTAGTTTAACTCATATGTTATTACCTGATTTCATTTTTTTTAATTTTTTGTCGGTTTAATTTAATGTAAACAATCGAAAGATAAAAGTGTTTATCTTTCGATTGTTACTTTATTTTTGCTTTCTAATTTGTTATTATCACTATTTAATTGGCAATCATACACCTAAAAACACTACCAGTACCTCTTTTAAAGACTACATTAAAAAGCACAAAGACGTGTAATTTGATTGGTTTGAAACGTTACAAACGGTCATGCAATACTTGGAGGACTGAAAATTACATATTAACAACCTTATAACACAAACACAAAACTCTATTAAGCACCTAAAATGTATTAGTAACCAAAATTGGGGAGCTGACAGCAAAAGCCTTTTAGCGTTATATAAATCACTTATTAGGTCAAAAATAGAATATGGTGCCATTTGCTATATTCAGCAAGTAACACAAGCCTAAAACTACTTAATACCTTACAAAATAACGCCTTTTGAATTGCCACAGGAACCTGCAGAACAAGTCTGATCCCTAGTATTCAAGCGGAAAAATTCCAATAACCCTTCAACACATAATGTAAGCGCCGCTAGGTTTAGATCCTTATATCAACAAAGACAGAGAATTGCTGAAAGAGATAACCGCTGCTTAGAACACCTAGATATTCAGCTCCCAGAAGTAACAACATATAATAACCTCACCATCCCACCATGGATTATTCCTTATTCAGAAATTAATAGCACCTTAAGCAGATACTCAAAAGCAGAAGATCCACATGATCTTATAATTTCCCAATTTAATAATCTCATAAAAACACAATTTACTAATATACCCATTATATATACAGATGCATCCAAATCTAAACATGGTATAGGGTCAGCAGCTGTTACCCCAAATAGTATCCTCCAATTTAAAGTCCACGAATGGTGCAGCATATATAGCAACTGATTCCCTCAGTGCAATTCAAGGACTACAGCAGCTTTATCCAAAACATCCCATCCTCAAACTTATCAAACAGAAACTTTACTTCATCCATGCAATTAAAAAACATGTTACCTTTATTTGGATACCCTCACCTATAGGTATACAAGGAAATGGAAGAGCAAATCAGGCAACTCGCGAATCCATAACAAGTATCAGGAGAAATACCATTAATTCTGTACCGGCCAATAACATAAGATCCTATATAAAAACAAAAATCATTGATAAAGGGCAAAATCAGTGGGCTAATATGCAAACAAAGGTTAATGAAATAAAAACATCCATTAATCCCTTGAAACATCACCCAAAGACAAGAAAGGATCAAGTAATGCTAACAAGACTCAGAATCGGATACACGAGATTCTCCCATGAATACCTATTAAAAAAAACGGAAGAACCAGTTTGCCCCGTTTGTCCAGATCGACTAACTGTCAGACATATCTTTAAAGAGTGCCAAACCCTAAAACCACTGAGAGATACATTTAACCTGGGCCAATCAAAATCACTAGGAGAAAACGCTAACACTACCAATATAAGACGTTTCCTTACACACCTTTTCTAAATATGCACCCAAGTTGTCCATAAACTGTTCGTTATTCTCGATACATTGTACTGTAAATATCCCCCAATAACCCTATGTGGTGGATGGGGATTTCTTTAAAAAAACTTGGTGGGTCATGGTTAGTTCTGGTTTCTCAAAATTTTAATTTTTTAATTTTTGAATAAAACGAATTAAAAAAAAGATTTAACTAACCAGAACTAACTATGCCCCCCAATGTCAATTAATCAAATTACACGTGTGCCTGTGCTTTTACTGTGATATCTCTTCCAGTTCTGTAAAAAGAGTTAATTTTGTTCAAGGATGTAATAGCAATTTGTAAACTGCCCTCGTATTATTAAAATATTTGTTTAACGTTACACCAATAGGTGGCGCTAGTAAAGCTTTGTCGCACGAACAACGTACGGCAGAAAAAAACAATAGGTCTAGTCAGTGCCGGATTTAGAGGTGTGGAGGCTCTGGGGAAATAAGCCTGTGGGGGTCCCTTGAAAGTAAAAGTGAATAAAATTTTGTATTAAAAGCAAAAAGTCCTCATCAATAAATAAGTAATGCAATTTTGGTCCTACGAAACATTAATGAGCAAGAAAAAATAAATTTACCAAGAGAGAGTGAATGCAGTTTAGCGAGTTCCTTAAAAACAATCGACACCTGATGACAATCCATTGTTAACTTCCTATCTAGCATCGTAAAACCATGATGTTTTATGTTTTCTAGTAGCAACCATTCATCACCATCTTCTATAGAATAACCATAAATTTGAGCAAAAGCGGTGAAAGGGTGAGGTAAGGGATATTCTTCTTGTAACGACCGAAATGCGGGCAGTACAGTGTCGTACAGAAAAATCTCTCGCTTATAACAAGCATTAATAGGCGTTCGGTTTCGCAAATGTTCATTTTTGTAAGCTGATTTTAAAATAAGCGATTTTTCTTTGAATATTTCCCGTAGTTCAGAAAGTATAGCATCATGGAAAGTGACTAAAATGAAATACAAATATTATTGATATAAAAATGCCTAAGTATAGTAAATTCCATTGATGATTATTTGACCATTGCTATCTCGGTAATTATAAGAGATGAGAGTTAGGTCACATCTAAGGTAAAGTTGCGCATCCTAATGCTGAATAATTGGGTAAAGAAAAATGAAAAAAATCCGGTTACTTCCGGAGATAGCTGAAAAGAACCTAAAAATTTCAATTCCAAAATTATCCATTTTATTTTTTAAACTTTTTTATGCTTTTTAAGAAAATATTTTTATTTTTTTCAATACGACGTTCGTTTTTTAGCTACCATCATCCTGGTCCGTATTTAAAAAAATAAAACTGCTTTAGCTAAAGAACGAAACGTCGTATCGGAAAAATAAAAATATTTTCTTAAAAAGCATAAAAGTACCCCAAGAGAGTGCTATTGGTTTTTCAAAATAATCACTAACAGGGCCTTAAGAAATAAAATGGATTATTAAAGTTTTTGATTTTTTCTGGACATCTCTTTGCCCAATTATTCAGCATTAGGATGCGCAACTTTGCCGTAATTTAAACAAATCTTTACCTTTTATAATTTCCGATAAAGCAATGATAATGCATCGAATTTGTAACACCCTGTATAATTATTTTAAATTTTAGCTTAAAGAAATACATTTATACAGCTTTAAAAATGCTACTTATAAATAAAAATGAGTCACAAATTGCTTTCTTAAATAATAACAAGCAACTTAAAAAGCAAGTTATCAATTATTTAGCCGAGTTACAACTAAAATAACTATTTTAAAACAAAAATTTCCTTTAAATCGCGATTTGCGAGTCCGGCCCAGTATCTCAGAAGCACGAACGTGGCAAAGAAGAATTCACATCATTTAGAGTAGCCCACCGCTTGAACAATCTCTCATCTTTTTTTATAAAGCTAGAAGTTAAAGACAGACACAGACCATACGAGATTCCGTGAGTGAAAGCAAAGGTGAACGATCAGTACCTGTCTTTATTTATCAGCTCTATTTAAAAAGTAATGGGTTTTCAAGTAGTTCTTTAAGTTGTAATTTATTTAGATGTTTAATTTAACTGTTATTATTTTAAGAATGTTTTGTAACTCTTGTTTGTAAATAAATTAACAAGGCAAGGCTAAATCTAAATACATTTTTTTATTATAATTATAATTACCTACCTTTTTCCCTAATAATTATTAAGGAAATGTTTCCAAGATAATTATCTCCATTTTTTGATCCTTCTTCCACTGAAACTGTAAAATTTTTAAAGTCATTTTTTCTCGCAATTCTATTGATAAGATTACTTTGTTTATCGTTAAGCATTGTAAAACAGATGTTTTGTAAATAGATGTATAAGTCTTACTGATTGCAAAGTATGAGATAAAATTATTTAAAAATAATTGTAGTGGCACCTATAGGAATGAGTCATAATAGTACATTTAGTGCATGTTCACATAGTAACCTCTATGCATTTCTCTTATACAGTGTGGGCAAAATTAAACTTGCACACTTTTTAACTAATAATAACTTTTTATCTGTTGGGCCCATCTTTTCATTGTTGAAAGGCTAATAGGTAGATATGTTTTCTCTATGTTTGCCAATTTTGGTTAAATAAATTTAGACAGGACTGGACTTACAGGACTTTTTCCAAATGCTGAATTTAACTTCGTTGCAAAAGATCTACAATTTGGTCAATACGTTTATTTTTAATTAACATACTGTTAAGTTTGCTCAGCATCCAACTTAGTAACTATGGTAACCTTATATTTTTGATTTTTAAAGGACACTAAAAAAAGTTCCCTGTTAAAACCGACAGAAATGCATGCTTTATGGGCGCACCATATGTCAAGAATAATCATAATTCCTAAATCCTTAAAGATTCGCTTTACTGAATAATTACCCATAGTTTGTTTATAAGTAACTAATCAGAACTAACCAGAACAGGGACACATTTAACCTTGTGGGCGTCACATTTGAAAAATAACCTTAACTGGCATAAACACATTGTATCTATAGCCACCGCGGCGTCAAAAATGCTTGGATTTCTTTTCCGAGCCAAAAAGTATTTTTCCCTTCCAATTTATACACTTTGTATGTGTCCCAAATTCGACCCTCTTGGAATATTGTTCTCATGTCTGGGGAATGGCATCTCCTACAACCCTCAGCATTCTTGATGCCATTCAAAGAAGGGCTGTTCGTCTTATTAATGATCCTTTACTTACTCAAAGACTTCCTCTCTTGCCCATCGTCGAGCTGTGGGAGATCTATCGCTCTTCTATAGATACTTTTACGGCTTCTGCTCCGGACGAATTATCCAGTATAGTCCCTCCTCTTGCAGCTCTCAACAGAGAAACTCGTGGTGCCGCACGTATGCATCCCTATACGGTCCAATTGGACAGGCCCCGAACTTCCCATTTCGTTCGTTCTTTTTATCCCTAGAGTTTCTAGACTGTGGAACCTACTGCCAGCGGAGGTTCTTTCCTTCCCCCAAATCTTCAAGTTTTTAAGTCCCGTGTCAACAAACTCCCTCTTACCTCGCTTAAAACACCCACGGTACGTTAGTATTTAGGCTTTCAGCCTTCGTGGATTGTCCAAAGATAAAAAAAGTAAAACGTATTAGCTTAATTGTAGCTAAATCAGATTTTTCTTGTAACGAGGTTAAATACAGTATTTGACAAAAGTCCCGTAAGTCCGGTCCTGTCTAAATCTATTTGGCCAAAATTGGCAAACCTAAAGAGAAGACATTTACCCATTAGCCGTTTAAAAATAAAAGAGATAGATGCAAACTGATAAAAAGATATTCTTAGATAAAAGTTTAATTTGGCCCACCCTGTACATTGTACATAGTTTAAGAGAGTTGCAAGACAAGTGGATTAGACAAAGAAGAACAAATTGGTTTGTTTGGAAATTTGTTTTATCTTTTGGCCTTAGGCTGATTCAGCCATTCACAAACTATAACTTAATTGGGGGCATTTATAGGAGCATATATTTTTAACTTTTTTTTCATATTCGGAAGATTTCCATATTTTCTTGAAAATCCGGTAGTATAAAAGCCAAATAAGTGGAATTTTATTAATTATTTAATTAATACCCGAATAGTAACTTTTTTGCTGGATAATTTGTTTTACATGGTATTTTTAATTAATGGTAAATTTTAATTTCATTTGGTAATTAATTTATTAAACATTTTTTTGCCAC